>CM031593.1:6775246-6819992 GCA_018467065.1 Ephestia elutella
TTACCTTTTGTTATTTTTTGTTTGTGACTTGACGCGATGGCGAAGGCCTCCAATGCTAGGGCGACACTCGCCAACGGGTGAGATGGTTTGTGACGGCCGGAGGACTCCTGTCCCGGAAGGACAGGGAGGGCGCCATACTGCTAAGAGCGGATCACCTCCACTCACGATTGATTAGCGCGGAAGCGGCCATGGCGGCGCTTACCGAAGCCGATCTTACCCCGGAGGCCTACGCAGGTCACATGGCGGACATGGACCAGATCCTGAGTCTGCACGATGATATCGCGGAGGCGGTGACCGCAATAAGGGCGAGACAGGCTGGCGGACCAGCCCCTCGCACACCTGTTAGACAGGAAGGACCAGCGGTTACTGGTCGGCTCCCCACCCTTCAGCTGTCCCACTTTGGGGGTAGGATGGAGGAGTGGGTAGCATATAAAAATATGTTTGAGTCCCTGGTCGTAGCACGACGGGATTTGTCGAAGGCCCAGAAGATGGCCTACCTCCTCTCCACTCTTGAGGATGAAGCGCGGTCGCTCATCCAGCACCTCCGGGTGGAGGACGACCAGTACGATACGGCAGGAGTTATTGAACTCCCGCTACCAAAACTTACGTTTGTTAGCGGATGCGCACGCCGCACAGTTGATGGCCCTGCCCAAGGTGGCCAACAGGGCACAGTTGCGCCTGCAGTTGCTCACGCCCGTTACAGTGGCCTGTAACGCGCTCCGCACACTGGGGCTGCCGGTGGACCAATGGTCCTTTTTGCTGGTGCACATTGTATTGGGCAAATTACCCAATGACATCCGCTCGCGATTTGAGCGCGAGAATGCGGAACGGGATAGCACCACCCTACCAACATTCACTGACTTGGTGAAGTTTTTGGAGTTTGAGGCACGGGCGGCTGAGAATACCATGACGGACTCAGCGCCATCCAGAGCGCCTGAACGTAGGCCCCAACAGGGACGGCAACCGCCACCGCGTGGAGCTGGTGTGCGGGTTGCGCACACGGCAGCAGTCGCGAGGGACGCGGACTGCCTGCAATGTGGCCGGATGGGCCACAGCCTGCTACAATGCAGGGACTGGCAGAGACTGCCAGTACAAGATAGGCGCCGCATGGCAAAGCGGCATGAACTTTGCTTTTATTGTTTGGGCGGTCACTATGCACGTGACTGTCCCAGTGCCATACCATGCAGTGCATGCCGTGGGCGGCACCACGCGATGCTTTGCATGAACCGCAACGGGGATGGCACCCGGATGTTGAGGCAGGGGTCCCCTATGGGCGGGGGCGCTCCTGCGCGAAGCCCTCCACCACCGGACGGAGGACGCGGCTTCGCTCGTCGCACCCCCCTCGGGAGGGGTCGCGTACCTGCGCGGGTCTTGGCGGACCGGGACCACGCGCCCCAAGGTCATGGCCAGTATGTAGCTGGCCAGGCCCCGGATAGGGCCCCCATGGGCGGGGGCCCTAGATCGGACGTGAGAGTGGGGACACCCCCTCCACGCGGGTTACCAATGCCCAACACATGCAGCCGCAGCGGTTTCTCCGCCGCTGCACGAGTACCCACGGCTGGAGTACCACCCGCCGTACCATATGTATGGCCGGGCCGCGGGTTATGCCCCCCTCAGATGGGGATGTGCACTCGCCCGCCATATTATCCGGGTCAGTGGCGCGCCCCTGGTTTGGAGAGAGTGGGGAGCCCGTAACTAGCTTGCTCCCTTGCTGGGACAGAGCCGCGGACGGTTCTGCTCCCTACCGCGGTGGTCCGCGTATGGGGTCGTGGGGGAAGCCATTAATTTGAGAGCTCTGTTGGACTCAGGGGCTCAAAGCAGTTTGGTTACCACTCGAGTGGCACGCCAGTTAGGTTTAGTCGTGGAAGACTCGCCTGTGCCACTTCTTGGAGTTGGTGGCATACAAGTGAAGTGTCTGACGGGCCAGACACTTGTCACCTTTTCTTCGCTGAAGTCCTCCACAATGAGGATCACGACTTCGGCTATGGTAATGGATACCATTGCGGGTTGGCACCCCTCGACAGACATACCGCCGGGTGTGTTGTCTTTGGTTTCGGGTCTGGATTTGGCCGACCCCTTTGTCTTTCATCCCGGCCCAGTGGACTTGCTCCTGGGCTCGGACGTATTGGGTTGGATTTTGTTGGGTACACAGAAGGCTCTGGGTTCGTCTTCACTGATGGCAGTGTCTACGATTTTTGGTTTTGCCCTGATGGGCCCTGTGTTTGATAATGGCACCGCGGAGGAGCCACCGGTTGTCGCATCTGCGTCCTTGGCCAAGACCATGCAAAGGTTTTGGGAGGTGGAGGAGCCACCTATGAGTTCCAGGATGGATCCGGAACACGCTGAGTGCGAAGCCCTTTTTCGATCAACCACGGAGAGGTTGCCCTCCGGTCGGTTTGTAACTAGGTTACCTTTTGTTGCCTCTCGTCCTAGCCTAGGGCAAAGTAGGGCGCTTGCGGAGAAACGACTGCTGTCCATGGAGCGACGCATGCAGCGATATATTGAATTTATGCGCGAGTACGAGGATTTGGGTCACATGTCTCCGGCTCGAGTTGATTGGAGCTCAACTGAGCATTATTTTTTGCCCCACCACGCGGTGGTGAAGGCCTCAACAGGCAAATTGAGGACCGTCTTCGATGGGTCCGCACCCACTTCGAACGGGGTTTCGTTGAATCTGTGTTTGCATTCGGGTCCCAAATTGCATAGGGACATAATTGACATCATCTTGAACTTTAGAAGACATCAAGTGGTTTTTGGCGCGGACATCCGGATGATGTTCCGCCAGACAGTCATACATCCTGAGGACAGGCGATTCCAGTTGATACTCTGGCGTGAGCGCCCTGAGGATCCTGTGACGGTGTATGAACTCAACACAAACACGTATGGTTTGAAATCTAGTCCCTATATCGCCATCAGATCATTGCTTGAATTGGCAGAGCGGGAACGGATCCGCTTTCCCCGTGGGGCTTCCGTGCTGTCACGTGACTTGTATGTTGATGACGTGTGCACCGGAGCCCAAAGTATTGAGGAGGCCCTCCTACTGCGGGATGAATTGATTGAAATATTGAAGACAGGTGGCTACGAGCTACGTAAGTGGTTGTCTAATGAGCCTAAAGTTCTAGAAGGGATCCCGGAGGATCACCAACAGAACCCTCACCTGTTTGAGGATGTGGATGATCCCAACAGGATAGCGGTGCTGGGCATGCAGTACCAGCCGCTAACCGATATTTTCACATTCCAAGTGGACTTGGAAATACCAAAAGTCTGGACTAAGAGAACGGTGTTGTCCGTAATAGCCCGTATGTTTGATCCAAGCGGTTGGATCAGTCCAGTGATATTCTCTGCAAAGTGTCTTCTTCAGAGACTTTGGACTTTGGGCGTCTCGTGGGACGAGCCGCTGTTTGGCTCTCCATTGGATGATTGGCTCGAGTTGTTTTCATCGATTAAGGAAGTCAATCGGATTGCCTTGCCTCGTCGAATATTGCCCCCGGGAAATATCGAGCCAGCCTGCATGGCTTTTGTGACGCGTCGGAGCGAGGCTACGCCGCGTCAGTCTATATGCGGACAGTTGACGCCGATGGCCGGGTCAATGTCTCGCTTTTGTTAGGGAAGAGCAAGGTCGCCCCCATCAGGACTAGGATGACTATTCCCAAGCTTGAGTTGAGTGGAGCTCACCTTCTCTCTAAATTGTTGCATCACGTTGCATGTGAGCTGGCGGCCACGGTCGAGATACGGGACATCTTCGCCTGGTCGGATAGCCAGGTCGCGCTTGCATGGTTGCGCGCGGCCCCACATACCTTGGAGGTTTTGCTTGGGAAATCGGGTTTCCCAAATCCAGAATATCGGAATTGATATAACATGGAGACATGTGCCGGGAGAGCTTAACCCAGCGGACTGTGCTTCCCGAGGTTGTACGGCACCAGAATTGGTGTCACACCCGCTCTGGTGGGGTCCAGAGTGGCTGATGGGATCAGAAACTGCTTGGCCTGTCTGTCAGACAGATGTTACTTCTTTGAGTTTGACTGGGCTCCGTGTACATGCTGTAGTCGCTGAGACGACGTCGGAGCCGGATAGGCTACTTGCTCGGTATAGCAGTTTGGATAAGCTTCTGGGTGTTACCAGTTGGATTAAGCGTTTCATACATAATTGTAGAAACCCACAGGCAAAGCGGTTGGAGCCGATTGCAGGTGCAGAAGAGCGCCGGAGCGCATTGTTGCATTGGGTCCGTGTCGTGCAGACCGGACGGTTTGAGTCGGAGCTTCGTATTTTGCGCGACGGACGCGCTAAGTTGAAGGGCGCGGTCGCTCGTTTGAACCCGTACATCGACTCGGATGGGCTTCTTCGGGTTGGAGGCAGGCTCCGGAAGGCGGATCTTCCGCCGCGGACTCGCCATCCTCTGTTGTTGTAAAGGCGGACCCTTGGTGCAGCTTTTGGTGTCTGATCGACACATTCGTAACGCCCATGCTGGGTGCAATGCTTTGTTGGCTATTTTGCAACGCGAGGTTTGGATTTTGTCTGCCCGAAGAGCAATCCGTAGTGTCCTGTTTCGATGTATTGCATGTTATAGGTTGAAGGCATCCACGATGCAACCACAGATGGAGTGATTTGCCCGCTGATCGAATCCGACCTTCGAGACCGTTTGACGGCGTTGGAACCGATTTTGCCGGTCCCTTTTCGATCAAGGCTTCTCCCTTTCGTAATGCCCGTATTGTGAAGGGCTATTTGGCTGTATATTGTTTTAGGCTTTGGCCCGCAGGGCTGTCCGTTTTGGAGGTGGTATCGGCTCTGACTACGGAGGCCTTCGTCGCCGCGTTGGATCGCTTTGTTTCGCGTCGAGGTCTACCTTCCCTTAATGGGTCTGATAATGGCACAAACTATAAGGGAACTGTAAATTATCTTAAGGATGTTTCTGTGTTTATTGATAAAAATTGTACTAGTTTAAGTCAAATTGCTGCCCAAAGGGGAATAACCTGGAAGTTTAGTCCCCCAAGTTTACCCCATTGGGGAGGGATTTTTGAAGCGGCTGTGAAATCCGCAAAGACCCACCTCCGCCGCATTATCGGAGAAACGGCTCTAACTTTTGAAGAGCTGGCCACAGTGTTTTGTAAAGTTGAGGCGGTCCTCAACTCTCGTCCTCTCTGTCCGCTATCTCCAGATCCAAATGACTTGGAAGCTCTCACCCCTGGTCATTTTTTGGTGGGAGGAGCCGTTGAATGCCCTGCCCGAATACCCGTGGAAGGATGAACGCGTATATCGGTTGTCGCGTTTTTCAAATGTTTAAGCAAATGAGCCAGGACTTTTGGCGTCGCTGGTCGCTTGAATATTTTGCATTTGCTGCAGCAAAGAGTGAAGTGGACAGACAGGACTGAGCCTCCCAGGGAGGGTGATTTAGTATTGTTAAAAGAGGCAAATTTGCCCTCATTGCTTTGGCGACGAGCTCGCATATTACGTTTGATTCATGGCGGAGATGGCACTCCGCGTGTGGCTGAGGTGTTGGTCGACGGTTCGATTTTAAGGAGAGGTGTGACCTCTCTCGCCCGCCTTCCCGTAGAGTAAGCTAGCGGTCTGCTTCTCAGACCGGGACGAAGGATGTTTGTAATATATTGGGTAAAACTAAACGCAGGCGTTTCCTGTTATCGCCGCCAGGCGTTTTGGGGTTCTCACACTGCTAGCGTGAATGGCGTCGCGTGTGGTCCGCCATTGCATTGTCCAGGGCGATATCGGTTTGATTTTAATACGCGGAGCGGTCTCGCGTCTTTTGCTTGTTGTTTAGTTTGAGTGATAATTGTGAATTTCCTGTTTGTTAAATAACTATTGAATTTGTGTTTGTGAAAAACTCTGTTATTGTGACTTTTTCTTGTGAGAGGTGAAACGTGGCTGGCTGTTCACATCTGCGCTTATTTCCCGAGTGAAACTGCCAGGAAGGAAATCTATTTATTTGTTCTGAAATTGGGATCTCGCAAGGGTTAGGTAGGGTGATTAGGAATTCCCCCTTCCCGAAGACACTCAAGTTTGGATCCGAAGAGAAAGAAGATTTAATTTGGTAAGTGTTCGGTTGTAGTTAATTTATAGGTTAGGTTATCACTGAGGGCCCTGTAGCTCCCTTCATAAGCTACGGTGGTAGCGGACGACTGCGTTAAGTTAGTTAGGTTTTAGTCGGGCAAACGTGGTGCCGCGTGGAGATTTTTTCCCGGTACTTATTTTTACCGGTGGTTTTTTCCCGGTGAAGTTCCGGTACAGAATTCTTCCCGCCGCTTCGTTTGTCCGGATTCTCGCTGCCACATTTTCTGGCAGCAGAGCGTAGTTGCTCTGCACAAGCTTTCTATTGGTGAAAAAATTTTTGAAATCGGTTCAGTAGTTCCGTAGATTAACCCCTACAAACAAACTCACAAACTTAAATACTTCTTCTTTATAATATAAGTATGATTTATTAAGGTCATTCTTCCCAATTTTAACATATGGAATCATCATCATCTCGAGAGTTAGATTTTTTTCGATCAGTATTTGGCCACTTCCACCTTATCGTTGGCTTCATTCAGGTCCTCCAAGGTACAGGAGGAAGGGCAGTTGGGGCAGGTTAAAAGATGAGCCATGGATTGGACGGCTCCACAGTCACAAAGGCTATCAGACGAGTACCACCTGACTCGGTTCTCACGGCATCTCCCAACACCAGCCCGGAGTCTGTTTAGAGTCCTCCAGACTGCCCATGGGAGGTCACCACCCGGTGGGAGCTTCTCGGCTGGAGGGAGGTCCGTAGATAGCGGAGGATACTTGTGTCCACTGTTCCAACCTTGCCTTGGAGGCCTCATTGGCCTGTAAGCTGGTTCCGTAAAAATGGAGTTTACAGGGGAGATCACCACCCGGAATGCCTGCATATGGAATGTCTGCTTACCACATCATCAAATTGTTCCTGTAGCCTTTTTACAATATCTTTGTTCTTCTTTGGTCTTGCTAGTAGAAATAATTTCTTTATATCTGGACACGACCTGAAATGAAGATAACATCAATCATAAATCAGTCAATCATCAATCAACATTATAAAATTCTGAGTGACTGACAGACAACGCACAGCCAAAACTATAGGGCGTAGGAAGCTGAAATTTGGCATGTAGGTTCCTTAGGGAGTGTAGGGCAGCTATAAGAGAGGATTTCCCGGAATTCCCACGGAAACAATGTCCCGGGCCTATGCTAGTATTCTCTATTAGTTTAATCGTCGGAATGACTTGGTTCATAGATAGTGTAACGTGGGTTTGCCAAAATTCTCACGTAGCGAAAACCAAGGGAAAATCTAGTTATTTATTTTATTATTTACGTTAGACATATGTTTCAAAGTGACGTTTTTGGAGAAAATGCAGTAGTGGAGTTTGTTGCGCCGCCTCTTCTCCACTTGCGCTTTGGAGGCGGTGGTAACCTTAGCTTTAAGTAATTTTATAATGCCAACTAACTACTTGACGATTTAAAAGTGCTATTTTTTAGCCTATTTAAATATAACCATTTTCATTTCATGTATATGGGGACGCCAGCGCAAGCACCAGACGGGTGATCAGTCCACTCATGCTGGAACCATTTCACCCAATTCCGAGACCCGTTTAAAAAAACTTAGTTACTAATGACACCGGAACCTATTAGTGGTGATTCCGTTTCACACATTTCTAGAACATTAATGTATTTTTCCAAATCAATATTTACGTCAACAGACAATTAAAATAATGATTTTAATCATTATTAAATTTAACACGATTTCTAGATTTATTACTGGATCGAACATTCTAATAATTAAGTCATTAAGGCATTTGTGTCAATCCATGGGACAAGGTACCTTAGGCCCGAAATACACAGAATGAATGAATGAATGAATGAAATAATATTTATTCAAGTAACCAGGACTCATAATGTTAGTAAACTTATGCTATGTTAGTAGGAATTATTTACAAAATTTATTGCGGAGGCCACTCCTTCACCATCCCCCCGGCTATATGGCAGCAATGGCCTACGTATGCACAGTCCAGCCTGCTTGCGATCAGCCGCAAGATGCTGTTGTTGCTCTCTCGCACTCGGCGCACCAGGGATGCACACCTTTTACGCATTATTGTGTTAAAACAATCCACCCGTGCATCAGCAAACATTCCTGATGCGCTACAAACAGAGGCGACGTAGGATTCGGACTGATGACGTAGGATCGGATTCATGATCCCTTCAAATCTTGTTCTTACAAAATGTATGAAAGAGATACGTCGTAAATTCCACGGAATGGATGCGGCGCGGACACGGCGCGGATCTATCACTTGGAATTCTGTGGAATTTACGACGCATCTCTTTCATACATTTTGTAAGAACAAGATTTGAAGAGATTATGAATCCGATCCATCGTATCAAATCAAGTTGCTTCTGTGTATTTCGCGCCTTACGACCATTGGCGCCCGACATTGTGCTTACAATAAGCTACGTAAACTCGAATGATTTCTTTATCTAAACGACTTAATTGCCAAACATAAGGTACTTTTCCCGTGGATTGACATATTTTGTTTCTATTTTGAGTAGGGAGGTGTTTGGGACCTGGGTTGCGGTCCCGAAAGCCCATTTTTGATGCTATACCGAGACCGTTTTCAACGTTTCTTTCCACACAAGTTTAAAAAATGTACGTCACATCCAGTCATGGAAAATAATTTACGTATTGCCGCTAAATAGCGGTAATGAGTTATGACGCGTCAAATTAAAAAAATAGTTCGTAGATGGCGCTTTAAAGGACGACTTAAAGAAAATACACTAGTGTTATTTATTTATTTATTTAGCCAAAAACAAAAAACAATACAATATGATACGCTATGGCGCCTACAACCATGTCATGGTTTATCTAGGCTAGTTAGTGTTAATTAGATTATTCACAAAATCCTCTTTTTGTCCAAGTCCCCCTTCGCATTGAGGCACACAAGAAAAACAGGAAAAAGCTAGGATTTTTTTTAAAGAACGTTTTTTTTTCTATGTATATGGAAAAAACCTTTTTGTATGAACCTTAAGTCAAACTTTGAGCTCAAACTCGATGCTCTCACTGCAATAATTACAGACACAACAGAAAAGCTATTGTTTGTACAATGAGAGTATTAATCCTCGAATACATCTCATTTGAATACAGTTCCCATACAAACGTTCGTCACCGTGGTTTGACTGCATGTAAGTATATCGGTACTTACTAGCACAATAGCCTAATAAATGTATAGAAGAGACCAAAATTTATATTTTTTCATCTTGACATTTTTTGATGCAAAACATCTATTGGCGCGGCTTGGCAGTAAAATCAACTCGAATGCCGTCACGGCAAATGGCATGACGCTGTCGTGCCATTTGCTATTTGATGCTCAGATATATGCATCTACCGGGCGTCGGTATGATTGTGACGGCCAACTTTTTATGTCTATGAACATAGGATTTTTTATTTGACATAGGCACACCCGTGACACTCCCAGTACGTGAGAGTTCGACCATAGAGGAAAAAAAATACTCCTTGAGCCGGATTTTCAACACTAGGGTTGATGAGTAATAAACAATAGCAACATTTTGGCTTAACTCTAAACTCAATAGTATTTGACACATAGCTTCCACCGGTCATGACATGATTGTCATGAGTGATAGACCGCGTCATTTCTAGCAGCCCTGAGGAAAGACATAATAATATAAACATCTGGTGGAGGGCGGTTCTCCGTCCCGCGCTCCTCTCAACGCCCCAGCCATCATCCAGTCACTCACACAAAATCAAAAGCTTTTTTACGGCACACATGCTTAAGTGTCGCTTCTTTTTGCGTTAGTGTATTTTTTCTTTAACATAGGGGAGTTAGTTCTGCATATTACAAAGATAAAATATACTTGATATGACTAATTTTCCTTCGCTCACTATTTCGTTCGAATTTACAGTTGCTTTTCATTCATCGTCATATAATATTCAGTAGATGCCATTTCTAATACTAATCAGATTTCTATGGTACTTAGGCCTTAGGTAGGTATTTTTTCACAAATATTTTCCTCGTGCACGATTTGTCGTCACGTTGACTACTAACTACCGTATTAAGTTGAAGTGTTCTTGGATAATTTTCCTATCGAAGGTTCAAGGATCTATTCTGATTCTGTAGCAAATCATTGAAAGGAAGGAAAATTTAAAACAAGTTAATTATTAACAATAAAAAACACGACTGACAACTCACATAGCCTCGGAGGAATGCAAGGAATCTAAAAATTCCTTTCACATCAAAATCTGTTCAGCCGTTCAGGACTTATGATGAATAAAGAAACTTACATATACACGGTGTTTTTTAAATCATTGGCATCCTTTCTACTGGTGAAAGTACTCATGAACATGAGCAACTTTTTGTATGGGACCGACTCAATCCGATGGAAAAAAAAATCTGCTGTTCCATACTATTTTCCAATACCTACTCACCCGAAATGTATGGTATAAATTTTTTATTCATGACGGTTGCTCATTTTCATGAGTACTTTCACCAGTAGAAAGGATGCTAATGATTTAAAAAACATCCTGTATACAAACATACATATATGAACCCTGAAAAAATAACACTCATTTTTTGGTCAGTCGTGTAATAATACTATGATACAAAAAAAAATAAAATCCTACTAATTTTATAAATGCGAAAGTTTTGATGTGAGTTTGTGAATCTGTGAGTTTGTGAGGATGTTTGTTACTCAATCACGCAAAATCAACTGGATGGATTTCGATGAAATTTGGTATACGGGTAGAAAAATACCGGGAATAGCACATAGGATACTTTTTATCCCGAAATTCCGCTAGTATGGAATAAAACTCACACAATGACTATCTTGGCAATGTTAATGGAGTGGTTTGCCTTTGCTTTCTTCAGCTAGCGCAACTCATATTTTGCCTACCCAGTAGTTACTGGATTTTCAGTTCGGTTAAAGCATAGTAAAGTTACTGTTACTGTTAAAGTAAGGCGGTGCAATTCAACCATAGTGTTATTGCTTTTTGCTTTACACTGAGGACAAACGACCTTCGCCACACAAGTATTGCAAAATAGTAATCCAACACGTCAGTACATCAACAGTCCTTGTCACAGGTCACAGGCAAATATTTACTCGTCACACTGCACTGGTATTTGTTTGCGGTTCTTGAACTATTGCGTTTGACTTCCCGTTTTGACGGACATTCAAAAATATATTTTTTGTTTCATCTTTTGGTTTAAAAAAGTCGTATAATGTGGTCTACTTTGGTACTTTTTAGAGTCTATTGAATAGCAAAAAAACCGGCCAAATGCGAGTCAAACTCGCGCACCGAGGGTTCCGTACACGCAAAGCTTCTCACATTATAGCCCTATCTAATAGACCAACTAGTTAAAAAAACAAATTTAACTTTGCCCTAAGATTCATACTGAATTCAGCGCAAAAATAAGTTTGTAACACTTTTTTTCAGACTTCCAACGTCATATTTACAATTTTCAGATTTATTCCTGTATAAGTACTGTTTTATCTTGCTTTTTCCCAAATTTCATAATTTTAGGTCAACGGAAAGTACCCCATAGGTTTTGATTGCTGCCTAAAATCGCAAAATATGCGAAAATTCGCAACATTTACGGTAATATCTCTTGATCGCGTTGACGTATGATTTTTTTGCTGAAAGATAACGTGGATCTGAATTTCGGGATAAAAAGTAGGTACCATGTGCTATTCCCAACTAAGTAAGTAAGTTTCCCAAGTAGGCAATGTAAAGTATTTATTACGTACTAATGCGCTGGGCCGATGACATCTACAAAATTTCGGGCAAAACCTGGATGCGATCAGCAAGAAACCGGGCAAAATGGAAAATCCATGAGGAGGCCTATACCCAACTGTTAGTTTATGCTACTGCAGACATTATGGTCACACTGAAGTGTCTTATTTCTTGTTGAATATGTCTGTCTAATATATTGAGTTCATAATCTAAACTGCAGTGATTTTATTTCCTTTTATTAATACGCCTCTCACCAACAATGGGTGATACCGGCCTGAAGAAGGAAAGAAGGCTATTCCCGGCATTTTTCTACAAGTGTACCAAATTTTATCGAAATCCGTATTGCGTAATTGAGTAACAAACATATTTAAACTCCCAAAAGTCCAAACTTTCGCATAGATAATATAAGTAGGATAAATTAACAAACATCCATACCTAAACTCCATTTTTTCTTAGTAGTCCTATTATGTAAACAATCTTCACAGTACTTTTTGTTGAATTTTGTTGAAAATAAATCAAATATTCGTTAAAACCTAAACATTCTAAAGTAAAACATTTATTAACCACGAAAGTAATTTCCTAAAAGTCTATTTTAATTTATATTGTTGTAAAATCATAAAAAGACATGGTAAGATTGTTTACATATAGGACAATTACAAATAAACGAACTTTACATACATCCGATATATAAACGGTGTTCAAAAGATGACGTAAATGACGCGTGACCATTATATTATGAGTGGCATGACGGGTATAATTTATTAGTATAACTTATACATAAAACATTACAGGAATAAGATCGCATATGCAATATTTAGTATGCGCTTCGCGACGGCCTTACAGAATTTACATAACATTGTTGGAACGTATTTTCCCATGTAATAAGAAATCAAAGAACCAATATACATACATGCATACATAGAATCACGTCTTTATCCCTTACGGGGTAGACAGAGCCAAAAGTCGTGAGACTCGAAGGCCACGCTTAGCTATAGTGGGCTGTCTGATGGAATGGAGGTTCAATATACATAGAGATACCTAACTAAACTTAACTATAAACTTCGTTTATTTGTTTGTTACCTCTTCACACTTTATCTACTGAACCAATCTTCCTAAAATTTCGCGTACACATAGTTAGAAATACTGAGAAGGACATAGGGTACCTTTCATCCCGGAAAAAGCACTGTTTCCGTGGGAGACTCACGCGGGAGAAGCCGCTGGCACAAGCTAGTAATAATTAAATGTTGCTTGGCCGTTTTGTTACTACAAGACTAATGTATAACAGAAAAGAAATAAACAGTAAATTTATTGACGGACGAAACGGCCAAGTCACATATTTTGACTAAGGTACAGTTTGGGAAGTTAGGGCTCGTAGAGTTAGGGTGGTAGAGTTATAAAGCTTGGCTCTATTTGAGATCTGATATCTGATAAATTTTTAACAGTGCAAGCCATATGGTCCATTCTTGGCAACACTTTACATGAATATATTTTTGGTGGGATCACACTAACTTTACCTTAAAACATCTATATATGTGCTTTAAACCTTCAAATAGCGTTAAAATTTGAATAAATTCTTAACCTTAAACCGCATATACGTTAGCACAACTTATCGGCCTTTCAACATTCATTGCTTAGTTTTATTGTGAGTTAGCGTTGAAACAATAGTTTACTACGCAGTGTACATCGATTAGCCGTAAACGTCGAGCTAATATGCGATATTTTATTAGTACAGATTATAAGGCAGTGCCGGCCCGAGGCGGATTTTTCGATGGATAGAGATTTAATTATGACGCCCCCTTACTTGACCCTAATATAATATTATACTAGCCTAGCCCCGGAGATTGGCTCCCGTGGGAATTTCGAAAATACCCTATCAGCTATTCCCGGTATTTTTCTACCCGTATTCCAAACTTCATCGAAATCCATCCAATAGATTTTGCGAAGAACCTCACAAATTCACATACTCACGTCCAAACTTTCGCATTTATATTATTAGTAGAAAGTAGGATTTACTTATTTCAAACTTTATTAAACCAATATACAATCACTAGCTGTTAGCCCGCGGCTTCGCCCGCGTGACTTTGGCTTAGATGAAAAGTCTTTTTGTGTTCCAAACTGTTTCCTGTGTTCCAATCTTCGATTTTTATACGTCTACAGAAAATGCTCATTAGATTAACCAAGTTTGGCTAAGGCGCCATTTCCGTATATGTTATAGTGTAGCTGGTCTCTTGAAGTTATTCATCAGATGTTCCAGATCTTCAATTTTTATACGTCAGCAGAAAATGCTCATCAGGTCGAACGATTTTTGCTAAGGCACCATTTTTATATTTCTTATAGTTTAGCTGTTCCGTTATGGTTCTTCATCAGGTGTTCCAGTTTTCAAAATGAATTATAGCCTATATGTTGCCCAGGCTTAATAGCTATACAACAAAAAAAGTTTCATTAAAATCCGTCCAGTAGTTTTTGCGTGAAACGCGTACATACATACAGACAGACAGACAGACAGACAGACAAGAAATTCCAAAAAATTTTTTTTGCTTTCTAATATTCTTTTTAAGTGTCCCTCTATCCATTTTAGTCAAAAATACTAAATGTACAGACAAAATATTTTTACTGTTTTATTATATGTATAGATACTAATATTATAAAGAGGAAGTGGTTGGAAGTTTGTGAGTTTATTTGTAGGGGGTAATGTTCGGAACTACTGAACCGATTTCAAAAATTATTTCACCAATAGGAAGCTGCATTATGCCTGAGTGGCATAGGCTAAAATTTATATATATACCTCCCGTGCGAAGCCGGGGCGGGGCGCTATTCTGGTATAAGAAGCGGAATTAACGCAGCATTCTCTACTAGTCAACCTTCAGGATAAACAGAAGAACAGAAGATCTCGACAACAATGTCCGAGTCTAATTTGTGGATTGAACACAGCCATGCTCATGATACTACACTTGGTAAGATACCAATACATATCTTATATTTTTGGATGAAAGAACAAAAATTATGGACTTATGACGCTATCCAATGAATTCAGTAATTGACCTTATAAAAATAATTTGAACGACTGACATAACCTATAAATGCCATACGAATAAATACATAGACTTAATGTCTAACTTACCCTGTAAGAACGATTTTATACATACAGTGAAATTTAGCTATGGACACATATCGAGAGAAGAGCACTCTATGCTTACGTTGCGCGTTTTGAATCGTTCAGTAATGTATCAAAATCACGAAAAAAATAAAAGAAAAGCGAGGAAATTTTCTATATCTTTGAGGGGCGCCTTTTGAGACTTGGCGTCTGGAGGAGCGCTCAATTCGCCCTATGGTAGGGCCGGCCCTGCATATAGGTTGTGTTTTATATTCAAAGCAGGAGTTCAAACAATGAGATCTGTAGTTTACACTCATTATTCTTATAAGGTAAGCGGAGGAAATAGCTGAATGAAATTAGAATATTAGGACCTGCACACAATAGTCTTAAAGAGGTTAGCGCGTTTAAACAAACAAATATCTCTTCAGCTTTTATAAATTGAAGCAGGAGTTGACGCAGGTAGAAATTTATAAATTACAAAGACAAGCGATGCGGCATATAAATCTTAGACAAAAAGGATTTAATTATGTTTTTTTTAGCAATTTGTGTCCCATTATTGGGCAAAGGCCTCCCGCAACTTATTTTCGTTCCCTGGCCCCTCATATCATCCGACCATCTCTTACAATTAAAGTTATTAAAAATATTGTTTGAGACAAAGGCAAACATTAAACGACTCATATTAATATTAGAAATGCGAAAGTCAGTCTATCTGTTACGCTCACGGCTAAACCGCTGAACCAATTTTGATGAAATTTGGTATGGATATAGTTAAAGATCCGGGGTCAAACATAGGCTACTTTTTTTCACAAAAATAAATCCCCAAAGGGCCGAAATAGGGGGTCAAAGTTTGTATAAGAAACTTAAGATATACAGCTAGTTGATCATCTATCACCTTGTTCAATTTAAATTAGTCCGTCCGCAGACATTAATAAAACAAACGCGTATATTGACACACGTCTGCAGTCAGCCTTGGCGTCTGTTTGCACCGCTCTTTGGACCTTTTTACCCGGTTGTTAAAAGGAGGTTATAACTATCATAACAACAATAAATCAATATACATATACAAATACATACATATTATACTAATAAAAATGTGACTGGTCTGTGTCTGTATATTGAAGATTTTAAAGAAAATTTCATGGGCAAACCATTTTTTGTAGAATTTTGTTTGTTTGTTTGTTTGTAGTATCTTTATTGTACTAAGGACACATAATTCATAGTTTTAATATAATAATATTTTTTCTGTCTGGCTTTCTGTCTGTATGTTTGTACGCACATCACGCAAAAACTACTGCATCAAATTTGATGCGATTTTCACTGTTGTATTATAGAAAACTTATCGACTTCAGATGTATCGAATAAAGTATACATGAATACATACATATTATCACGCATATTTTCTCCAGCAAATTTGCCGATGTTTTAATTTTAAAATAATCTTTGAACCTACTACATTATTCAAGTTGTTTGCACGAATATTGGACTTGGATTTAATGTTTTTATGTCAAAATTATCGCGAGTTTGTATCAGAGCAGCGAACTATAAGTTTTTATATTTTAAAAACCATTGCGAAATGTATACACGTAATTTTAACAGACACACGCCTTCCCGTTGACGCATTTCATCACAGAACAGATCCTTGTACTCTACAATAATTTCTCTACAATACATCCCAAGAAATGTATAGTATTAGTAATGTTGACGGTGTATCAAGATTTATAACGAAATTGAGCTGTTATCATCTCAAACAGATTCAATTTTTGTCCGACACCCTACAGCCGTTGTGACGCATTAGTCATCGCCAGTATAACCTACTTCAACATTTCTCTACAATACATCCCTAAGAAGGCAGTTATGGGCAGTCATTCACGAGTTGCTCATCGCACTCATCGCCAACACACAAATGGTGTTGTCTCTCCCAAACTATGGAGCATTTGTTGTCCTGCCTGTGCCTCGGGATGACCTGATGGCGCCACCGATAAGGCCGTAAAAGTGGCGGAACACTATTTTCGGGTACAACTTGATTGGAACTGATTTTGATATACTCTAGATGCCGCAAGCAAGCAGTATGTCCAAGCGTGCCCTGCGTATGTCCAATGGACAAACAATCACGCGTTTGCTACTCAGTTAGCCTTCATTCGCGTTTATGTTGCGCCCATCACTAAAATGACTGGCGTGACGTCATCGTAGGTAGAAAATAATGGGCCCCAGGTTTTCATATTATCGAACAAACATGCGGTATCTAAAGCAGTATGTCCTAACGTGCCCTGTGTATGTCCAATGGACAAACAATCACGCGTTTGCTACTCAGTCAGCCTTCATTCGCGTTTATGTTGCGCCCATCACTAAAATGATTGGCGTGACGGCATCGTAGGTAGAAAATAATGGCACGCTCGGTTTTCATACTATCGAACAGACTTGCGACATCTAGCCTAATCTAAACCTATGGTATCGACACGCCACTACATAGTGAACTTATTTATTATAGTATCTTGTACTAAGGATACATTCCTTAGTACAAAAAAGATACTACAAACAAACAAACAAACAAACAAAACACACAAGTACACTCACCTCAATAATTTCTCCACCAATAGCTTCCCCAAGAAGCCAGTACCGCCTGTCACTAGAACAGTCGTCCCCGAAAAGAACTTCTGTATCTGTGACTCTTCCATTACAGCTGTCTCTTCCACCATGTCTTTGTATGTGATGTCGAAGCCCTCCTTGACGTTCGTCTGTATGTCTGTCTGCATGTCTGAAACAAAAAAAATCGTTTATTTCCAAATTAGACTCTTGCAGGCATTTTTATTCCGAAATTAGAGCTTCACAAGCACTTTTTTACGTCAACTCTTAAATTATAGAATACTAGCACAGGCCCGAGACTTTTTTCCTGTGGGAATTTCGGGAAATCCTCTCTTAGTGCTCCCCTACACTCCCTAAGGAACCTACATGACAAATTTCAGCTTCCTACGCCCAGTAGTTTTGGCTGTGCGTTGTCTGTCAGTCACTCAGTCAGTAACGGAAAAATTTAATATATGCAATTATATTGATGAACTCACGACATCCCTATAGTCCGGTCATTCTATGTTTTCAGAAAAACTAATTCATAAAGTTTTGAAACTTCTACCTTTATTTGGGTTCAACGCTCACTATCCCCCCCTCCCTCTGCGACACCCCCTCTTATCTACTGTTATAATTTTTTTTTTTTCTACTATTTAGATACGTGTCAGGCAAAGATGATCCTTATTAAATTCTTAATAAAATATGTTTTTTTTTTACAGACTTGCGACCATGTTTGGGGAACATGTTGTGAAAATGTACCTAGGTATTCATTTTACTATTACATCTCGAAGACCCAGAATTTCAGACAAACATTAAATAAAATTAAAACTATCACATAAAATTTGCATTAAATATTGTATATAAATACACACTTTTAATAATATTGTATTCATACCACAGATATTATTAAATGTGAAAATATTATAAAAATATTATATTTATACTCAACTACGCAAAAAATCTTCTCTTCAATGAAAGCATACTGTAATACTTAAATACTATATACTAGCACAGGCCCGAGACTTTTTTCCGAAATTTCGGAAATCCTCTCTTAGGCTTACACTCCCTAAGGAACCTACATGAAATTTCAGCTTCCTAGGAGTAGTTTTGGCTATTCTTGTCATCACTCAGTCAGTAACGGAAAAATTCTATAATATATTGATGAACTCACGACATCCTATTGTCATTCATTTTTCAAATAATGTGTTCGGTGACAAATATCTAGATAAAAAAAGACTTCATGAAATTTCGAAAAAAGTTGATTATATGTTTAAAAACTTATAAAGAAAATTATATTTTTCGATTCTCGTAGATTTTTGTAATTGAGTAACAAACATACTTTTTTGTTTTCTCGGATGTATGTTTGTTATTCAATTAAAAATCTACATTTTCAACAAAATATTGTACACATTACACAAATGCAAAAGTTAATACTAAATTTATATAATAATTTTTTCTCTAATTATCATAAATGATATTTTATAATTGAAATTTTGTCACTCATTCCACGAAAATCTACTGGATGGATCTCGACGAAATTTTACAAATAGAAAGACTTGAAAACATAAGATACTTTATCCCAAAATTCCCAACTGAGGGGAGCCCGCGTAGCAAGTTTTAATACCTAAATGCTTTTTTGTAATTGAATTTATGTACTATAAGTATCTATCTATGTGATTTTTCTTAATTTTGAAATCCGTCCTAGGTATCAAAATACATCAAAACTTTCGCATTTATATATTTTCTGTGCAATTTCTGAGCACTAGTATATAAGACAGTATATATAAATATATGTATTTAGTCCATTAAACGCAGAATTTAATGTTTAAAACTTTTTAGTACTATGTTTTCTCTTTCGTGGTATTAGTAAAACTCAATACTTTTTAATGAATTTTCTATTCCATTTACACTAGCTGTATCATCAACAAGTCATATAAAACATTTTTTCAATTTTTATAAGAAAATAATAAGGACAAGATTCTGAAATTTTTTTTATAGTCTGGAGAAAATTGAAAAAAGTTTGAATCACAAATCAAAGTTTCATAGAGTTCTTCACCAAGCAAATTGAAGAATAGACATAAATGAGTCAATTTATACAAATTGCAGGGCAATTGCTGATTGAACATACACGAACTTTTTTTTATTATATGTAACATAAATATTTCAAAATTATGAATTAGTTTTTCTTCCCCAACATTGTTTACAAAAAGACCGACTTAATTATGTACAATAACACTATTTTAAACAAATATTTTTTGTTCTTTTACCACAACTTTTTAGACCTTTCTTTTTGATAAAAAAAGACTGCAATACATGTATTTCATAAAAAATTAATTCACGCAACAATTTTATAAAGAAAAATATTAAAAATATCATTGTTAAATTACTTTCAAAAAAAATATGACAGGTAGGAAATAATTAAAAATTGTCTTGAAAAAACAAATAAGTTTTTTATCATATAAATAATAGTTATACTCTAAACAAAAATTGTAATAAACACAAGTCTGTATAGTTTATATACTTCATAAAAAATTTTTCTAGTCTATTAGAACTACATATGTAATAGTAATAAGATTTTATGCAAAACTTTATAAGAAAATTTATGAAATTTTATGTGCTTCTAAATATCTCACTAAAGAACCTACATGAAAGATTTCAGCTTCCTACAATTAATTTTGGGTTTGGCTACCAAAATGTCTAGTCATTCATATAGTAGCGTAGAATTTTATATTTGAACTCATAAATAGGTCTAGGCTAAACTAGGTAATAAATGCACAAATTATTTAATTATAGATTTTCATAACCTCATGACTGAGGCCGTGGTAGTGGAATGAAACACCACATCTTGGCAATTTTAATGGAGTGTCCATTGCCCCCCATTTCACACACTAGCTGATATATCAACCAGAGTGCAGGACAAATTACAAATAATCTCTTTAGTCAATTTTCCTCATGACTGATCCATTATAGAAAATGAAATAAACAACGATTCTTGGCAATTTTAATGGAGTGGTTTCTTTGGCCGTTCACAATTTCACACACTAGCTACGTTTAATCATCAACCAGAGGGCAGGTTTCCTCACAATGTTTTCTTTCACCGGAAGCAAGTGATGTGGTCAATGAAAATAACATAGGTACAATCAGGTACATGAGTCAGATTGGTATACAAACTCATGTAGCATGGGCAGGATTCGAACCTGGGACCTCTGCAGCCACAGGCGAGCGTCCTACCACTCTGCCACCAGCGTTTCTTTATTATATTGGTAACCATAAATACTTACTTACATAAAAATTACTAACCAGTAGTTAAGTCAGTAGTTACTACTTATCACCACGGAACATGTTATACAAAAACGTATCGTCATCTGTAGGTTTAGAATATACTGTACATATCCTAACTAATATTTTAAATGCGAAAGTGAGTTTGTTTATTTAAATATACCATCCACATTTATCTAACTGACCAAGCTCCGAAATTTTGCATATAAAGTTTGGAAGTACTGAAAGGACATATTATCTTTCATCCCGGGAAAAAGCACTGTTCGTCGGAAATTCAGGCACGAAGCCGCGGGCGCTAGTTAATGATAAAGATAGAAATAAATTAAAAATTAAAATAAACATTGATAAAATAAATATTAATTCAAAACACAACCATGATAAGGACAATATGCGCGGATAATTAAAAATAGTAGTCGTTCGGAAATAAACAAAGTTGAACTTGATTTTTGCCAAGTAAACATATAAATGAATAAGTATATACTACGTAACAAAAACTTGTGCAATAAACACAATGAATCGTAAAAATGTTTATATATTTCTTGTCTTTTCTATGTTATTATGACGCGTTTAGAAATATGGACGTTTAATGACTTGTTGAACATTAGCCTATACATACAGTATAAGTATTTTGATGCTATGAAAACATAAAGAACACTAAACATTGTATTGGTACCGGAAAAACAACACTTTGAGCTTCTTTGACGATAAAAATTATCTCATCATGAATGACATCACCATAACATATATGGACTTCCTAAAATTACGTAATTTTCTCTGAGATAAAAATTGAGTCGAACATTATAAATAATGAACCACACACAAAACATACGGAAAGCCCTTAGAAAATTGGATCATTGCATTTTCTGACGAACATCAAGCCTCTGATAAATAACCGAGCTCCTAAAACATATACGATCTAAAAGGTCGATGAAACCGACACACAAATTACGTGGGCAGGAATGGAATTTTTACGTACTCGGCGGCCTGAATCACAACAATCACCACATATCTTAATTTTATGGAAAAGGTAAATTAGTCTTACACACTTTCTAATGAGTGCAGTTGATTATATTTGAAAGTACAACACGAAACTATCATTTTACATTGTTAACATCTGGGTTGTATCCAAAAATAAAACAACCCTTATAAGATTTTTTGTGATGGTAAAAGTTATTTTATGATATTTATTATAGAGAATTACATAAATGTTCCATTCGCTATTTTGTGATATTTAGGCAGATAAAACTAGCTTCCCTTTAAAAAAATTATGAAATTTGTAAAAAAAGTTAACAGTATTATATTAAAATTAAATATATTGTTGATCTGTTGATAGCTTTTTTCGCTATTTATAAATTTAATACTGAAAATAATTTTTTTTGAAATATGATTTTAGAGAGCTATATTAGCTTTGTGTGATCAGTCCAATTTGGCTCGCTATTCTTATAGTAAATATAATACGGTTAAATCATAATTTAAAATATTTTTAAGACCAGATATAATATAGTATTTATGTTAAATGATTTCGGCATTGATTTAAGACTGGTCATTTTCTGAATTTAATATTTTGTATGTATGTTTATGCGAATTTTTAAAATTTAGTATTCTGTTCTGAGTTTATTTTTTATAATAGTTGACATTTGTACATAATTTGTTTTAAAAATAAATACTGTAAAAATGGAATTTGGTTTGCATGAGTAATTTGAAAAAAAAAGTATTTTCTTTATAATTTCTCTGTCTATAAGTATATTGCAAAAAAATTCGCATTTAATATTTTGTTTATGAAAGTCACATAAATGAGAATGAGAAATAAACAGCTAAACAAAAAATATTAAATTTGTTTAAATAATATCAACCTATTGCGTAGTGAATTTTAGAAATTTTTTCAATGAAGGTTATGTTTCTAGTATTTAAAGGACGAAATCAAAGATCTGTTATAATAACTGAAGAAAACAATTATAAATATTTTGCATTTTTTTTTTAGGACACTGTTCCCTGTTTGAACAGTAATTTTTAGTAAAGCTATAAATGTAATTTATTGTTGGAAAAAAAACTCATATAAACTTTTTTTTGAGATAAAGTATGAATAGGATTCGAAATCTTTATAACTGAATTATATACTCGACCACGCCATATAATAAACCCCAGTTTAAATTTTCGATTGACTTTTTCAATTAAGAAAGCACTGGACATTCTATGTTTTAATAAAACATTATGTTAACTTGTATTTTGCAAGTTCGCAAAAGGTTTAAATAAATCACAGTTTATCACAAAAATAAGACTTACTATAAGTATTATTACATTTTGGCGGCATAATCTACAGTAAAAAGTTAATGTAAAGCGATTTTTTGCCATCAAAAAAAAAATCATATAATAAAAAACTACAGATATTTTATTAAACGCCATTTTAAAATAAATTCGCTATTTAATATTTTGTTTACTTATTTGCCATCCAATGATTTTGGCAAAAAATCAAACACTTTGAGGTACAAAAAATATTAATTTTTAGATGTACAATATAATAAAAGCTTTTTTTACTTTTTTTCTGCCTTCTAACTATGTGTATCGGAACTAATTTCAGGGTGGAAAATTCTGTAGATAAAGCGTGAAGAGGAAACAATTAAACAACAAACTCCTTTCGCGTTTTTAATATTAGTTAGGATATTTGGCTTCGGTTCAAAGAACAGTACTTTTCCCGAATGAAAACTATTATATAACATGTAATTTAGTGCTGCTACAAATCACGTCTTTAACGACCACTGCTGAGACAGAGCCAAAGAAACTCGAAACACGCTGCTGAATATCTTTGAATGACAGAATCATAGCCCTATGACCATATGTGACCATTGTGTGGAGGATCCATCAATAAATTATAGCCCTTTCCTCGATTGTCAAACTGCGCGGGAAGAGAAGCAGCTCACATTCTATGTTTTATCAAAACAAATCTGAAAACATGTTAACTTAATTTTGCAACGTTCGCAGTCCAACACGGTAATAACATGGGAGCCCTAATTACATGGAAAATAACATGTAACACATTTAATAATTTTTGGAACCGTGTCTTGGCGGCCAGTAATCCCACAAGTAACTGTCAACCGATTCTACTAAGAAAATCCTACTAATATTATAAATGCGAAAGTTTGTACGTGAGTTTGTGAGTATGTTTGTTACTTAATCACGCTAAATCTACTGGATGGATTAAGATGAAATTTGGTATACCGGTAGATAAATACCGGTAATAGCACATAAAATTTTGATTAGTGAAGCCCCGGGGCGCGGCTAGTAAATAAATAAATATATACGGACATATCACACAGATTAAGCTAGCCCCAAAGTAAGTTCGAGACTTGTGTTATGAGATACTAACTCAACCATACCATATTTTATAACATACTAGCTTTTGCCTTTGAGGGAAACCAAAATGCTTTTTTCATGCGAGAAACTATATATGTTAAGTCATTATCTAAGTTATGTTAATTTTGAATCCCAGTAGATTTGCGTGATTGAAAAATAAATCATCATATTATAGGTATCTGAAACCCAGACAAAAATTATAAATTACAACTCACAAAGAAATCAAATATACTACTACTACAAATGTAATGTATATACATGACACGTCAATAGGTGCGTTTCCAGTCGAACGTCCCACGTCTACACAAGAACGGGGAGAAGTGCGGATAGGATCCATATTGCACAATTTCCTTTCTGTACGTAGTACAATTTAATTCTGTGGTTAGGCATCGCCGGTCTTGGTCGAAAAAACCCAAGTCGAAAACTGATTATATAATCAAATGTATTATGTCTTCCAATGGTCTCACAACTACTAGGGCCGAAAGACCCTGGAAAGTGGTAGTTTGCAATAAGCAGAATCAGCCCTTGGGTACGCGTGTGGACCACGGATCTCTTTATCAATAAATTAGAAAGAAGGCCAAGTGCGAGCCAGTCAAACTCGCGCACCGGTTCCGTACACGCAAAGCATCTCATATTATAGCTCTAACTAAAAACCAAGTAGTTTAAAACAAACTTAACTTTGCAGTTCGATCCCTAATCATACTGCATCGAGCGCAAAATAAGTTTGTAACACATTTAAGTTTATTTGAACAATATTTGCTTTTTTAACAAAATTCAACAAAAAGTTTGATTGCTGTTTCGATAAATATGCAAAAAATGTATATGTTAATCGCATTGACATATAATTTTGATTATTTTTTTTTCCGAGTATTTATTAATTTCGGACAACGGACAACAAAAATCTTATAAAGGTTCCGTTCTTGCCTTTGAATAACGAAATCCTAAAAATGGCTTTTTGTTTTATGAAACTTTTACGTTAAGTATTACATTTTTTTGTTATTTTTGAACATTTATTATTTAGATTGTCCTATAAATAAATCATCATATTATAGGTATGGCGTGCCTTGAACCCAGTAAACTTAAGTTAGGCCACAGGGCGCTTCATAGAAACGGCGCGTCAAATATGCCTACTACTACTACAAATGAAACTGTATATCCGTGAACACGTCAATGTGTGCGTTTTCATAGTCGAACGTCCACGTCTACACAAGAACCATTAAAGTGCGGACATGCCATATTGCGGGAGGGCAGGGAGTTTCCTTTCTGTACGTAGTACTTATTAATTCTGTGGTTAGGCGATCGCCGGTCTTGGTCGAATAAAAATAATAGAAAGTAGAAAGTTGAATGCGTGCCAATCTGGTCTCTAAACCAGGGCTTGAAACCGGTTAAATAATACTAAAAAACCTAAAAGTAATCATTTTTTATAACATACGCAAACGCTCGGGCACCTGATCGGTAAGTAATCACCCTTTTGAATCGGTCTCGCGAGCGAAAATTACCAGGTTCGCGCGGGCGAGTGACAAAGACGGGTATATCGCTCAGCGTTTTATCTCACTTACGCATTTGCAAGTCTCAACGTGTAGTTTAGTTAGATTTATATCGGCGAGAGTGAGAAATAATATAGTTAGAGCGAGATAGAACACGATCGTCGAAAAGAGCGAAAAGTTTTGGTCTTTCCGGTATTTTGAACAGGAACTGAAATGATATCGCGCTTTGAACATAACCAAAATAATATATCTGCTTAGCTCAACCGTAACTGATTTAAAATCTTTTAAAGCACTTTAAATTCACGGGCAAGCACGGGCAAAAGCTAGTTATATTATAATTCTCAAAGCTACAAACTACCAGCATTTCGGAACGAACACGGCTGAGAAGAAATGCCGAAAAAACTTATTAAACAGTCTTGGTCGCTAACATGGACTCCGCTACGGAATGTCTAAGTACGAAACATCTATGTACGTTAGTTCTAAAGTTTGCGAGTGCGATGTATATACTATGTTAGTTCTAAAGTAACCTAATACTGCGTATTCCAGTGCTAAAGTACCCAATATAAGTATGCTAGTAATGTATGTTAGTTCTAAATATGAGTTTACGTATTCCAGTGCTAAATACCCAATGTCGAAGTATGCGATCGATGTAGTTATGTTCAAAGATTTTTTATTAAATCCACTCAATTATATTTTTTTTTCTTTTAAATATTTTTTTTCTTTTTCACTTTTATTTTAAAATAATCAATAATTTTTTGTCGTTCTACATTTCTCATTATTGACATTTTTAAATGAGACTTATTTTATGTCGATAGGACTTTTTTTTATTGGGCCCGAAAAAACAAAATGGCTGCCATTTTACTACAGTAGAAGAAAAAGTTTTGGGTGGTGATATGTTCATAAAAAATGCCATATAACATACATTAAGGATGGACACGATGACACACATTATATACTATAAATATATTAAGCGATCGCAACTTCGAATATAATAATAATAGAAAGTAGAAAGTTGAATGCTAGCAAATCTAGTTGTAAAATCTAAAACGCAGAAATTTGAGTTAAATAATATCTACATATAATATCCCTAATATATACGTAATCATTTTTTATAACATAGGGCGGCACGAGCAATCGAGTCACCTGATGGTAAGTAATCACCGCTGCCCATGGACAACCACAACACCAGTATCGCATGTTTTTAGAAGATCTCGTATAATGTAAGTATAAATGGAAAGTATAGAAAAGTAATACAGTAAGGCTTGTATCACTGTCCTATACTTTTTAAGCAAAATGGACTATGAATTAATTTTAGAAGTGCCGTAAACTAAACTGTATCATTCAACTGCAACTGCACTTGTATTCCTGACATATTCATGTAATGATGAGTGTAGAGTAATAAATGTTTTGTGTCGCACTAATTTCTCTGCTTTTCCCACAGCAAAAAGTGTTATATTTAATCTCAAAGCTACAAAATTAGCATTTTATAATAATGCCGAAAAACTTATTAAACAGTCTTGGTCGCCTAACATGGACTCCGCTACGGAATGTTAACGTCTATGTAGGTTAGTTCTAAAGTTTGCGAGTGCGATGAATATACTATGTTAGTTCTAAAGTAACCTAATACTGCGTATTCCAGTGCTAAATAAATAAAGTATTATTTGTATGTTAGTTCTAAAGTATCCGAGTTCTACGTATTCCAGTGCTAAAATACCCAATGTCGAAGTATGCGAGGTCGATGTAGTCTTCAAAGATCTTTTTTTGCTCATTTTAATCGCATTTAATTTCTCTCTTTCTTTTTATCAAGCAGTATAGTGTTGATTCACATTCTATTACATAAAAAATTAAATTGACGTCGAATATTTTATGGGTCAAGTGCGATCAACTGTAAGGTCACAGTAATTAAAACAAGAGTTTATGACAAGCTAATGTCAGTAATTTAGCAAAATTATTTTACAAAAAAAAAAACCACTGAGTTGAACTTTGTTAATAAGTGTTGTAATTTAATTTCTTGGCCAAACAGTTTTTCTTTCCATATGTAAATAAACGAATTTTTACTTTTTACTTTACCAATCTCTGTTTTTTTTAGTTTTTAATTTTCCAAGGGCTTATTTCCCTATTGTAGAATTTCTTAAAAAGATTTGAACCAAAAAAATCTTTTTAAGGAACGATCAACTGTGAAATATAATCGAGTATATTTTTTTCTATTAAATAAATCATAAATATTGAGGTACCCAAATTAATAGTCTCACGTAATAAGCTGTTTAAAAAAGTGTGTGTTACACAACAGACGTCACGTGAACAGATAGTCAAGTTTACGGTTTATGAGTCACATTTTTGATATAATGAACACAATTTTCTAATTATTTTAAAAAATTTCGTCATGTTTTATAGATGTTAGTAGAAATTTGGTTTGTAAAGGATTCTCCCTTTCCCAAAATGTATTTATTAAGTAGGCACCTATATTGTTTGTTTTTAAATTAAAAAATGTACTTTAAACTATGATAAAAATAATTAAATACCTAGTTTAAAAGACTTTATTCAATCTAGCTGTTGCTCGCAGCTCCACCTGCGCAAAATTATGTGTTTTTGACACAAACTTTCACCCCTCATTGCAGTTCATTGGGGGATTTTTTTTAAAGTAGCCTATTTTTGACCTCGGGTCATCAACTACATTGATACCAAATTTCATCAAAATCGGCACAGCGGTTTAGCCCTGAAAACGTAACAGAAAAGTAGATGGATTTCGGAAGTATGAATTTCAAAATACTTTGGATGTAAACAATTGTTATATGTAATTAGATGTACGATGTAACGAACAGTTGAACATCAACATAATCACGTATGACTGAATAAAAAAAGTGGTGACTGAGTATTTTTTCAATGTCATGCTAATATAGTATGTCAATAGTAAATTTAGCAGGTAAACTCAATTTCCGAAAAAGTCCCCGACTATACTGTCTCACATGGTCATTATTTTTATAGGTCAGAAATTAACAAATTTTGAAGTTAAAATGGCCATTGTAATTTTTTTTTATACGATGGTATTGGGAGTGGATAAATATGGCTAAGGATAGAAAATTGTGGAGAGAAAGGATATTTTGCCCCGACCCCAGATGATGGGATAAGGTAAGACAGATGATGAAGTATTTTTTTTTTCACAATGTGTTTTAATAGTTTGTAACCGCTTTTTTATAACATAGGGCGGCAAACGAGCAAGCGGGTCACCTGATGGTAAGCGATCACCGCTGCCCATGGACTACTGCAACACCAGGGGTATCACAAGAGTGTTGCCGGCCTTTCAAGAAGATGTAGACTCATTTTTTGAAGGTTCCAATGTCGTATCGGTTCGGGAACACCGCCGCAGGAAGTTGGTTCCAATCCGTTACGTGGCAAAATGTCCCTTTCGCAAAATGTCCCCTGGTCGCAAAACGACTCTTTCGCAAATTGTCCCTTTCGCAAAATGGCCCTTTCTTATAATGTCCCTTTCGCAAAATGGCCTTTTGATACCTAATTATATGTAAGCAGAGACGAAACATAAGCTGAATGTAGAAACTTTGAAATTGTGCAGAAATAGGTTCTTTACTATAACGGATTTCCAAAATTAGGAATGATAAGTAAGGAATTTTGGAAATCCCACCCCTAAAAAGGTGTAAAATGGCATCTACTTGGGTGAAACCGTAGGCAAAAACTAGTACATCTATATATATAAAACTCTTCCGTTTCTGAGACTGACAGACAACGCACAGCCAAAACTACTGGGCGTAGGAAGCTGAATTTGTCATGTAGGTTCCTTAGGGAGTGTAGGGGAGCACTAAGAGAGGATTTCCCAAAATTCCCACAGAAACAAAGTCCCGGGAAAATGCTAGTACTTTATATAAAAAAATTGAAGAGTTTGTTTATTTAATTGTTCTGATCTTTGGAACTGTGACGAAGTACAAACATTCTTAAAATAAAAATTTAACAATTAAGTACAGTAGTAAAGTTAAATCATCATTCAAGATAATCATTATACTTTTGCATCTACTAATAATCATAAAAAGAAATACAAATGAAAATTAATTATGTATATGATATAGTGACTATGACTATATATATAATTATCATCACTTTGTCATAATTTTAACACCTGCTTGTGAAATTCAAAACAATACCTAAGTAGCACGTTAAAAAAGACGTTACATTCGATGGCGAAGTATTTACTTAAATATCCTTTACTAGCTTTTGCCAGCGGCTTCGCCCGCGTGAATTTCCCACGGGAACAGTGCTTTTTCGCGGGATGAAAGGCACCCTATGTCCTTTACCGTACTTCTAACTATGTGTATGCAAAATTTCAGGAAGATTGGTTCAGTAGATGAAACCTGAAGAGGTAACAAATCCACTTTAATAAGAATTCACACAGTAGTGCTATACAACTCTTTTTCTCAAATCGGATTTCTTTTTTTTTTATTAAAGATGGGTTTGCTCTTGACCACAATCTTGCCCGAGGACAGAAATGAGGTCTACGATGAAGCGAGCTTACCCAGAAGCAGCCTATTCACTCTGGCTTTGAAGAGAGTCAGGTTGTACGTGCTCGGGAACACAGACGCAGGTAGGGAGTTCCATTGCTTAGCTGTGCGCATCAAGAATGATCATTTTTTTTTGTATTTATATCGAAGCCTACTTGCAGTTGGTCGCTACGTCGACCTTTACTGCTTCACCGGGGGAAATATGCCTCGAGGGCCATACAGCCGAAACAGTAACAGCACAAAGGGCTCCCAGGTGGGAACGAACCTCGGCTTTGGGCGTTACTCACAAAATGGCAGAGCGGTATATTGCTCAATTTGCCTGAAGGGCCTGAGGGGAAAAACGTCCTGGTGCCGCCGGGCGGTACCGTGTGAACGTTGAAGCGGTCCTACCTACTTCGCACTCGATTCCGTAGCGAGTGCGGTGTCTGTTTGAATTACCCTGAGCCCTACTATTACCTCTAGAGTGATCGGAAGGAGGATTAGCAACCGTAATGGGGTCGTCTGGATCGGTAAGAATCAAGAATGATGATGAAGAGCGCCTGGTGTGTGCGGGGGGAATATTAACCAAGAAGGGATGATAGTGCGTCTGGTTGTCCGGTTGAAGAAAGGGGCAGGCGGTATGAGCTCATGATTAAATAGTTCAACGACGCTACAAGTCTTTAATATTATTATTAGCATACCTACTTAGTATAAATGATGATATAATTGTCATATTTTATATCTGGTACACGATTTTCTGTATAGTTATTGCAATAATCAATATCAACCAGAAAAACAAATATTACAGTATGTTCATAACTATAATTATCACCTCGGAAACGTCAAATCATGTGCGCATGTGTACAGTTCCTTGAATTTTTATATTCACTATGTGTCATAAAAATATATATTTTTGGTTATAATATGTTCTTATATGCTTCCATGCTGAAGAAAAAAGATAGAATGTGCCAGCTGCTTCTTTTTCCCGCGCAGATTGTCGTGAAAGTCAATCGTGAAAGGGCTTTCCCCCAAACTGGGGATTCCTCCACTCACAGGCGATGGGCTAGCAACCTGTCATTATACCTGAATCTCCATTCCATCGGCATACAAAGCTAAGCTGTGGCCTTCGAGTCTCACGACTCTTGGCTCTGTCTACCCTGCAAGGGATAAAGACGTAATTTTATGTATGTATGTATATGTTTTTCTATTTAGCTAAGTGGCCATATTCTCTTGACTCTATACCCTAACTAATACTATAAATGCGAAAGTGAGTTTGTTTGTTTTTTGGTTTGTTTGTTTGTTACCTCTTCACGCTTTATCTACTGAACCAATCTTCCTGAAATTTCGCACACACAGCTGGAAGTACGGAGAAGGACATAGTAGGGTACCTTTCATCCCGGGAAAAAGCACTGTTCCCGTGGGAAATTCACGCGGGCGAAGCCGCTGGCAAAAGCTAGTAAAGAATATTTAAGTAAATACTTCGCCATCGAATGTAACGTCTTTTTAGGGTTCCGTAGTCCGACAAGGAACCCTTATATGATCGTTCAGTCCGTCCGTCCTAGTCTGTCACAGCAGAATATCTTCTACGTTTATGGACTGATTTGCATGTAACTTGGTTCGAGGATACTTCACATATAGATCTCATTTTTAAAAATACAAAAAATTAAAATTACCCCTTTAGGGTACCATAAGGGATGAGATAAGTATTTGTAGATTTAAAACAGACAGTGACCGGTTAAAGTAATTGGTATTCTAGTATTTGTTGACTGATCGAATGACATCACTAATGTATGTTTGCATTGTGTACATGGACGTCGAATCTTTAATATTTGCGGACTACTTCAATGATCCAAAAGTTGATGTATTTTTGGTTTTGCGACGTAATTAATCTATGTTACAACATAAACTCCATTTATTCTTACCAGTCCTATCATGTAAACGATCTTCACAGTACTTTTTTGTGAATTTTGTTGAAAATAAATCAAATATTAGTTCAAACCTAAACATTCTAAAATAAAACATTTATTAGCCACGATAGTAATTTCCTAAAAAGTCTATTTTAATTTATATTGTTGTAAAATCATAAAAAGACATGGTAAGATTGTTTACATGATAGGACTGGTAAGAATAAATGGAGTTTAGTTCAGTGAATAGATACAAAAGTGAATAGATCCGCTATCGTATGAATGCTAGGACAAAGAAATTATCTTTTGTTCCATTCCAGTACAGAAAACGAATTACTCTCATATAACACTGTTATATATCGCACATGCCATAATTACAATACATATTACAATAGTAGACATATTTGCATTATCTATTGGTTTATATAAAAAAGAAATTAGGTCTGTCAGTGTGCAAGTAATGGAATAGAATTTATTGTTATTACTACTATATTTCTTTACGTACGTCGTCACTAACATTTTGTCTGCTCGAAAAATTTGTATTATTATTAGAGGAAACTTGATTGGTTTGTGTACTATTTAAGTTTAATATTGTTGTTTTCCTATGGAACCATTTGTTTCCCAAATAAAAATAGATAAAAAAAAAGAGGGGGCTACCTCACAAATGGTCTGGTTCATGTCACGTAAAAAGGCCGCTGGCGGTTAAGCTGCGCAGTAGGCAATATATCGGTCTATGCGGTGAGCGGGGGTCGGGCGGGTTTCGTCCGGCGCGCGCGATTGGTTCGTCAGTCGTACCCATGCGCAAGTTTTATCCCCTCCTCACCCTACCAGCGCCTTTTCACGTGATGGAAAGTATATAGGTACCTACTTAGTTATTAATTTTTGTTGTTGTTGATGGTAAGAAAGTGTTTATTATGTTTTGTTTGTTTGTTTGTAGTATCTTTATTCTAAAGGATAAGTAAATAAAAATTTAAATAAATAGGTATACAATGTTTTTTTTTTCAGTTTTTCAACCCGGTGAATAAATTGAAAAATATCATCACTTTCTTCAGATTTTTGCCTTATTATATCTTCAATTAGTTGCATTACAGATTTAAAAGAGTAACACAATGTACCAAATATTATACATATCAGAATAATAACAATAGAAAATTCCGCGAATTCGCTGGCAAAAGTATCGTTGAGTTAGGATCCCATAACACCTGGGGTCGCCGTGGTAGCGGGCTGTAGAGCGAGAGAAGCACACGGTCCTGTCACAAATGCGGTAGGGGTTGACACCGTGTGGTTTAGTGGGTTCAAGTTCCACATACCCGTCCGGCTTCCCGTGGCTGGATGGACGAGACGAGGGTCTTTCCACACGAAAAAAAAAGGATTCTATAACACAAGTAACTAGAGTACTGGAAAGAAAATTTTTACTTTTTACACGACTGACCAAAAAAAGAGTGTTATGTTTTCAGGGTTCATGTATGTATGTATGTAAGTTTCTTTATTCCACCATAAGCCAGATTTTGATGTGAGAGGTATTTTTAGATTCCTTGCATTCCTCCGAGTGACATAGGCTATATGACGTTATCATAAAAACAAAATGGCGGATTATATATGTGATAAATAGCAGACAAAAAAAATAAAATTTGATCAATCTTATCGAGTGGGGTATCAAATTGAAGGGCTTTAAAAGGCGATTTCAAAAATTTATATAATATTTGTATGTAGTTTTTGAGTAAAAACTTGTCAGTCGTGTTTTTTATTTTTAATAATTAGCTTGTTCAGATTTTTTTTTTATGTCTATCCAAGAAACTTACTTTGGAGCTTACTTCCTTTAATCGGGGTTTACGTCGACTGGTACCAGGGTGTAAATGGCACAAGGACTCATCGAATTCTGTGTCCTTAAATATATTAATTTACTTTAAAGTTAGCCTTTGGATAAAACCTATGAACGGAATGTTATTAAGTAATTTACCAACAACTTTACTTTCTAAGGACGAATGCTGAAGGTTGACAACTTTGGTTAATATCTTTATACAGTAGACTAGCATGGGCCCAGGACTTTGTTCCCGTGGGAATTCCGGGAAATCCTCTCTTAGTGCTCCCCTACACTCCCTAAGGAACCTACATGCCAAATTTCAGCTTCCTACGCCCAGTAGTTTTGGCTGTGCGTTGTCTGTCAATAACGGAAGAATTTTATATACAGGGTGATTGGAAACACCAGAATCTTTCTAGGCGTGAAAGTACTCATGAATTATGAGTAACTTTTTTTATGTGACCGAATCAGAAATTTAAAAAAAAAATCAGCTGTTCCATACATTTTACAATACATCCTCGTCCAAATTGTATGAAACAGCTGATTTTTTTTTTAGATTTTCCGTCACGGCATTCGTATCAATTTTACTGCTAGGCCGCTCCAATAGATGTTTTGCATAAAACAGGTTTACAAAGATGTGAAAAGTGAAAATATGCAGATATTTTATCAAATGAAGACCAGTTAATGATTTACTTTGTTGAATAAAACCTGTTTTGAGAAACTGGGCGACGTCGTTATATTTTCTGCAATTTGTTTAAGACAATCTGAAAAAGACCATTTTCTATCTTGATTTGACCGGAGATCGAACCTGGAACTAAACTAAACTAAAACTATGGAAAAAATGTAACCATTCACCCTGTATCATCTGTGCCGGTACATTTGGTGTGACAGAGATGACCATAGGCATAGAAGTAGGGAGGGTTGCGCGGCGAATGTTTGTATGCAAACCGACCGTGGCACGAGCGGGGGTGTCGGTCTGAGGGAGGGGCCGGGGGTGCAGAAGTCAGTGCTGCGCAATGGCGTTTTTGATATACAAGAAATCAGATTGACGTACTTCCTTCACACTATTTTTTTGGTGTGCAGATGGTTAGAGCGGCCAACTCGTTATTGTAGTCACATGAGTAGTTAAAAGGGTATTGTAGTTCTAGAAGGGGGCGGGCGCTTCCTACTTTTATGACCATAGATAATGGCTAGGCCACAGAGCAGAGGTCGTCAAGAATCTAATATATATATATATCTCTCTCTCTCAGCTGAAAGACGTCCACTGCTGGACAAAGGCCTCCCCCAAGGATTTCCACAACGATCGATCCTGCGCTGCCCGCATCCATGCGCGTCCCGCGACCTTCACCTATATATCTATATAACTCAAAGGTGACTGACTGACTGACAAAATGATCTATCAACGCACAGCCCAAACCACTGGACGGATCGGGCTGAAATTTGGCATGCAGGTAGATGTAATGACGTAGGCATCCGCTAAGAAAGGATTAACGCGAGCGAAGCCGCGGGCAAAAGCTAGTAGGATATAATAAGGATAATTTGTCCAAAGCGATGGTACTGAAACCAATGTCATATCTAATTGTTTATTCTGGGAAAGAATAGATAGACCGGGGATCTGATTATATTATAATACACCGAGTAGTGTTTCGACTGATTGCGTATCGATATCGATAACTTAAAGTTTTAAATTTTCCTCATACTACTGATCATTTTAGGTTACCTCAAATGGCAAAAATGGAACCCACAAAAGTTCACTTTGTTGTCCCTCTGTCCGTCTATCCGTCTGTCTGTCAAACATTTTATTGTCAGGAACGCTCAAAGGTATTATAATCGGGCCGAAACCTAAACTCCCGTATACAGGTGTCATCAGGGTCAAGCCCATGAAGTTCCGATTTATTTAAATTTTAAATCTATGCGCGGAAATGTAGTACTTGAACTTCCGGCTTGCCCGTTTAGGGAGTTCCATTGCATCCGTCTACAATAAATCAATAGTGAAAATGTAAAAATCGCGATACATCGTTTAATTTATCGATTTATTTAACAAGGTTTGTAAATGCTGGATATAAAAATTATTGCGTTTTAAGATTAAAAATATTTAACATTAAAGTAATACAAAAAAAGAAAGAAAAAGTGACAAGAATTCACGCAATGGTATCGAATCGTGACATCAAGTAGATAAACAATGAATTTATTATCCATGTTATTGACGATGACAGCGACTCAGACTCAGGTTCATACTTCTGATTAATAAAAATAATTATTTTATTTCGATTTGATTTTTTACGTAACATCAAATAATCGCATCGATTCGTGTTTAGGTACATCACTATTATTGTCAAAGTGACATACCTCATACGGGAGTTTAGGTTTCGGCACGATTATAAGTTTAAATTAATATAAAAAACTCGGATTCACGGTCTCTTCAAGCAGTGGGTAGTCAAATATACGTCAACGTGATCAGAAGATATTACCGTAAATGTTATGAATTTTCGCATATTTTGCAGTTACAGTGCAAAATAAAGTCATTGCAAATGTAGAATCAAGAAAATAAATTATAAAAAAAAAGTTTGACAGACAGACGGACAACAAAGTGATCTTATAAGGGTTCCGTTTTTGCCTATTGAGGTACGGAACCCTAACAATGGATAAAATAACCTTTTTTAATAACAGGTTGTGAAAAGTGAATAAAAATCTTCTTTTGTAGCTCGTTACGAAACTTAGCCACGAAAGTGTACGGAAAGAAATTAATGATAAATAGATAGATAGATTTTCTCACTGTGATATCGATAAACTCGCAACACTAGTACAAAAGCAGGCGTAAGGGACGAGCCAGTACACGATGCACCGCATGAGTTCCGCATCTTGCTTGCAAAACCTCTTAGATTACAACTGTTTCGACATTAATATGATTAGGTAATGTTATCGTTGTCATATTCTATACTCTATTTATTAAATAACTAGCTTTAAACTGGGGATTCCTCCACTCATAGGCGATAGGCTAGCAACCTGTCACTATACCTGAATCTCCATTCCATCAGAGAGCCCACTATTCAGCTAAGCGTGGCCTTCGAGTCTCACGACTTTTTGCTCTGTCTACCCCGCAAGAGACGTGATTCTATGTAACTAGCTTTTGCCCGCGGTTTCGCCCGAGTGAATTTCCCACGGGAACAGTGCTTTTTCCCGGGATGAAAGGTACCCTATGTCCTTCTCCGCACTTCTAACTGTATGTATGCGAAATTTCAGGAAGATTGGTTCAGATAGATCGTGAAGAGATAACAAACAAAGAAATAAACAAACTCACTTTCGCATTTATAATATTAGTTAGGATTTGTTTGTTGATGAATCCTGGTTATGAGTGAGGATATAGTGATCAAAATTGTAAAAAGAAATGTTGGGATGGTCTGGGCATGTTGAGAGGATGGATGACAAGAGATTAATAAAAGGCATAAGGTAAATGGAAGAGTTGGCCAGGGTGGACCTCAAAGAACGCACTTCGACCAGATTGCGGACCTCCTTAAAAAGGGAGATATTAGAAGCACCCATAACCGGAGAGCATGTATGAAGAGAGTGATGAGTGTAGAGGAAGCGAGAGAGATCTGTTAGGATCGTAGGAAGTGGACATCGCTGGTCTCTGCCTACCCCCAAGGGCCAGGGATAGCGAACGCTGCTGAGCTGTTAGCTAGCTAAGGACAAGAAGAACTTGAACATGTCAAAGTCAAAGTCAATTATTTTTATTCATATTGGCTTAAAAATAGCACTTATAAATCGTCACATTCTTGTTTTTTAGTTAGTTGACGTCATAAAATGACTTAAAGCTAAGTTTACCACCGCCTCCAAAGCGCAAGTGGAGAAGAGGCGGCGCAACAAACTCCACTGCTGCATTTTCTCTAAAGATCGCTCACTTTACAACATATGTCTTACAATTAAATGACTGTATATGTGGACGAATATACATTGAATATTTATATTAAATGTCAAATTGATAAATTAATAAAATTATAAATTAATAATATACATATATACTAACACATGCTAATAGCTAACTTTCTACTACTTGGAGAGGAACCTTTATAAGAAGAAGTTTGTTGATATTGAGACTATATAGTAGAATTCTGCAGCACATCAGCAATGTTTGCAGAATCCAGCGTCTCTTCAGCAGAATTGATAGCTCCAATAGCCTTCTGAAGCGTCATTGCTACGAATTTTTTGAGACGACCTCCGTGGCCCAACGGTCATCACGCCGGACTGCCACACCGGAGGTCCCGGGTTCGATCCCCGGTCGGGTCAAGATGGAAAATGATCTTTTTCTGATTGACCCGGGTCTTGGATGTTTATCTATATATGTATCCATACTAATATTATAAATGCGAATGTTTGGATGTGAGTTTGTGAGTTTGTGAGTTTGTGAGGATGTTTGTTACTCAATCACGCAAAATCTACTGGACGGATTTCGATGAAATTCGTACAGAGGTAGATAATGACCTGGAATAGCACATAGGCTACTTTTTATCCCGGGAAAAAGCACTGTTCCCGTGGGAAATTCACGCGGGCGAAGCCGCGGGCAAAAGCTAGTTTGTTATAAAATATAGTATCGTTGAGTTAGTATCCCATAACACAAGTCTCGAACTTACTTTGGGGCTAACTCAATCTGTGTGATTTGTCCGTATATATTTATTTATATTTAATTTGGGGTGTCCAAATTACCCTTTTAACTACCATGTGGTCCAAACAATGTGCCACTTCATAACGGTCACACTGTCTTTAGTAAAGTATATACTAACACATATGTGTTGTTGTGTGTTTATGTATATGTTTGTATATATTGTATGTATATATTAATATATGTATTACTATATCTTTTATTTAGCCTAGTGTACCTATGTAAGTAGTTTTTTTTTTTTATTTTTTATTTATTTACCTATATTTTTATATTGTAACTATTAGTTTTTTACGTTATTGTATATCTTTTATTTAGCCTAGTGTACCTATGTAAGTAGTTTTTTTTTTTATTTTTTATTTATTTACCTATATTTTTATATTGCAATCCTACAGTTTTCTGACTGCGCAATAACTGAAAATCCTAGTGTTTCTGTAAGTCCTAACTGTCGGTTGCCAGGAAGACCATTGCTGTAGTTATAGTACGCCTACCTTTTGTTTGCCTGTTAAGCACACTAATGTACTCTATAGCGATAAGGCCGCCATTGTACATTAGTGCAATTAAGACACTATGTACTCCTTTTAAAAATGTTTATTGTGTTCAGTGGCAATTCAAATAAACGTTGATTCTTATTCATTCTATTCTGGGAATAAGTGGTGATTTGATGATTTAGAGAGAAGAACATTTGCTAAGAGCTGTATTTCTGAAAGTAGTCGAATATACATTTAGTTCCAACAATTAGATATTTCTGGTATCGTGTTTACTTTTGTACCTATTTGGAAGGAAGGTCTAAAGAGATGGATGAATTGTGTTGAGGATATGAAGATATGGAGGTATTGGGAGTGGATAGAATCCATACTAATATTATAAATGCGAAAGTTTGGATGTGAGTTTGTGAGTTTGTAAATTTGTGAGTTTGTGAGTTTGTGAGGATGTTTGTTACTCAATCACGCAAAATCTACTGGACGGATTTCGATGAAATTTGGTACAGAGGTAGATAATGACCTGGAATAGCACATAGGCTACTTTTTATCCTGGGAAAAAGCACTGTTCCCGTGGGAAATTCACGCGGGCGAAGCCGCGGGCAAAAGCTAGTTATGTATAAAGATAGACAATTATGGAGAGAAAAGACATTTTGCGTTATAATATAGGGCGGCAAACGAGCAAGCGGGTCACCTGATGAACCAATAATCCAGTAATTAGCTAATTTTTGTTTGTTTGTTTGTTACCTTTTCATGCTTTATCTACTGAACCAATCTTCCTGAAATTTCGCATACACATAGCTGGAAGTACGGAGAAGGACATAGGGTACCTTTCATCCCGGGAAAAAACACTGTTCCCGTGAGAAATTCACGCGAGCGAAGCCGCGGGCGAAAGTTAGTATTTAAATAAAAACTAATAATTCACGAATTTCGCAGTAAAATCAACTCTTAATTAGAAATCGCCAAGAAATGTTTTTTGGTCATCGTAGCATTTTGTTAATTATGTAATAGGCTGATGAATTCGCTAAGCGAATGGAAATAATTTAATATTCAGAGGTAAAATATAATAGAATAAGAAAAAATGTTTTATTAATCATTAAGTACGTAATATCTCTATGTTTTATCGGTTAAATACTTCGTCATATTCTATGCTTTCAACAATTTTAAATATTCTCCGACCAATATTACCTATGAGTCTATTATAAATAATTATAAATTCAACTTAAATCATTTATAATTTATTGTAAATTTAGATTTAAATGATATAGTTTACTTGTTAAAATATCGCACGACCGCAAAATGCCGCGAAAAAGTCTTGGGCTAATTATTATGATGATTAAATATAGAAAGTTTGGTATAATTTGTGAGGCTGCCGCGTCGACTATTTTCTTATAAAAATAGTCGAAATCTTCATTATTAAGTATTTAATATTTCTTTTTAGAAATATTGTACCTTACCATTTAAAAATAGATGCTCTAGTAAACATATTTTTTTTAATAATTTTAATTAGACTAAAATTAATATTTTTTTACTCACCCAAATACGCGGGTAATTTCAATATTATTTTACATCAGCCAAAACAAAATCACACTCATCAACGAATTAAAAATAAATAATTCCAAATTCAAATAAATCGAACACTCACCTGCCAACTACTTTCACAACAATTATTTCAAATTTTAAAATCGAACACTGTCACTAAACGTCAAAATAAAGCCGCGTACACAAGGAGATCGTCCGGACGTGCGATCAACACTGATACAAGAAATTGGACGGCCCGAAGATTATTTCGCAACTGTGGCACGGTGACGCGCTGTGTTGTCTTGTATGTCCGCAGTTCGAATCGTGACGCGTTCACTTTCATTAATGACCTGACTGATCGTAAATGCATAAAATACCCACGTTTAATCTCAATTTCGATGACGCAGTTTTGGAACGGAGTGCAGGTAGGAATCGTTTGCAGTAAAATTTTCCAGATTTCTGGAAATCTGTGGTTTTGAACGAGTAACATTATAATTACTTCCTATTTGTAATAAAACCTTAAGGTAAATAAATGATTTAAAAACAACTATAAAAAGTAAAAATTAAATTAACCTCCTCAGTCCCGGGGCCCTATTTCGAAAGCTATTTATATGATTTTTATAAAATGAACTTAGGGGCCTCCACAGATAAAAAAAATATATAAATTATATATCTACTTATACATGTTTTTTTTATATAGCATATAGGGGACTCCAGGTCTTAAAGCCAACAAAAAAAAAGTAAAATAAATAAAAATAAATACAAGAAAATAAATTTATTTCAGTAGAAAATTAAAGTTTTACATAGTACTGTTTGCAGAAAACACTCCTTACTGCAAAAGAAATTTGTATATTGCATGTGAAGCAATAAACTCTTGATTTTTTGCTTTTGCAGCCAGGGAACCGGCACCTGTAGTCATCAAACATTGCCAAAGGACCTGCTATATCTGTCTACAATTGTAGAAGGGGTTGAGAAACCTGTAATTTCCTTTTATATTATCTTTCAGCCTCGTTTGTCTCAAGTATATAGGTGTCATATTTACCCTCATATAACAAAATTCTAAAGGCATACCATGTAGAGTAGAGCGTAGCAAAGAATTTTCATGCCACAAGGGTTTAGTTTTTCTCCGGTAAATTCATATATTTTATACTTTAAAAAGATGCTTATTAATTAAAAAATATCTTCTAAAATATATTTGCTGTTAAAAATTTATATGAATTATTGTTATCTCCCATTGAGGCAGTTAACGATTGGCAGTGAACTCCTGGAGGTGATGGTGTAGATTTTTCTTGGTGGTGGTTGATGTATTGGCTTGATTAACTTGAGAAGTTGGATAAGTAGTCTGAGGATTAGTTAAAAGTAGATTATGGCACATCATTATCTTTTGAATATTTATCCGAAATATTGTATTTACTCAGTTTATGAGTTTCCTCATTGTATGGAGCAATGGAGGGTCACCATCATCAGAAATTCCATCAACAATTAAGTCCTCAGCATTTTGACGCTAAATTTTGTATCTTTTTCTCGATAAAAAACAAAACCAGGAAAACAAAATAATTTGAGTATAGTATCTGTAATAATCTATATGAAAAAAAGAAAAAACATACAACAAATATAAGCTTGAGACCTGAAGTCCCCTATAGGGGACTCTTTCATATCAGATACCATCATTATGATCAAACCGAGTCTCAGAACTCATACCAAATGACTTTATTCCATGCTAAATATCTTAAGCAATATGAAACACATCGATTTTAAATATTACATTTATCATTTAAATTTTAAATCATTTAAAACTTACCTAGGGCAGCCATTTTTTCGAACATCGGAGATCACTTAACTTCGTAATGTCAAAACTTTTTAACATGGCCGGCAGAAGCATATCATTTCTGTTTTTTATAAAGCGACATCTATTTTAAATCTATTGCAATAATTATTTGGAAGTTTCTGCAAATAACCGCTTGAGGGAAACAACAGAAAAATTGTCCCCTATACGGGACCTCAGGACTGAGGAGGTTAATATGACAACACCGTAAAACACTGGCCATAAAGAACAAAAAGATTTTTATTTTTAATGGAATATCATGTGCATGCCTCGGGCAACAAGGACTTCCGCGAAACCTTGTTGCTCTATGTGTGCATGAAACTAAATCCTAACTAATATTATAAATGCGAAAGTGAGTTTGTTTGTTTGTTTGTTTGTTACCTCTTCACGCTTTATCTACTGAACCAATCTTTCTGAAATTTGGCATACACATAGTTAGAAGTACGGAGAAGGACATAGGGTACCTTTTATCCCGGGAAAAGGCACGGTTCCCGTGGGAAATTCACGCTGGCGAAGCCGCGGGCGAATGCTAGTACACTATAATAACTCATTATTTTTAGACTTAAATTAATTAGGAAAAAGAAAAATTGTTATTCTTTGTACATACAATAAGGGTGGAGCCTCCTAGCACAGGTCAGATTTTTTTTTTTTATCAGGCATATTTTTTCTTAAAAGGAGGTTCCAACAACCAAGTTGTAAAACTTTTCATTTACCAAATAAATACTTTTTAAAACATATGAAAATAGCTTTTGCCCGTTGCCCCGCGTAATTTTCACACGGGAATAGTGCTTTTTCCCGGGATGAAAGATACCCTATGTTCTTCTCAGTACTTCTAACTATCTGTATGCAAAGGATGCAAGAAAGAAACAGTATGTGGAATAAAAGTGCGAGAGGCATGAAACGCGAGAACTGGTATGAAAGGAAAATAGATACAAAAAGACTCCCTTTCATTTGGAGGTTGTTGAACTAAAAAAAAAAAACTATGTGTATGCGAAATTTCAGAAAGATCGGTTCAGTAGATAAAGCGTGAAGAGGTAACAAACAAACAAACTCACTTTCGTATTTATAATATTAATTAGGTTACCAAATAAATACTTTTTATTACTAGCCGAGCCCAGGCTCAGCTTTAGCTCTCTTGGGAATTTCAGGATAAAAAGACCCTATGTGCTACTGCCACCTGTAGCACTCCAAATTCCATAAATAGTCAACCTTTCGCATTTATTCTAGCAGTAGATTTCTTATTCTAAAAGAAGTAGGTATCTCTCAGTCTATAATTATCGGCCAATATTAGACTTACAATGTAATTAATAATTATTAAGATCCTATTGTGATTCATACAAAGTGGCCATTTAAGACCAGCATTTTTATATTACACGACAGAATTAATATAAGTACTACGTACAGTAAGGAAGCCTGCCGCTCCTGCAATATGGCGTACCCCGCACTTCTCTCCCGTTGGTTTGCGGATTGGGACGCTATGACTATGAAAACGCACACATTGACGTGTTCACGGATGTACAGTTTCATTTGTAGTAGTAGTAGGTACAAATGACGCCCCATTTCTATATAGTTTTAAGTAATCTGTGGTTTCTATGAAGTGTCCTCCCTGAGATTACACTTGACATGATCGATCCTATTCCTAGTAGGAACCTTTAATTCTTACGAAGTTTTTTAATTTCCTCATAGCATTTTGTGCTTTGACAAAGCCTTTGTGAAGGATGCGTACACGTAGGGTAGCCAGGCGTCCGGATAAAGCCGGACATAGGTAGGCTTTTGGCGTGTCCGGCCAAAATAAACGGTGTTCGGCCTGTCCGGCTTTTGTTAGGCTTTTTACATTTCGCAAACGAGCGTGGCTATAAGCGCAGACGATAGTCGCCCCGCCCCCTGCGGTCAGTCGGTATTACCAAAAAAAGCTTGATTTTACATACAATTTGTTTGTCGTATCTATTAATACTGAGACAAAATCCTCAATAATGTAGGGTGTCCGGCCTTTCTACCCAAATGTCCGGCCAAACTGGCTGGTCTGTCAGGCTATTCGACCGACGACGCTAGGAATTTTTGGTGGTTTAGAAGGGATCTTATTAATCATATTAAAGTTATATTTTATAACCAGATTCTTCATTTCAATCACATCATTTTTTTTTTTTCTAATTATTCAATATCATCAAAAGATAAATAAAACTGTGTTAAAATTAACCGGCCAAGTGCGAGTTGAACTCGCATGGAGAGGTTTCCGTACAATACCAATTCATATAGGTTTTCCAGTAATCTATAAGCAATGAACTATATTTTGTACTAGCTGTCTCCCGCGGCTTCGCCCGCGTGAGTTTGGCTTATATGGAAAATCTTTTTGTGTTCCGAACTGTTTCAGATGTTTCGGATTTTCAATTTTTATACATCTACAGAAAATGTTCATCAGATTAATCAAGTTTTGCGAAGGCGCCATTTCCATATATGTTATAGTGTAGCTAGTCTCTTAGAGCTTTTCATCAGATGTTCCATATCTTCAATTTTTATACGTCAGCAGAAAATGCTCATCAGGTTGAACCACAGAACATGTAA
>CM031593.1:6820092-6860034 GCA_018467065.1 Ephestia elutella
ATTATTATTATATTAGCAACTGACAATAAGCCCCACAGAGCATCCGCCAAGCTCCAAGAAAGTCTCAACAGTTTGGACAACTGGCTTTACAAATGGCGAATTAAAGCCAGTTCTTCCAATTCGGTACATATCACCTTTGCACTAAGGAAAGGAGACTGCCCACATGTGAAATTAGGAAATGACTATCTCCCACAAAAGGACTGTGTAAAATACCTTGGCATGCATCTGGACCGTAGGCTTACATGGAAAACACACATAAAAAATAAAAGGGATGAATTGAATCTCCGATATAGGAGCATGTATTGGTTAATGTCTGTATTGTCTATGAACAACAAGCTCCTAATATACAAGACCATGCTTAAGCCTATACGAACTCCAACTGTGGGGAAGTGCATGCAACTCTAACATAACCATAATGCAAAGATTGCAAAATGGCATCCTAAGAAATATAGCCAACACTCCATGGTTCATAACGAATACCGAAATTCATAATGCTTTGCAAATCAGCACTGTTATGGAAGACATAAGGCTCTCCGCTGAACGCTACAGAAATCGGCTCTTAAACCATCTAGTCTAAGCGGTCACGGGAATTTTCGTAACGATCAGGGAAACGGATAGCCTTGCTTTTATGGGTTGTAGAGTAGTCCCCTTATGTGAATGATGTCGGTCTGCCGGCTCTCAGTGGTAGCTTCTTCGAGCTATAGGGCCTGGAAGGTGCTTCATTGTTGCGAAAAAAAAACGATCTGAGAAATGGTTAGTTTTAGTACATATTCAAAGTATGGCATCTCCGCATGTGAAACAAGTTGGTCTGCCGGCTGTCAGTGGTTGCATTTCAGAGCTATGAGGCGCGCAAGTCACTGCATAGTTACAAAAAAAAAACGTTACGAGAAATGGTTAGTTTTAGTACCAATTGGAAGAATGGTGTATCCACAGATGAAACGAGTTGGTCAGCCGGCTATCAGTGGTTGTATTTCAGAGCTATCATCGTTCACGTAAGTCGCTTATTTAAGGAAAAAGTCTAAAAAAACATTGAAAAGCGGGAAAATAGGCAAATTTTTCTAGTTCATGCCAGCCGCTGTCGTATCTGCGTATGTTTGACCCAACCTCAAACTTGCGCCGCGCACCACCACACTGTGGGGAAAAAAATCGCCTCTAGAGAAAAAAAGGTTTTCTACAGAAAATCTACGTCGATTTTGGTAAAAACTGATTATGTATTTCATTTTTGATCTTAATAAGAAGACTTTTTATTAATACTATTTTTGCTAACATTGCATTCTTTTAATAGGTACTAAAACTGACCATTTCTCTTACCGTTTTTTTTTCGCGCCTCATAGCTCTGAAATGCAACCACTGATAGCCGGCAGACCAACTCGTTTCAAATGCGGAGATACCATACTTTGAATATGTACTAAAACTAACCATTCCTCGGATCGTTTTCTATTTTTTGCAACAATGAAGCTCCTTCTAGCCTTTATAGCTCAAAGTGGCAACTACTGACAGCCGGCAGACCAACTTGTTTCACATACGGAGATGCCATACTTTAAATATATACTAAAACTAACCATTTCTCGGATCGTTTTCTATTTTTTGCAACAATGAAGCTCCTTCTAGCCTTTATAGCTCAAAGTGGCAACCACTGACAGCCGGCAGACCAACTTTTTTCACATACGGAGATGCCATACTTTGAATATATACTAAAACTAACCATTTCTCGGATCGTTTTCTATTTTTTGCAACAATGAAGCTTCTTCTAGCCTTTATAGCTCAAAGTGGCAACCGCTGACAGCCGGCACACCAACTTGTTTCACATACGGAGATACCATACTTTGAATATATACTAAAACTAACCATTCCTCGGATCGTTTTCTATTTTTTGCAACAATGAAACTTCTTCTAGCCTTTATAGCTCAAAGTGGCAACCGCTGACAGCCGGCACACCAACTTGTTTCACATACGGAGATGCCATACTTTAAATATATACTAAAACTAACCATTCCTCGGATCGTTTTCTATTTTTTGCAACAATGAAGCTCCTTCTAACCTTTATAGCTCAAAGTGGCAACTACTGACAGCCGGCAGACCAACTTGTTTCACATACGTAGATGCCATACTTTGAATTTATACTAAAACTAACCATTCCTCGGATCGTTTTCTATTTTTTGCAACAATGAAGCTCCTTCTAACCTTTATAGCTCAAACTGGCAACCACTGACAGCCAGCAGACCAACTTTTTTCACATACGGAGATGTCATACTTTGAATCGTACTAAAACTAACCATTTCTCTGATCTTTTTTTTTTCGCTACAATGAAGCCCCTTTCAGCCCCTAAAGCTCAAAGTGGCAACCACTGACAGCCGGCAGACCAACTTGTTTCACATGCGGAGATGCCATATTTTGAATATATGTACTAAACCTTACCATTTCTCTGATATTTTTTTTTTTGCAACAATGAAGGCCATTTTCCTGAAGACAATTTTCCAGGCCCTAGGTATAGCTCGAAGTGGCAAACACTGAAGGCCGGCAGACCAACTTGTTTCACCTGTGGAGACACCATTCTTTCAATAGATACTAAAACTGACCATTTCTCTAACCGTTTTTTTTCGTAAATATGCAGTGACTTTCGCGCATCATCGCTCTGAAATGCAACCACTGACAGCCGGCAGACTAACTTGTTTCACATGCGGAGATGCCATAGTTTGAATATGTACTAAAACTAACTGTTTCTCTGATATTTTTTTTTTTTGCAACAATGAAGGCAATTTTCTCAAGGCAATTTTCTAGGCCCTAGGTATAGCTCGAAGTGGCAAACACTGAAGGCCGGCAGACCAACTTGTTTCACCTGTGGAGACACCATTCTTTCAATAGGTACTAAAACTGACCATTTCTTTTACCGTTTTATTTCGTAACTATGCAGTGACTTTCGCACATCATCGCTCTGAAATGCGACCACTGACAGCCGGCAGACCAACTTGTTTCACATGCGGAGATGCCATACTTTGAACATGTAATAAATCTAACAATTTTTCTGATCATTATTTTTTCGCAACAAGCCCGAAGTGGCAACCACTGAGAGCCGGCAGACCAACTCGTTTCACCTTTACCTATTCAAAGTATGGCATCTCCGCATGTGAAACGAGTTGGTCTGCCGGCTATCAGTGGTTGCATTACAGAACTATGAGGCGCGAAAGTTACTGCATAGTTACGAAAAAAAAACCGTATGAGAAATGGTCAGTTTTAGTACCTATTGGAAGAATGGTGTCTCCACAGGTTAACGAGTCTGTCTGCCGGCTTTCAGTGGTTACCACTTCGAGCTCTAGAGCCTGGAATCATTGTTGCGAAAATAAATGCTCAGAGAAAAGGTTAGTTTTAGTACATATTCAAAGTATGGCATCTCCGTATGTGAAAAAAGTTGGTCTGCCGGCTGTCAGTGGTTGCCACTTTGAACTATAAAGGCTAGAAGGAGCTTCATTGTTGCAAAAAATAGAAAACGATCGGAAGAATGGTTAGTTTTAGTATATATTCAAAGTATGGCATCTCCGTATGTGAAACAAGTTGGTCTGCCGGCGTTCAGTGGTTGACACTTCGAGCTATACCTAGCGCCTTCATTGTTGCGAAAAAAAATGCTTAGAGAAATGGTTAGTTTTAGTACGTATTCAAAGTATGGCATCTCCGTATGTGAAACAAGTTGGTCTGCCGGCTGTCAGTGGTTGGCACTTTGAGCTATAGGGGCTGGAAGGGGCTTCATTGTTGCGAAAAAAAAAACGATAGAGAAATGGTTAGTTTTAGTACATATTCTGCTGGCATATTCAAGCTGGGTTCCGCAGTGGCTTTTCAACGTTAGAGCACATACATACTGTGAGACAAGTTGTAGAGAAATGTAAAGAGTACAACATGCCACTTGCGATGGCATTTGTCGACTACGAAAAGGCGTTCGATACTGTCGAACATTGGGCAGTGCTACATTCTCTCAAAAGGAACTTGGTTGACACACGGTACGTGGAAGTCATAAAAGAGATATACCAATCGGCTACGCTGCAAATAAAATTACATGATCTCTCGGAATCGATCCCAGTAAAAAGAGGTGTAAGACAGGGTGACACTATCTCGCCCAAGCTCTTCACATCCTGCTTGGAAGACATATTTAAACTCCTAGAATGGTCAGAGAGAGGAATAAATATTGACGGACAACGACTGACCCATCTTCGATTTGCGGACGATATTGTGATCTTTGCCCAAAGTATAGAGGACCTCAAGGCTATGATTAAAGATCTCTACACTAAATCAGCTGCAATTGGTCTACACATGAACTTCGCAAAGACCAAATTTATGTGTGGGGATTCGGTACTAAGCCACATCACCGTTGAGGGTAAAACTATAGAAAAGGTGGAACAGTATGTATATCTGGGCCAACTAATATCTCTTAAAAAGGATGGACAGGAAAATGAGATACACCGGCGGATAAGGCTAGGATGGGCGGCTTTCAGCAATCTTTCGGAAATATTCAAGTCTGAAATCCCATTATCCCTCAAAAGACGAGCTTTTAATATGTGTATACTACCCGTAATGGTATCATCATCATCATCATCGGCCCTTATTTATCCAATTTATGGATGTAGGCCTCCTCCATTCGACTCCAACGTTGGCGGTCTTGTGCCTTAGCCATCCAGTCTGGGCCCGCGTGTCGCCGGATATCATCGACCCATCTTGTCGGTGGCTTTCCTGGTGCTCTGGTGTGGGCTCGTGGTCTCCATTCTAGAAGCCGTCGCGTCCATCGCTGAGGCTTCATTCTAGCGATATGGCCGGCCCATCTCCACTTACGTTCCGCAATTAAGGCCACCACATCTCTGACTTTGGTTTTAGAGCGAATCCACAGGTTTCTCTTCCGGTCAAGCAGAGTTATACGGAGCATGGATCTCTCCATGGCTCTCTGCGCTACCCGGATCTTCTCTGCCGATGCTTTAGTCAGGGTGATGGTTTCTGCCCCATAAGTGAAGACAGGTAGGATGCACTGTTCGAATACCCTTCTTTTAAGAGCTAGAGATAGTTTTCCACGTAATGGTATATGGAGCTGAAACTTGGACTCTCACAAAGAAGCTCGTCTACAACCTCCAAGTGGCCCAGCGGAAAATGGAGCGCGCTATGCTTGGAATTACACTGCTGGACAGAGTCCGAAATACAGAAATCCGCAGGCGTACGAAACTTCCAGACATAGCCAGAGTCGTAGCACAGAGAAAGTGGAGATTCGCGGGTCACATTAGCAGGAGAGAGGATGGAAGATGGAGCCGGAAGATTGTTGAATGGAGACCGAGACAGGGCCGTAGAAGTGTGGGGAAGCCACCGACGAGATGGGCCGATGACATAACCCGTATATTAGGAAAGAGCTGGATGAGGAATGCTCAAGACCGTAAGGAATGGCGTGTGCATGAGGAGACCTACACTCAGCAGTGGGTGGACAACGGTTGAAGAAGAGAAGAGAGTACATATTCAAAGTATGGCATCTCCGCATGTGAAACAAGTTGGTCTGCCGGCTATCAGTGGTTGCATTACAGAACTATGAGGCGCGAAAGTTACTGCATAGTTACGAAAAAAAAAACCGTATGAGAAATGGTCAGTTTTAGTACCTATTGGAAGAATGGTGTCTCCACAGGTTAACGAGTCTGTCTGCCGGCTTTAAGTGGTTACCACTTCGAGCTCTAGAGCCTGGAATCATTGTTGCGAAAATAAATGCTCAGAGAAAAGGTTAGTTTTAGTACATATTCAAAGTATGGCATCTCCGTATGTGAAAAAAGTTGGTCTGCCGGCTGTCAGTGGTTGCCACTTTGAACTATAAAGGCTAGAAGGAGCTTCATTGTTGCAAAAAATAGAAAACGATCGGAAGAATGGTTAGTTTTAGTATATATTCAAAGTATGGCATCTCCGTATGTGAAACAAGTTGGTCTGCCGGCGTTCAGTGGTTGACACTTCGAGCTATACCTAGCGCCTTCATTGTTGCGAAAAAAAATGCTTAGAGAAATGGTTAGTTTTAGTACGTATTCAAAGTATGGCATCTCCGTATGTGAAACAAGTTGGTCTGCCGGCTGTCAGTGGTTGGCACTTTGAGCTATAGGGGCTGGAAGGGGCTTCATTGTTGCGAAAAAAAAAACGATAGAGAAATGGTTAGTTTTAGTACATATTCTGCTGGCATATTCAAGCTGGGTTCCGCAGTGGCTTTTCAACGTTAGATCACATACATACTGTGAGACAAGTTGTAGAGAAATGTAAAGAGTACAACATGCCACTTGCGATGGCATTTGTCGACTACGAAAAGGCGTTCGATACTGTCGAACATTGGGCAGTGCTACATTCTCTCAAAAGGAACTTGGTTGACACACGGTACGTGGAAGTCATAAAAGAGATATACCAATCGGCTACGCTGCAAATAAAATTACATGATCTCTCGGAATCGATCCCAGTAAAAAGAGGTGTAAGACAGGGTGACACTATCGCGCCCAAGCTCTTCACATCCTGCTTGGAAGACATATTTAAACTCCTAGAATGGTCAGAGAGAGGAATAAATATTGACGGACAACGACTGACCCATCTTCGATTTGCGGACGATATTGTGATCTTTGCCCAAAGTATAGAGGACCTCAAGGCTATGATTAAAGATCTCTACACTAAATCAGCTGCAATTGGTCTACACATGAACTTCGCAAAGACCAAATTTATGTGTGGGGATTCGGTACTAAGCCACATCACCGTTGAGGGTAAAACTATAGAAAAGGTGGAACAGTATGTATATCTGGGCCAACTAATATCTCTTAAAAAGGATGGACAGGAAAATGAGATACACCGGCGGATAAGGCTAGGATGGGCGGCTTTCAGCAATCTTTCGGAAATATTCAAGTCTGAAATCCCATTATCCCTCAAAAGACGAGCTTTTAATATGTGTATACTACCCGTAATGGTATATGGAGCTGAAACTTGGACTCTCACAAAGAAGCTCGTCTACAACCTCCAAGTGGCCCAGCGGAAAATGGAGCGCGCTATGCTTGGAATTACACTGCTGGACAGAGTCCGAAATACAGAAATCCGCAGGCGTACGAAACTTCCAGACATAGCCAGAGTCGTAGCACAGAGAAAGTGGAGATTCGCGGGTCACATTAGCAGGAGAGAGGATGGAAGATGGAGCCGGAAGATTGTTGAATGGAGACCGAGACAGGGCCGTAGAAGTGTGGGGAAGCCACCGACGAGATGGGCCGATGACATAACCCGTATATTAGGAAAGAGCTGGATGAGGAATGCTCAAGACCGTAAGGAATGGCGTGTGCATGAGGAGACCTACACTCAGCAGTGGGTGGACAACGGTTGAAGAAGAGAAGAGAGTACATATTCAAAGTATGGCATCTCCGCATGTGAAACAAGTAGGTCTGCCGGCTATCAGTGGTTGCATTACAGAACTATGAGGCGCGAAAGTTACTGCATAGTTACGAAAAAAAAAACCGTATGAGAAATGGTCAGTTTTAGTACCTATTGGAAGAATGGTGTCTCCACAGGTTAACGAGTCTGTCTGCCGGCTTTAAGTGGTTACCACTTCGAGCTCTAGAGCCTGGAATCATTGTTGCGAAAATAAATGCTCAGAGAAAAGGTTAGTTTTAGTACATATTCAAAGTATGGCATCTCCGTATGTGAAAAAAGTTGGTCTGCCGGCTGTCAGTGGTTGCCACTTTGAACTATAAAGGCTAGAAGGAGCTTCATTGTTGTAAAAAATAGAAAACGATCCGAAGAATGGTTAGTTTTAGTATATATTCAAAGTATGGCATCTCCGTATGTGAAACAAGTTGGTCCGCCGGCTGTCAGTGGTTGCCATTTTGAGCTATACCTAGGGCCTGGAAGGAGCTTCATTGTTGCAAAAAATAGAAAACGATCTGAGGAATGGTTAGTTTTAGTACATATTCAAAGTATGGTATCTCCACAGGTGAAACAAGTTGGTCTGCCGGCGTTCAGTGGTTGACACTTCGAGCTATACCTAGCGCCTTCATTGTTGCGAAAAAAAATGCTTAGAGAAATGGTTAGTTTTAGTACATATTCAAAGTATAGCATCTCCGTATGTGAAACAAGTTGGTCTGCCGGCTGTCAGTGGTTGCCACTTTGAACTATAAAGGCTAGAAGGAGCTTCATTGTTGCAAAAAATAGAAAACGATCCGAGGAATGGTTAGTTTTAGTATATATTCATAGTATGTCATCTCCGTATGTGAAACAAGTTGGTCTGCCGGCTCTCAGTGGTAGCTTCTTCGAGCTATACGGCCTGGAAGGTGCTTCATTGTTGCGAAAGAAAAAACGATCTGAGGAATGGTTAGTTTTAGTACATATTCAAAGTATGGCATCTCCGCATGTGAAACAAGTTGGTCTGCCGGCTGTCGGTGGTTGCATTTCAGAGCTATAAGGCGCGAAAGTCACTGCATAGTTATGAAATAAAACGGTAAAAGAAATGGTCAGTTTTAGTTCTTATTGAAATAATGGTGTCTCCACAGGTGAAACAAATTGGTCTGCCGGCCTTCAGTGGTATCCACTTCGAGCTATACCTAGGGCCTGGAAGGGGCTTCATTGTTGAAAAAAAAAATTATCAGAGAAATGGTTAGTTTTAGTACAAATTCAAAATATGGCATCTCCTCATGTGAAACAAGTTTGTCTGCCGGCTATCAGTGGTTGCCACTTTGAGCTATTAAGGCTAGAATGAACTTCATTGTTGCAAAAAATAGAAAACGATCTGAGGAATGGTTAGTTTTAGTACATATTCATAATATGGCATCTCCGCATGTGAAACAAGTTGGTCTGCCGGCTGTCAGTGGTTGCATTTCAGAGCTATGAGGCGCGAAAGTCACTGCTTAGTTACGAAAAAAAACGGTAAGAGAAATGGTCAGTTTTAGTACCTATTAATAGAATGCAATGTTAGCAAAAATAGTATTAATAAAAAGTCTTCTTATTAAGATCAAAAATGAAATACATAATCAGTTTTTACCAAAATCGACGTAGATTTTCTGAAGAAAACCTTTTTTTCTCTAGAGGCGATTTTTTTCCCCACAGTGTGGTGGTGCGCGGCGCAAGTTTAAGGTTGGGTCAAACATACGCAGATACGACAGCGGCTGGCATGAACTAGAAAAATTCGCCTATTTTCCCGCTTTTCAATGTTTTTTTAGACTTTTTCCTTAAATAAGCGACTTACGTGAACGATGATAGCTCTGAAATACAACCACTGACAGCCGGCAGACCAACTCGTTTCATCTGTGGATACACCATTCTTCCAATTGGTACTAAAACTAACCATTTCTCTTATCGTTTTTTTTTTGTAACTATGCAGTGACTTGCGCGCCTCATAGCTCTGAAATGCAACCACTGACAGCCGGCAGACCAACTTGTTTCACATGCGGAGATGCCATACTTTGAATATGTACTAAAACTAACCATTCCTCAGATCGTTTTTTTTTCGCAACAATGAAGCACCTTCCAGGCCCTATAGCTCGAAGAAGCTACCACTGAGAGCCGGCAGACCGACATCATCCACATTAGGGGACTACTCTACAACTCATAAAAGCAAGTCTATCCGTTTCCCTGATCGTTACGAAAATTCCCGTGACCTCTCGGTCTAATCCTAATGAGCTAGCATGCAAACTGAACAACATTAGCTACAATAAACGGCTAAAGCGACACGACATTCAGAGTCTAAATTGTAGACATTGAGAAAGGCAGCAACCAATGGGGAGTGCCTTTGACCGGACATATCCCCCACCTAATCCGCTAAAAGTCTAAAGACTGATCGCAGATAGAATGACAAAATAAAAAAAAAGTTCAAGAGTGCAAAATCATAATTAGTAATAAACTGTAATTTAATTAGTTCACGAACAATATAATGCAAATACCTATCTACCAATACTTTCAGCAGTTTGGATTTCATCACCTCATATTCCCAACACAAATCTACCAATACTTTTTATTAGTAACACCCATTTACAAAAATACCATGACTGGTAGCAGGAAAAACCACCGCAGACGTCATGGTCATAATGTACTACATTTCATACCTAAAATTACATGAGTCAGATATTCGTATGACACACGTGATTTACATTAGCCTACAGTGGTATGGTATACTCATAAAATACGTTTTCAACCGGGCATTAAACGTAAACAACAGTAGAAACCTTTTCCCATAAAGATTAAAATTGGTTTTGCTGTTTTCTTTACTTTTTTACCGGATTTGTCCGTGGTACATACATAGCCTATATAGTACTCGGGAATAAAGTACCCTTCCAAGGGTTCCAAAAATTTTGAAATCGGTCCAGTAGTTCCTGAGATTAGCGCATTCAAACTCTTCAGCTTAATAATATTAGTATAGAAATATTTACCTACTCAATTTTATTTCATATATTCAATAGAAATACCAACACTGAATAATACCGACGATATAACAATATTAACTTACTTGATAAATTGCCATGTTTTGGTATTTGTTTCATCGATAAAAATTTTATCGACCATTATTTTCCCATCAATAACCTTTAACTATGGACGCGCAGTCTCACAGGCCGCTTACCCTTTGCAATAATCGTATCTACCCCACTTCCCGGCATGCTCTGCTCCTATGACGCTTAGTAGCTTCAGTTTTAGTGGTAAAACGTCTTCGGAGGTGGGAGTTGTTGTCGCCGGTTACAAATTTGGTGAGTTATTTCGTTTTAAACTTCGTCCGCGGTCTGTGAGACCGCGCGTCCATGATTCCCATACAAAAAAATCTGATAAGATTGTTTTTGTTTTGGGTAGTACGCAATCAAAATGTCAAAAAATATTGAAATTTCTTCAAAGAAATAGAAGTAGGATCCTTTTTTAAAAATAGCAAGATAATATATGCAAGGATGCATTTATCAACTCAAATTTGCCAAAGGAATGAATATAACACTAAAGCGAGTTTTAGGAGCAAACTTGTCTCTAAAAGACCGTCTTACATTGGAAATGGAATCTTCAAACGAAAAAACTGTCAAACCTGTCCACCTAAACCAAATAAGAAGACTAACTACACTTGTGTCAGTTGCGGTCAAGCGACCTGTAGCGTACCCTTCAGTGCTCTACGCCGCCGTCGTGAAATGACGGGTTATTCCCAAAGTACTCCAAAAAATGTTTCCAAACTACTCCATGAAAAAAATAATATTTTAAATTAAGTTTCATTCTACTCCGCGGTAATATTAAAATGTTCTCAAAGTACTCCACGCGATTTTAATATCAAAACGCAGTAATTAGAATAAAAAGTGTAGCTGACGTATAGTACAGTCAGGCTCAAAAGTTTTGCAACAATATTTTTATGTATAATTTAAAAGACTTTACAATTCAATAATCAACATTTGTATATCAACATTTATATTCAAACAATCAAAAACATTTTCATAAATTAGCTTTTTTACATATTTTCCAACAAAGATTCATGACTATTAGTAGGAATTCGGCTTGAGAGAAACTCAAGAAGTACTGATAAAAAAAAAATTTTTTTTAATTTAAAATTTTTACATGAAAAGAAACATCAAATTTCCATCTTAGCAGCTAGGTAGCGACTCACATTCGTTCGTACATCCATTATAACAAGCTAACATGCACACATTTTCAATTCAAACTTGCTTTCAACTTTTTTCTCTTTAATTTTGAACTTATTCAGAACTTTAAACAGAACTATATTGTTTGAACTATTTTGTGACTGACTGTACATATTGAAATATTTTATAATTATTTAGATAGAGTAGTTTGAGAATTGATATCAAATAATCTGCGGGGTACATTGAGAATAAATCAAAATACCTATGGAGTAGATTGGGAACAAAATAATAAGTATTTTTTAATAATAATAATTTCGTGGAGTAACTTGGGAACTCATGTATGAGATTCTTATCTTTTTAGAACAAAAGAATGGAGTACTTTGGGAACAACCCGAAATGACGGGTTGCCAATAATTTTATTTATATTAGACCTATGTCAGAATTTTTATGTTTTAAGTTCAGAAGTTTATTTTTTGTTTTTTATGCTTAGTAAAGTTTAAATTTACAGATAATTACTTTGAAAATATTTTAAATATAAAAAAAAAAGTTGTAGTTCCTTTTTTGATCTCAGGCAAATTGAAGACGGAAAATTGCCATAAATGGTTATTTGCCTAGATTTATAAGAAAATAAATAAGCCAAATACGTATATATTCTTTGAACTTAAGGTCCCTTAAGTATATTAAAACAAATATTATTAAAAATCTGACGTGTACCTTTAAAAAATTACCTGAAAATAATAGCGGTCCGTGAGACCTCGCGTCCATGAATACGTAACAAAATTTTGACGTCCACAGTTAAAGGCTAGCGTAAGCGTAAATAGGTAGCTGTGATTGGAAAAGTGAATTTGTGTGAGTTAATAGAAACAATGCTATTGTTGTGTGTGCAGCCAATCACTTTGGCTTTTGTGTTTGTGTGTGCGCTGTCGAGATAATCATTAGGTTGTGTGCAAATACAAATGTGTGACAAAGTGACATCGGGTACGCATGCTAAACTCGCAAGATAGCATCCCTTGTTTGTTGTGATCTGAGGTCATAATGTACTGTTGCCTTTCGCCTTGTATGACTAGGTTTATATTTTTTAAATAAAACTAAATGGTACCTACCTACACATTGTTGACTTTTATTTTTAGTAATGAAGTGGAATTATCTTTTCCGCACTTTTATTTATTAAAGAAAACAAAAAAAGATTAAAGTTATTCCTTTCCCACATAAATTGTTAAATATTGCAGTCATTATTCTGTGCACGATGACTCCTTCTTGGAATGATGGATGATGATGATAAATTCTTCATCACGACAAACCTCCGTTACCATTTTGGTATTTGTATTACAGAATTATTGTATAACTAGCTGTTGCCCGCGGCTTCGCCCGCGTGACTTTGATGAAAAGTCTTTTTGTGTTCCAAACTGTTTCCTGTGTTCCAATCTTCGATTTTTATACGTCTACAGAAAATGCTCATCAGATACAAACAAAAACAAAGATACAAACATCTAATTATTGATACGTAAGAAAATTGTAAGGGATAACAGTAACACTGTTATCACTTTTGTCTTATCACTTATTCTTGCACTGTTTATTTACACATTTCACTTTTAAAGTCACTAATTGTCCTCTTATTTCTCCGTCGTCGTGAACAAAAATCACAAAAATAAACGATGATTAAAGAATAAATAACTTAAAAGAATTTATTCAATACTAGCAGTTGCCCGCAGCTCCACTTGCTACCGCAATTGTGTTTTTCACACAAACTATCACCCTCATTGCAGCTTATTGTGGGATTATTTATGAATAAAAAATGTAGCCTATGTTTGGACCTTGGGTTATCAACTATATTTTAAATAGAGCTGGTGCAAGTGCAAGACCGCAAAAAATGGTCATCTCGTCATCTCGTGTCGGAGGCCAAGATCCACTTCGGGTCGCTGCGGCGCAGTGATGCAGGCTTAAGTACTTACTATTACTACTGCGTCACGCAGTAGTAATAGTAAGTGTAGGGGGTGATTCCGCCTACACTATGATATGATGAATTGATGATTGATTGATTGTGGGAATTATCACTGATCGTGAATAAAACCGTGAAAATGATTGGAATTGATATAACTGAGTTTATTGACTGATACTTAATGAAAAACACGAAAAACAAGGTTTACGGCTTTAACGAAATCGTTATGTAAAACACAAATCATAATTTCTACATTTTGTTAAATCGCGAGCTTATTAAACTAACTACAAGTTGCTGGTTTTAGATTTTTAAAAAATAACTCTGAAAAAATGTTAAAAATCGTAGCAATTCACAAAGAAATTCCCAATACATTTTTACTATGGCAGCGAAACGCTCAATATTATAAGAGTTCCAAGCCCACGAAAAATCAGTCTGCCGTATGAATTCAAAGGGAATCCACGTCGCTCTGCTGCTCGAGAGGCATTTAATTTTCGCGTGTTCATGTATTCGCAGACAGCAGAGAGTAATGTAGATCAGAGTTGCATATTTATTACTTTTAATATTTTTAAATTTATATAGGTATCATTTTCATACTCATAATGGCCGACAATTTTTGATGAAATAGAAATCGTTATAAATCGCAATCATATAAATCGTAATAAATCGAAATCATAGAAATCGAAATCATAAAAATCAAAATAAATCCAAATCAAGATCCAAGATGGCGGACAGCTTTTTTTTTAATTTTGCAATATGGGTATCGTTTTATAAGTTTTTCAGTGCGCTGATTACGAAAATAACATTTATTTTTAGATCCAAGATGGCGGATAGCTTTCTTTTTTAAATTTTGTGTATGGGTATCGTTTTATACTCTCTCTCAACCCACCCCCACAACGGCTTGTCACCGCGGGAAATAAAGACTACAACCCTCCAATAAAAGAATCACTATACATTGCTACATATAACGTGAGATCTCTGCTGTCACCACAACGAATGGAACTGTTGAAACATTGCCTGTCGAACATCAAACATGACATACTTGGGATATCCGAAGTAAGAAGACCCGGAATCAATATTAATGCAGACGAAAATCATATATTCTGCTACAGCGGAACAACAAAAGGCGGACAGCATGGAGTCGGTTTCCTAATTAAAAAACATTTAAAAAACAACATTGAGAATTTTACTGGAATATCGGAAAGAGTATGTCTACTGAAGCTAAAATTTGAAATAATCAAACTATCCATTATACAAGCTTACGCGCCGACTTTTGAAGCACCTGAAGAAGAAGTCAATATTTTCTACAACCAAATAGAGAAAGCTAGAAGCCTCGTAGACGGGAAAGAAATACTTATGGGTGACTTTAACGCCAAAATAGGCCAAAGGAAATCGGGAGAACATGAAATCATTGGCAAATCATGCTATGGCGAACGAAACAAAAGAGGCGTCAGACTAGTACAGTATGCAATAGAAAATAACTTAACATTTATTAACTCTACTTTCAAAAAGAAAATAAAAAATTTGTGGACATGGCTCACACCGGATAAAAGAAATAAAAATCAAATAGATTATATAATGAGTAACAGCCCGAAACTATTCACGAACATAGAAATTCTAAACCTAAAAACCTTTGCCAGCGACCATAGAATGGTGAGAGCTACAATTAAACTCGATAAACCAAAGAGATGTAGAGCAACTTTCAACAAAGCCAAAACAAATATTTTGAATGAACAGAACGAAAAAGAATATCTATCAAACTTAAGCAAGAACTTAGAAGGAGTACACTGGGAAAGTAATGATGACATAGAGTCCTTTTATTTAAAAATTGAATCAGCTGTACACCAAAGTCTGCACTCACTTACCAAAAAATCAACAAAGAAAAGCATAATATCAGAAAAAACAAAAGAACTGATAAAAAAACGCTCTACATTTCAACATAAACATTTAAAAAATAAAGAAGAGAAGATAGAACTGGCGGCACTATACAAAGCTACAAACAAATCCCTAAAACAAGACTACGAGAACTACAGAATGCAGACAATAGAAAAAAACCTTGCAAACAACGGAAGCCAAAAAAGAGCTTACAAAGAACTGATGACGGAGAAATCATGGATACCTAAACTCAAGACACAAACAGCAAACAAGAAACTACAAACAAGACAAGATTTAGTTCAGGTAGCATCAACCTTCTATAAAAAACTCTACAGTGACGACCGCTCTACCTATGAGAAAAATGACGAAACGAGAATAGAGCGGGAGCAGGACATAAACGTTAAACCAATAGAATACGAGGAAATAATAAACAACATAGAGCGCCTAAAAAATGGAAAAAGTCCAGGACCAGATAACATCCCGAATGAAGCCTTAAAAATTGGAAAGCTTTTACAGATTGGTCCACTGGTCATACTATTCAATAAGATAATCCCACCAATAAAATTCCTAAATCCTGGGCGGAATCAACAATAGTGCTCCTATACAAGAAAGGTGATGCAGCCGACATCAACAATTACAGACCAATCAGTTTACTCCCCACACTTTACAAGCTTTTCGCGATGTGTTTAGAAAAAAGATTAGAGCCAAATATAGAAGAAAATCAACCTAGCGAGCAAGCAGGCTTCCGATCAGGATACTCCACTATCGATCATATCTATACCTTGGAGCAAATAATAGAGAAATACCAGGAATTCAACACCCCGCTCTACCTCGCTTTTGTCGATTACGAGAAAGCTTTTGACTCAATAACCCATGAGAGTATCTGGAAAGCCTTAAAACACCAAAATATACCAAATACATATATCAATATAATAAAAGATATATACAGCAAAAGCACGAGTCGTGTGAAACTAGACCGGATTGGACCTATCTATATCTAATTGCCCGCCATCTTGGATCTCAAAATAAATGTTATTTTCGTAATCAGCGCACTGAAAAACTTATAAAACCATACCCATATTGTAAAATTGAAAAAAAAGTTGTCCGCCATCTTGGATCTCAAAATAAATGTTATTTTCGTAATCAGCGCACTGAAAAACTTATAAAACCATACCCATATTGTAAAATTGAAAAAAAAGTCCGCCATCTTGGATCTCAAAAAAAATGTTATTTTCGTAATCAGCGCACTGAAAAACTTATAAAACGATACCCATATTGCAAAATTAAAAAATAGTTGTCCGCCATCTTGGATCCAAAAGTACTATTTTTGTAAACCTTATCCCGAAAAATTGGCCTTCATGGATGCCAGGCAGATATTTAACATCTTAGCATCCTGGCACGACGGTCATGCTATTTTCTGTCGCGGCATTCGTGTCCATTTTACTGCCAAGTGTTTTACATAAAAAATGGTCGTAATTTTATTTTTAGTATTTATTACCGTAAAGCAAGAAAAAATAATTATATAGGTACCAATAAATTCTTTGCCGGATCCCTGTCACTTATTACTTCGGGTTGGCGGCTATCTCACGTCGATGTTTGCGTGTGACTTGCACACAGCCAGCTGCTGCGGTCATCAAATACCTAAACTCGGTCGGGCGCGCGGACGTGATACACTCTTAAAAAGACAGCATGCAGTAAACATGCCTTAACTTTTAGTTGGCCAACCTCTCAAATCCACCCAGCCTTTTGGTAAGAAAATAAAGAATATCATCGACATACAAGATACGGGCGAAAAGCAAAACCCGTCCATTGCAGTCGGGTTAAAAGCGCCTGCTAGAATTTAATACCTACTTACTTATACCTCTAAAGCAAAATCTGCTATTTAATTAAGTAGCAATAAACTCAATACTCTATTATTAAAATGATCTGTTCTGTTCTGTGATTATCATGACTTTTTAAATATTTAAAATATAGTTCTCATAATAGGTAGTATAGGTATAGGCTATCAGGAATCACAAAATTCCCAAGGAATGCATGCCGTGGGATCTGCTAGCTAGCATTATGTGCACGACCAATAGACGTTGGGTGGACGACATCAAGCGTCACGCAGACCGCAACTGGCATAATAGGCGGGGCATTTAAATTTTTTTTACCGACAAATTCCTACAACCATGATTCTTATACTTAACATTATTTTGATGTTTTTAGACATCCTTATATATAAAAAAAAAAGAATTTTGATGATGCGATATGAAATGGGAGGGGTAAATAAACTATACTGAATTGCTCGTAAACAAAAAAGTTTACAATAGAGATTACTGTTCACAATTAATTAATAAGACTTCATTTACCTGTAAATAAAAGTTGGCCGATTTATAATAAGGCTTTCTAGTCATAAAATGTATTTTTAACGTTATAAATGTCAATATGGTTTTTATTTAATTACAGGAAATCGGGTTCATAAACATGAGTCGTTTTTTAAAATTAAGATTGAATAATTCACATCTCGTACGAATATACAATTTTCTCGACTGTAGAATTAAAAAAAATAATTAAAAGTTAATAAAAAAAACTGTTGTAGTCACCCTTATAAAAATTGAGGATATGGTTCATTACAATAGTATACGAATAATATATAAAAGTCACCATTGCTGGATTTTTTGTTTTTGTACAGGATGTTTTTAAAGTATAAAAATTAAAAAATCCATTTCGGATTGTTATTTATTGGTGATTTTTTAAATCAAGCTTTTATTATTCGTAAGGAAACATGTAACAAAAAATCACCCTGGTAGGATTTTTTGTTTGAGAGTTATAACAATATGAGTCTTATAATAGCGTTTAAAAAAAAACGGCGGTGGTGATTTTTTTTTACACTTAAATTTGCAGTTGTAATATCATAATCTATGTAGTTTATAAAAATCACCATCGTAGGATTTAATGTGACCACCTCCATGCAACTGAAAATTCACAGCTCCGACTACAAATGGAAGAATATTGAGGAGGCCTCTATCCTACAAAGGATGAAATAAAGGCTGCTACGGATGGATGAATTCAAAAACGTTGGCAATCTACTGAAGAATATGAGCAACTTTCTATCTCTTTTCATATGGGAGCGCTGACTGAGTGACTGACAGACAACGCACAGCCAAAACTTACGCCCAGTAGCAGGCAGCTGTGGCTTGTATAGTAATAGCGAAAATAATAGACAAACAACGTTCCGACAACTCCGTTTAATTAAATGTAGTACACAAAAACGTATCGCACGCTACAGGGAACCGATGACGACTGAAGTCCATAGCTCATTCATGGTATAGAGTCCCGAGTAATCTGAGTCGCGCACACACACCAACTTCATGGCTAACAGGAGGTTCCTTAGAGAGTGCAGGAGAGCAATAAGAGAGGATTTCTCGTAATTCCCACGGGATCCCAACTAATTATAAATGTGAAAGTCAATTTGTTTGTTACCTCTTCACGCTTTATCTACTGATCCAATCTTCCTGAAATTTTCCATATATAAAGTTAGAAGTACGACCTACCTTAATCCCGGGAAAAAGAAACTGTACCCGTGGGAAATTAACGCGGGCGAACCGCGGTCAAAAACTAGTTGTTTATAAAAAAATAACACTACTTTTATGAGTAGTCGTGTTCAGTGCTATAAATATTCGTAGGTCAAGGAAAATGCAGAAACAATAATAATTATCAGACTGCATACATTATTTATTTATTTCAAACTAGTTTTGCTTCACGGCTTTGCCCGCGGCAAAGAGTTTATCATTAGTTTTCAACGTGAAAACGAGCCTAATTTGAAGGCCAAATTTCAATAAATAATTTTTGACTTTGATTTTTCATACCCATAATGTTAGATTTTTTTAAATGTCTATCATCATCATAGGCACTACAGCCGTGGGTGGGCCAGAGCCTGTCTTTTTATATAAACGGTGGCAAACGAGCAAGCGGGTCACCTGATGGTAAGCGATCACCGCTGCCCATGGACAACTGCAACACAAGGGGTACCTACCTATCACAAGAGTGTTGCCGGCCTTTCAAGAGCTAGCTAGCTAGCCCCTAGCCCATCGCCTATAAATGGAGGAATCCCCAATTTAAAGCCCTTTCCCTCGATTGACTTTTACAATCTGCGCGGGAAGAGAAGCAGCTACATAGAGAAATATATTTTTTTAAATATTTGAATTTTTTAAATATCTCTTATGTACAGACAGACATTTTACAGTTTTATATATAGTACAGTATTTTAGTACAGATTGTCCTATTGGCTTTTCGTTCCTTTCCTTCTTCATACAATAGTGTTATTGTAAATCAGGAATGATGAAGTTTTTCGTGATATATCTCAGTTTTATATGTTTTTTGGACGGATTTTATGCGGAACATGGTGAGTGTTGATAAAATGTATTATTTAGTGACTAGGTAGATATAACGCAGCATGATTGGTGTCAAAATCATTGACCGAATCCGAAATACCATGCTGAGATCCATTACTAAAGTCGCTGATGTGCAACTTGTGCAAGTAACTGCCGCTAAGTTAAAATGGGATTGGGCAGGACACGTTGTCGGCATGCCGAGGGAACAATGGGCCAAGACATTAACTTCATGGGCTCCACCCAAAGAAAACCGGCTTCAGATGGCGGGATGGCATAGAATCACACTCTGCAGAATGGATTTCAATAGCTCAGGATAGGGATAAATGGAGGGAGGAGAGGGAGGCCTTTGCCCAGCAGTGAGATCTAAACGGCTGAATAATAATATAATAGGTAGATAGACAGATCAACACTTTATTTTTTGTTTTTATTACATACATACATATTGTCAAGCCTTTTTCCCGTGGGGGTAGGCAGACTAGCGATTTCCACTTGCTACGATCCTTACAGATCTCTCTCGCTTCCTCGACACTCATCACTCTCTTCATACATGCTCTCCGGTTATGGGTGCTCCTAATATCTCCCTTTTTAAGGAGGTCCGCAATCTGGTCGGAGTGCGTTCTTCGAGGTCGATCCTGACCAACTCTTCCATTCACCTCTGCTTTATAAATACCTTTCGTCAATCTCTTTTCTATTTTTTCTTCTTTCTTTTTGTTTTTATATTACTACTAACATTGCAAACTAGACGTGTGTGTCGATGAAATTTGGTACACGTGTAGAAAAATACTAAGAAGAATACATAGTGTACTTTTTATCCCGAATTTCCATCGTATGCGCAGTCCCAGGGCGCAGCTAGTAAGAATTATATGACGAGACTTGTCAAGGATAATTTTAAATGTACTGTGCCTAAGTATAAAATGAGAAATCTTTTTACATTCAATTCTGTATTACAAATAATGACTAAATATAACTAAATAACTAACAAATACAAATTATATAAAACTATCAGTATCATAATATACAAAGTAGACATATGTTTTGACATTAACAATATTATTGAAGATAAAACTGTAAATACGCAATTAGATTCATACAAATATAATATTGCAAATAATTGCAGAATTCCTGATTCTTCTGATTGACAGTCACAAATATAATAAGAAACAACAATATAACAATAATATCTTGAATTACATTATAAACGACTAATAAACAACACCTACCGAGAATAAACAGTTACATGCTTCGATCAACAATACACGTCCTATCAAGCTAATTATTAAAAATAAATAACACGACTGACAACTCACATAGCCTATGTCACTTGGAAGAATGCAAGGAATCTAACAATACCTCTCACATCAAAATCTGTTCAGCCGGTCAGGACTTATGGTGGAATAAGGAAATTTACATACATACATACATGAACCCTGAAAACATAACACTCCTTTTTTGGTCAGTCGTGTAAAAAAGCCTGTAAAGGGAGCATACTATAATCCTGTCCATCCTCTTATTTCTGACAGTAGTGTCCATTGCATTACGATATCTATTGCTTAGACTCAAGGCTACCTTTGATCAAAGGATTTTTGACTCAATCAACACGGACTACTTTTTGCTTTGATATTGTATGATCGTCTAGGTGTATTGTTGATCAAAGATTACACAATACTAGTGTTATAATAAACGTTGCAAGCTGATGGTCGACGACACTTGCAAAATCTATTAACTTCAGTTTTAGAATCAACTGTCATCAGAACTGGCTTTAGTGGCTTTGATGCAGCTGTATACAGGCGATCTACACTCACCACAGGCTCAGGCCTATTAATCCTTACGTCTCTTTCATACCTAACCCTCTCTATTTTTTGGGCTTCAGCTATTTTATGTTGCAAATCAGCTAAGCTATCCGTTTTAGCTGGAAAACGCTCTAAATTACTTGAAACTTGACCTACTTCTGCTGTATCTGTATCAACTATTTCTTTATGATCTAATATCATGCCTATATTCAATTTTATATTAGTCGAACCGTCCCTATAAATTAAATAAACATTAGCTTGATCTAGAACTCTTAAAGAAAAATATTCATTGATTTTCAATGCTTTCATTTTGATTTGAAATGGTTTGAAGGACTGTGAGAGTTTTTCGCTTTTCTCTTTAATGAAGTTGTCGAATTCTATTGCAAGCATGGCTTCATCGTCAGGTCTTGGTTTGTTTTCTCCTGGACCCCCTAGTTTTAGGATATGTGGGTCTTTGTGTGCCATTTGTGTGTCAATCATTACTTGTTGGAGGACAGGGGGGTCATTTAGCGTGTGCCACTTCCAGTGGGACACCGGACCTAGGCTCCGGTCCAGCACTATACCCTCTGTTTGGTTGTATTTTAGTCTGAAATCAGAATATATCTTTATTATCATCAAAAAAAATAATTCTCAAAAGTATTGAAAATATTAGAGGAAAATTAACTTTGACTTTAACAGATCAACCTCAAATCCTTTATCAAAAAATTTAAAAATATATTTATTCTTTTGAAAAATTGTAATATTTTTTTGTTTCTATCACAGATCATTACCTGCGTAACAAACAAAAAAATGACGGTGACAACAAATCGACGTCTGAAAAATTTATATCAGCAGAAAAAGGGATCGTAGACAATTCAGGTAATTAATTTGTTACCCACACTAATATTTATAAATGCGAAAATCTGTTACGCTCTCATGGCTAAACCACTGGACCGATTTTCTAAAATCGAATATTGTTAAAAAAATCATTTTTGGCCATAGATTTCTTCATTTTATTTCAATTTCATCATACCAAATGAGCTGCGATAACTTGGATACTATTTAACACTCACCAAAGCCTATGTTACTCGGAATGAGGAATGCAAGGAATCTAAAAATACCTCTGCTATCAAAATCTGTTCAGCCATTCAGGACTTATGGTGGAATAAAGAAACTTACATACATGAACCCTAAAAACGTAACACTCCTTTTCTAGTCAATCGTGTAAAAAGTCACGTGTACAAATGTACAATTAGTATATGATTATACCTAATTTTCCCTGTATGATCGAAGACGATGCCATTGCCCAAATAGTCGAAGGTAGCCAGCACAGTCCTCGGCCTCGAGCGGCCCCGCTGATCGGGCTCCCCACTGCTGTAGACCACAAACCTCTGCTGGGCATTCATTTCTGAAACAAGCTACACCGTCAACATAATCCTCCTCATAGGTTTTGGAGGCTAAAACAGGCCGCTCAACAACAAGAATAGTTATATTTGCACACAAGTAATACATGGTACAGATACATAAAGTAACTTAAAACAAAAAAAGAGAGGTAGAAGCTCAGAAGGCGGCCTTATTGCTGTAAGCAATTTCTTCCAGGCTATAAATTGAGAAATTGCTGTAGACAAAATATATGTCAACGCTCAAGATAGAGAGAGATACTGTTTGCTGATCTCCAAACTTCATTTTGAAGATGTCACCCCCTGATGATGATGACTGAGGGTCGTGGTCATTATATGGAATGCCACAAACTCAACGCCTATCCTGACAATGTTAATGGAGTGGTTTGACTTTGCCTTCTCCATTTCACACACTAGCTGATAATCATCAACCAGAGTGCCTCCTCACGATGTTTTCCTTCAACGGAAACAAGTGGTAGTTGATGAAAATTGCCATACTTGAGTCAGATTGGTATACAAGCTCATTTTGAACTTGTATACCAACATATTGTATGTATTGTATTTTGTACGCTGGGTCTTTTCGACCACATTCAGCTGTCTTTAGCACTCTACCACCATCGCTTCATGAGTCTGTACATCAATCTAACTTATGTCAGTTGAAAAGTGGAAGACGCTTATCGTCGCATCGACCTATTTGAGCCAAAGGAACGAGAAATAAGGAAAGACGAAAGAAGAGATGATAGGATTGCGGCAAATATAAGAAAATTTCAAGAAATTGAGACTTTGTCAATTTGACTAGTAGTAGTACCTTCAGCATTAAAATGGTCCAAAGCAAGCAAGCCACTCCTGTAGAACCATTGCCCTCTATAAAGAAATGGAGACTTATATTATGTCAAAGTTGTTAGTAGTAGGTTACCTTCGGCGTTATAATGGTCCAAAGCGAGCAAGCCACTCCTGTAGAACCATTGACCTCGACCGTTTTCATTAAACTCTGCCAGCTTTTCACCAGTGTCGTAGCAGATGATGCCTCTCTTCTTGTTGTGTTCGAACCAGTCGAACTCAGGGTGTGCTGGACGCATGCGGTATACGTTCATCTGGGAAAGACAATGAGCAAAAACGTATAAGGCCTGGTCACAAGGAGGGCACTTCAAAGAAACGGGCCATCAAATATACCTACTACTACTACAAATGAAACTGTACATCCGTGAAGTCATTAACACGTCAATGTGTGGGTTTCGTTTGCGGATTGGGACGTTAGTCATAGCGTCCCAATCCGCAAACGAACGGGGGAATGGTGCGGGATACGCCATATTGCGGGAGGGGCAGGGAGCTTCCTTTCTGTACGTAGTACTTGTATTAATTCTGTGGCTTGGTCTAAATTTACACCAAAGCGGTAGTCTATGGGATCATCGGCACAGGTCTTCCTCTCCCTTACCTTTTCCCTTACCGTAAAAAAATCTCTTATCTCACAAGTGCACATACCTTTCGAACGACTTTTTCAGTGGGTAGCTTCGTCCAGCCTTTCTCTATAAAAGTACGGTTCGATAGAGCGTACCGGATTATGCCTTTGCCGTAATCATGCTCCTAGAAATTAAAAGGGAGTTTTTTAATCTATTTCGTACAAGAAACAGTAAATATTTTTAATGTAATCTTTGGGAGTATTATTGTGGAAAGGGACAGAGATGTGTCAACAGGATCAAAGATAGGTTTACAACGGGAAGAAATCGTTTATTTCCTTGCGGGGGCGACTATTTGTGCCATAATAAATTAATTATCGAAAAAGTACCACCACATCAACTTGCTTTACCGATTGGGACATTTTTTCTTAAAACAATATCCTTAATATTTGCTCCAAAAGTAAACGAATATTAATCCATTTAGTAGGTCGGCCATTTAAGGTGTGAGGTTATTTTTCGTTAAGTGACCTCGGATATGGGTAAATTTGGTATCAGTGCATTCAGAAAAATGTCCTGAACACAAATATATAGATGACAAGCCCCAAAGTGGTGGAGGTAGTTACTGTGATGTCTTAAAGTCCGCCATACAAAAAAATTTCCACTCCTTCCATAATATCTCGATGTCCTTTCTTCACCACTTTGGGGCTTGTCATCATTGCTTGGCTTGATACCAAATTTACCTATATCCGAGGTTATAATGAACGAAATTCGATTTCTAGAACACTTTTGACATATGCCGACCTACTAATTATAAAATTACCTAAAACACACAAAAAAACATTCGCAAACTATAATACGTATGAATTCTTATGACACTGTCATTTGTGGTGACAATTTGTCATTATGTCATGACAAACAATATTTTGTTACCGGCCTGTGTATTGTTCTGAGGCAAAGAAAAAATACACTTGTCTGAGGCCTCTGTCTGATCTGAGGCCTACTTAGGTTTGTTCTTCGATCGGCCCACTTTTTCGTCCGTCAAAAAATATATGAGCAAAAGTTGCACACATCTGAGATAAAAATGTTGCGATGATCAGCTGGTTTGTTAGTTTGTAAACTCTTTATTGCACATACACATAAGAAAAATACAAAAGATGGTAAAACAAAAAGAGAGGCGTATAATGGCGGACTTATCACAAAAAGGGATTTCTTCCAGTCAACCAAGTGTTTGAAAGGAATATTTGAATGAAATAAGAAGGGTAGCATAAGGCAAAAATACAGGCTCGTTTGCAGAGGCTCTGCAGAATTCAGAACGATTATATCAGAGGTTCCTTTAAAGTCGCTCCAATAGCGGACAGGATGGCCGAAGGTCGTCTTAGATGGTTTAGCCATGTGACGAGAAGAGGGGAAGAATATTTAAAAGATACTTCTTGCCACGTACGACCAAACTGTGAAATCAACTTCCTGCGGCGGTGGTTCCGAACCGATACGACATTGGAACCTTCAAAAACTTGTCTACGTTTTCTTGAAAGGCCGGCAACAATCTAGTGATACCCTCAATCGCTTACCTTCAGGTGACCCGCTTGCTCGTTTGCCGCCCTATGTTATAAAATAAGATATGCGGTTAGGTTAGGTAACGAGAAGGGCCAGAGGATGACCGCAGCGTGGATGACAACCTTCAAAGATTTAGGACGGGCTCGACTGAATATTTAGACAACCCAGGACAGACCGTCCCGGCGCCGACGTACGAGAAGAAATAACCCTGAATTTTTATAATGGGATAATGCACGGTAGAAGAAGAAGCCCGGACTATCAGTTCGCGAATACAACTTGGCTTATTTTTCAATATTTATTTTAAAAAATTGTCTAATAGTCATCGAGATATTATGTACTGTAGTTGTATTTCGATGCTAATAGTTAATGTGTTCCATACTTACATGTCCGGTGGCGCGGGAAAGTAATATTTTTTTTATACAGGCTTTTTGTACAGCCATTACAGATGATAACAAGTTGCAAAAGATACTTATTAAGTTCTTAAAATTGGACAAATATCTCCAACAAGATATATTATTGACTAAATCAGATATCAAGGATTAAACAAGAATTACTTTTTAATAATCTAAAAAGTCATTACAACTGATCAACGAAAAAGTTTTTAATTTATAAATTGATACAAATTTTAATAATTGATGCTGTGAAGGGGTTTTGTTTCATAATGTCTCTTGTAGTCCACTGCTGGGTATAGGCCTTTTAGTATCGATGTAAATATAAATTTTAAACTTTATTGTAAAAAGGTAATTTCCTTTTTTTAAATCCTTATTTATACCCTTATTAGCGGCGGTTGTTCTGGACTCACTTAGGGATTTCTATATTTTGTTTTTGAAAAACATTTTTTTAGATCATGTCCCCACTGGTGGGTCACTGGGGGGTCCGGATACGACCCGCCGACCTATGGGGATTGGTGGGTTTTATCTTTAACGACTACAAACACAGCCAGGATTGAAGGCTTCTTATTATTATAAATTTTTGTTGCGGACAAATCACACAGATTGAGTTAGCACCAAAGTAATTTACTACTAACTCAACGATCCTATAGTTTATAACAAATACATATATAGATAAATATCCAAGACCCGGGTCAATCTGAAAGAGATTAGTTTCCATCTTGACCCAACCGGGGATCGAACCCTGAACCTCCGGTGTGGCAGTCCGGTGTGATTATGATGACCGACCACGCCACGGAGGTCGACAAATAAAATAACTGTGTACAAATTATAAACATACCGGTTTAACTGCTTTTTGTGATTTTTGTCTCGTATCTTTCCGAATATCCATTGCATCATCAGCTCCATGTTCATAATTTTCTTGCTCGTAATTTCTGTGGAACATATCAGGCGGAGGCTCTTTCGCTTCTATCGCTTCAAATGTTGTTTTGTATTTAAAAATGTTTGAGCCAAGTACAGCTTCCTTCCATTTGTCTTTTTTATCATCATCAGCGTCCTTCTTCCATAAAATATTTTGAACATCAAATTCATAATCCGAATCCATACATAAATTGCAACTTGATTCTTTTTTACCATGCTTCACCATGTGTTTTTCAAATTTGTGTAGAGGTGGCATTTCTATGTCTTTGGGAGTTCTACTTCTTTCTTTAGGTTTATTTCTTTCTTTAATTAAATCATAAATGGAGGGCTTTTTTATGTTGACTTTGGTCAACTCAATTTTTTGCTCTGGCATTTCTGCTTTCATCGTCTGTTTTAATTTTGCCGCCTCTTCTTTCGCTTTTTCCTGTTCTAGCAACTTCTGTTTTTTCGCTTCTTCTCTCTGCAATTGCAATTCTTTTATTTGATTTTCTTTTTCTCTATGTTCATTCTCAAACTTAAATTTTAGTTCTTGAGCCTCAAGTTCTCGTTTTTTCTTTTCTTTTTCATGGTCATCCTTTATCGAAAGGCGTTTTTCTTTAGGTTTTTCTTCTTTAGCTTTATCTATTTTAGGTTTTTCTTCCTTAACTTTTTCTTCTTTAACCTTACCTTCTTTCACTTTCTCTTCCCTACCTGAGTCTTCCTTAATTTTTCTCTCAGGCTTTTCTAATTTTTCTTTTTTCTTAGGTTCTGGCACCTCTTTTTTAATTTTCTCTTTAGATTCTTGTTCTTTAGATACTTTTTCTTTAGGTACTTTATCCTTAGGTTCTTTATCTGTAGGTACTTTATCTTTAGATACTTTTTCTTTAGGTACTTTATCTTTAGGTTCTTTATCTGTAGGTACTTTATCTTTAGATACGTTTTCTTTAGGTACTTTATCCTTAGGTTCTTTATCTTTAGGTAATTTTTCTTTAGGCACTTTTTCAGTAGATGCCTTTTCTTTAGATGCTTTTTCTTTGGGTACTTTATCTTTAGATGCTTTATCTTTAATTATTTTTTCTTTAGATGGTTTATCAATGAGTGCTTTATCTTTAACTTGATCATCCCGAAGTACGATTTCTTTAGAAACTTGATGTTTTTCGTCCTCTTTAATTTTTTCCATTTTATGTGCAAGCATTTTTGCTTCTCTTTCCTTTTTTTCTTGTTCAAGCTTCTTCCGGCGTTCTTCTTTCAATCTTTCAGCCTCCTCACGCTTTTTTCTCTCTTCTTCTATTTTTGTCTTTAATTTGTCAAGAGTATCTTTGATCAATTCGGAGGAACTCACTACTCTTTCTCTTTTTATTTTTTTTCGGCTTTCTTCTGTTTCTGGAAAATAATAGGAAAACGTTTCTTGCTTTTGCACATCGTCTTTCATTTTTGTCATACCAGTTAGTAGTGATTCCTCTGAACGATATCTTCTTATGCGTGAGGGCGACTCGTATATTATTTTTGTCTCTAGTTCAGTTTTCTTCCCAATCCTTTTTTCTGATTGCTTTGCTGAAGAAATTTTATCAGCTGCCGTTATAAATTCTTTCCTTTTCCTAATATCATAATCTACGAGAGTTTTCGGTAGGGATTTCGCTCTCTTTTTGCCATCTTCGTAAAGTTTTTCGTCAGCTGGATCATACTCTCTTTGTTTTACTTTATCATGGTATATATCTCCTACCGATTTTAACTGTTTTGGTGCATCATCTCGAAACAATTTAGCTGTTTCTGACCTTTTTTGGAAATCCTGCTTTTTTATTTCATCTACGTATCCTTTATCTCTTTTCTCTTCGTAATGTTTTCTTGATTCAGGACTTATTCTGGTATCATCAAGGTAGCTTTTACTGGTTGGTTCAACCGTACGTTTTTCATATTCGTGACGTTTTTCAGGCAATGAAAGGAAATCTTCATCTTTGAACCATTTACTATCAGATGGAGTACTAAATTTTTTGTTCCCTTTATAACTTTTTCCGAACTTAAGAATAAAATCCTTTTCCAGTTCATCTTCTGAAAGTGTTATATTTGATTGCATCAAAGAATCAGTATCGTGACGTTTCATACGGATGGGTATGAAACCAAGTTTTTCTCTTTCGTAAGATGTTTCATGCGTTGGCATATATTCCTTTTGTGTGTCATCGTAAGTCTTTGATGGTTCATGAAATATTAATTCTTTATCTTTCATTGCTCCAGAATAATATGGACGTTCACTTCGCGGGCCTCTCTTGGTAGAATAAAAGTCCCGAATCCCATGTAAAAAAAGATCCTGAATTTCAGGCTCGTGCTCTTTTTTCGTTATTTGTCTCAATAGATTATTTAAATCAATATCTGAAAATCCACGAACCATTTGCCCGGCTTGATGTCCTCTTTTTTTATCATCAAAAAGGCTAACTTTGATTATTTTTTGTATTTTTGATAACCAAGTTTTGACTCGCTGCGCTTGACTCTGTTTTTGAGCTTTTCTGCTCTCCTGAAATTTTTCTACAGCTTCTTCGCATTTTAGACAAGTGCTGCCAAACTTACGGCAATGCTCACATATTCCTACTATATCACTTTTTCCAAAATCCTTATTTTTAAGTAATTTCTGGGCATGTTTTACTAGCTGTACGCATCGGGGACATTTTATTTGGCTTTGACCTGAAAATTTCAGAGTTGTGGATAAAATGACAGAGCGGTATCGCGAAATAAAATTGGAATTGGTAATGAAAAATTATATTTTTTTTCGTTTACCTACTTCTTGGAGGAGTATGTGCTGTGTGTGTCTGAGATATCGAATAAGAAACTAAGGTCAATGTGTAAAGTGAAAGAGGATTGGCAAAGTTTTAAAATATTTAAATGGTTTGGGCAAACCTCGAAAGATCGTAGCAAATAGAGATTGTTATCTGCTATCCTCAAGAGAAACAAGCGTGATAATATGTGTGTTAGCACACATTATTTTCGTCACTAAGTAAACTGGTAGGTTTAAGACTCTTTTTAAGTACGTATATTTTTAGGATTCCACACCTCAAAAGGTTAAAGCGAAACCCTCATAAGGGATGGAATCACTTTGTTCTGCATCTATCTGATACTTCTCTGATAACTAATGGGTCAGGATAGCAGAAGCTGTAGGAGCCTGAAAGATTTGATCTTGGGCCTTTATTTTTCAGTTAAAAAGAAGCCTTACCACACAGCTAATAAGGTCTACATAAGAATGCAAACTACTTTTACCAATATCCGGGATGACGTCTATCTTTCCCAAGGGGCTACCTTGCGTATTTTCTAAAATGAATACATCATCTACAGTGTCAGTAGTTGTTTCAACAGTGCCCGTGTTTTTATTGATCTGAAAAGGATATAAGCATGTGCTCATTCATTATAACCACAAGTAGTCCACTGCTGGACATAAGCCTCTCCCTTAGACTTCCACATCGAAAGGGCGCAGGCCCTGTGGTGACGTGTTATTATTTCAATGTATTTCAGTTAATGTTCATTCATTCATTCCCATTCGATAAGAGGAAGAAGTATTGGTCGAATGGTTAAAATTATAACGTTTTCTTGTGAGGGTACTTGTGGTTGATAGGGCCCAAGTTCAAATCCTACTCGTATGTCATTAGTTCTCTTGTATTGTAGCTTCCTGACCACCTCATACGTCTGGTAGGCAATGGTTTGTCTTACAATGGTTTCTAACCAGAATCGTTTATTACATACATTTTGACTAGAGCCCGAAGTGTTCTGTCTGGAAAGAGAACTTCAACCATCGAAATACCCATGCCATGCCAACCATGAAGAAACCCACAAACATAGTTCCTTAATTATAAATCACATATGTTGTAAAGCGACGTCTTTGGAGAAAATGCAGCAGTGGAGTTTGTTGCGCCGCCTCTTCTCCTTACGCTTTGGAAGCGGTATTAAGTAGCTTTCTGACGTCAGCTGGCTAATCTAGCTTATTAAACGATTTAAGTGCTATTTTTAAGCCTATTTAAATAAAACAAATTTCGTTTCATTCCTGACCCCTGATTAGGATTCGGTGAGATAGGCGGTCAGGTTATTCTCTGAATCTGACGTGTTCACAATATCTCAATGATTTCAACTCACATCTTCCACCTTGGTAGTGTGTCTGTACAACACATAGCCGGCATCAGATGCAGTCAAGACCTTTTGGAAACCAGTGCATCTGGAGCATACTTTGCAACAAGGACATGCATTCGGGTCGGTTTTCTTTCTCTTATGGCTGGAAAAGTTAACACATTAATTATATTATGAGTATTCGTTTCATGCTCATCTAGGAGCGAAGCAAAAGCATTGAATGTGCCAGCTGCTTCTCTTTCCACGCAGATTTCATCTATGGTTAAAGTCAATCAAGGGTTCAAACTGGGGATTCTTAGGCGATGGGCTAGCAACCTGTCACTATATCTGAATTTCCATTTTTTTTTACAGAATTGTAGGCAAACGATCATGCGGGTTGCCTGATGGTAAGCAATCACTGCAGTCCATGGACACCAAAGCAACATTAAAAAGATCACTGTTGCATTACTGACTTTTTGAGAAAGCGATAGGCTCTTTACTTGAAGGCCCCAATGTCGAACCTATTCGGGATTGCCGCTGAGTGAAGTTTATTCCACAGTTTAGTGCAGCGCAGTAAAAGCTGCGTGAAAAACGAACAGTGGTTGAACACCAACCATCAAGGTGGTGGGGGTGGTACTTCTCCTTAAGGCGGGTGGTACGGTGGTGGGATACAGCGGCTGGGATAAGGTCGAATAGCTCCATTCCACCAATAAGTCCACTATTCAGCTAAGCGTGGCCTTTGAGGGTACTTTTAATAAAGCAACACGAATTTCTTTCTATTCATACGATGTTTGATACAATCCATCCATCTCATCTTTTGCATTCTATTTTTACATTATTTGTATCCCTACTTACCCACTTTTTGGCCTCATACTTATTTCGTAGAAATATCCAGATATACTTGTAAAATCTTACCAAATAAAAATTAATTTCAATAATAGCAAAATAACAAAGAACTTTCGACAAACGTCTTCTGTCAATTTGACTTTTTGACGGTTTTTTGTATGTGAAAGAAATTCGAGGATTACTCAGTTGGAAGAGAAAGGTTGTATAAAGCAGTATATTATAAGATGGTAGTCTATAGCGGTCTAAGGGTCGCGGGTTCAAGTTCTGATCGCATGGAATTTTTCATCATATCTACCTTCTATAGTAATAAGAGTACTTGAGTACTTTCTGCATCTTGAGTGCAAAAAAGTATCTTATGTCTGCATATGGAACAGCTGATTTTTGAGATATCAGAGTCGATCTCATACAAAAAGTTGCTCAAATTCATGGCCTGTGGTGTGGCATGGCCTGTGGTGTGGCCCTAGAATAGCACCAACCCATCTCTTCCCGTGGGTGTCGTAAGAGGCGACTAAGGGATTTAAAATACCGGAGGATGGGCAGCAGCATCTTTCCGCGTACTATGCCATCACACTGCGATCGCCAACCCGCCTGCCAAGCGTGGCGATTACGGCAAAACCCTCCATGGATGAAATCCTTGGGGGAGGCCTTTGTCCAACAGTGGACGTCTTTCGGCTGAGAGAAGAAGAAGAAGTGTTACCAGCCTACAAATCCTTAATAATATACATAACTCAAAGGTGACTGACTGACTGACATAGTGATCTATCAACGCACAGCCTAAACCACTGGACAGATCGGGCTGATATTTGGTATGCAGGTAGATGTTATGACGCAGGCATCTGCTAAGAAAGGATTAACGCGAGCGAAGCCGCGGGCGACAGCTAGTATAGGTATTTTTTTTTTTCAGAAACAGCGGATGGCAGGCACACTCTCATTATTCACATAAGTAAGAGCAAAAGTGACAAAAGTGAATTTTCTCGTTATGTACTGAAAGGCAGTAAATTACGTGTCAACTTTATTTCAGATTACTACATAAATTTTGCCAGGTAAGTGAAGTCAAATTCTTTCTTATTTTTTCCATGGTAAATACTGACTGAGTGATGGACAGACAACACAGGGCGTAGGTAGCTGAAATTTGTCATGTAGGTTCCTTAGGGAGTGTAGGGGAGCACTAAGAGAGGGTTTCCCAAAATTCCCACGGGAACAAAGTAAATAACCCCTACCCCTATCTTATCTTGCAACGGGATCCGTGTTCACGGTAGCACGTTGAGTCTTGGACCCTTTACTTACCCCCAAGACTTACTCACACACATCGGGATTCCTGAAGAAGGACTGCATAAACTTCAGGATACCTGCTGTGATGTGCCTGTAGTCCTCCAGTTCCGGATACGCAGTTCCAAAGAGGGCCAGTCGCTTGTTAGCCAGCAAGTCGCACTCACACATAATGTGCTCCATAGACTCCTCTGCTTCTGTACACACCTGACACTCTATGTCAGCTATGGTTTTAGGTTGAAGGTAAAAAAGAGCGCACGCATGCGCAGTTTGAATTTATGAAAAAATTCAAACTGCGTTGTGTTTCATTCGTAGTTTGAACTTAATTTTCCGCTATAAATTTTTCTTTGTTACTTAGCTACTTCGTTTAATTTAAATTGTTCCAATGAGTGAAGATAAAGTAGTGTACGCAACTGTACATAATTAGGCATTAAAATACTCGTGCGATGTTATTATGAAATGAGCCGAAGGCGAGTTCAAACCACACTCATGTTTTAATGCCTCTCATTATGTATCAGTTGCATAAACTAGTTTTTTTTTTCAGTTTTAAGGAATTAAACAGTAAGGGAGGCGAAGTGTGGGCTCCAAACAATTCTTCGTATGCGTTAGTTCGCATTAAAAACGACAAAAAAACTATAATTGTTGTAAGTAACTACATTTGATTTTACTTAGAATCTGGTTATTTTGTCGCCACATGCCATAAGCCCCGTAGGACTTTGAATATCCACATCTCCATACAAATTATTAATTTTGACTTAAAAAGTGCCTGTCCCCCTGTACCAACAAGTAAAGCTAATTATCAAAAAATCAAAAACACGACTGACAAGTCACATAGTCTATGTCGCTCGGAGGATTGCAAGGAATCTAAAAATACCTCTCACATCAAAATCTGTTAAGCGTTCAGGACTTCAAAACAGGTGGGGAATAAAGAAACTTACATACATGAACCCTGAAAACATACATACATACATAGAATCACGTCTTTATCCCTTACGGGGTAGACAGAGCCAAGAGTCGTAAGACTCGAAGGCAAAAAAAAAAAAATAACACTCCTTTTTTGGTCAGTCGTGTAAAAAGAAGGGAGTTATAAGTTTGAAGTGTCTGTGTATCTGTTCTATTTTTTTTTTTTATTATTTGAAAAATTACTTAATTGATAGTGTTTGGGTGAAATGGTCCCAATGGTATGAGTAGACTGATACCCGCCTGGTGCTTGCAAGCAATAATAATAATAATAATAAAGGCGTCGGGATGTGACGACCCCATCGCCCGCTGGATCTCCAGTGCAATCAGTCACCGCAGGGGCAGCTTGTGGCGAGCTGTTGGTGAGCGGCGTCACCACGGACCCGATCTCCAGGGGGACCACACACACACACGCACCTACACACACACATACACACAGTGACACACCCCCCGCCTCTGGCTTGCCTTAGCCGGCCGGCTCAGAGTGGAGTAGCAAGAGCGGAACACTCGCTCCAGGGTGGAAGTGTATTGCACGTAATGGCGTAATAACGGGGAAACCCGCTCTCGGGGGTGAGCCCCGTGAAGGTGAAACCGGAGCCGCACCTCTCGACACCCTTAGCTGCTCACATTGTGTTGCGCCCTGGCCGCCAACTGGTGGCTTAATTAGGGAGGCCCACAGGCTGTACAGCCAAAGAGCAGCAAGTCACCATCTGCCTAACTTAAATTGTTGTGAGAGATTTAAAGGTAGATGTCCGTATCTCACTCCATAACCCAGCAATCCGGTCCACTAGCATCCCATCCACATAGCCCAAACCTTGTTAATCCCTACCTGGCAATAGTTCGGCAGCTGTGGAGGACTGTTCGTTAGTATATCCCTATGGTACACTAAGGGACAGATCTCCGCAGATGCAGCCATCTCACTTTTAGATAAAAAAGGTACAATAAGGCCTCTTCATGTTGGCTTTGGCCCCATGAACGCCTCAAAGGACCGGGTCCCAATGGACCCGAGGCTCTAAAAAGCGTACCAACATAATAATAATAATAATAACACACACACTTACACACACTGACTTAGGACTGTAAAAAAGAACATATCATTTACTTGGCTTACGCCCGTAAATGTTATGATATTACCAGCATACAGCTGAGAATAAAAAACATATATAAAAAAATAATAATAATATATTAAAATCCTTGATCTGAAACCCTCTATATACATACCCATGCAAAAGGCAGCAATTTTAAATACCTGCCGCATTGTTAGGAAATTTTTACAAATTGACGAAAACGGACAGACAAACTTAGGACCATAAAATCATAAAATAAGCATATACCATTTACTTGGTGCACACCCGTAAATGGTATAAAAATACCAGCTCTGGCTGAGAAGAAAAAACATAGAGAAGATAATAATATCATTTTATTTCGGAAAATACATCCATATTTGAGTTACAAATTACAAATGCAATGCAATTGCAAATGCAATGGCGTCCCCAAAAAGTAAATAAAATAATTTCTAAATCGGTTCATTAATTTTATTAACGTGAAGTCAGGGTTTTTCATAAATTTGTAAAATTATAATTAATTTTTTTTGTTTTGATTTCTCAGGAGTTTAACAACCCAATCGACGAAAACTTTCCAAAAAACTGGACCCTGCTCACTTTGCGTAGCCATGACCTATGTAGGAGAACATTGCCAACGCCGGCTTTGCCAACGCCGTTGCCACCGCCGCCGGCTTGTGACTATTTCCTGAATGGAAGGATTTACATGAGTAGGAGATATCTAGTACTGTTAGAAGTCATCGGTAAGCAGTTTTGACTCAAAACACACCCCGGACACCCATACAACGCTCGCAAATTTACTACTATTTAGGCAAATGTGTGCGTAAAATTTAGTAGGGCCATAGAAAAAATACCTACACTACGCGAAAAGAACCGACACTTAAGCATGTATGCTGTAAAATCGCTTACAGCTATGTGTAGGTGACAAGACGTGTGCGCGACAGGAGGGTGCGGGACGGGGTGTCAACTTCGAGCAACAAGGACTTCCGCGCGCGGCCCGGAAGGGAGGCGCCATAGATGTCTTTCCCCTCTGGCAAAGCTTAGGCCCAGGTGGACTTGAGCGTTTATAAAAACTGTTTGCTTTCGGACTTTTCGCTAGACAGAATCCATCAGTCAGTGTGAATGACACATAGGCCGCAATACAAAAAATTCCGAATTGTTCAATTTTGTGCTGCAAAAAGACGTCTGGGACATCTATTTTACAGAAAGATGGTGTTACATTTCTCTAGTAAGTAAATTCTTATCATATGATTATAAATTAAACAAAACTTCATACATTTTATTATAATGTCATTGTTGGATTTGTTTACCAACATCAGTCCAGTCGCCTATAGAAACACGGATTTGTCGAGTGATAATTCCGTCCAACATCTAGATTTAGTGATGTTACTTTGCTTACATTGTGTGTTGTAGTCCTGTATCGATAAACTGCGATAGATGTAGTTTTAAATTGTTGTATGTCATAACATGTATTTTCTTATTTTTTTACAGCTTTCCTAAAAATACCTACTTAGAGATGTGTGTATGGAAAAACTAGTGCAACAACTAGCAAACCTGGGATGCCAAAAAGACAAGTCCCGTTTGTTTAGCTCATTATAAGGCATCTGATTTCCACGAATGGTGTTAGTCAGCTCGGATGAACAAGACTAAATTGAACAAGAGAAAATTATTAGAAATAGTTAAGTTATATTTAGATAATTTAAATTTTATAAGTATTCCTTTCTTGTCTTTGTGGTACTTAACTAATAAACGTGATAACTTTGCAACTGTGATTTTATTTATTACTAGCTTTCGCCTGCGGCTTTCGCCGTGGATTTCCCACGGGAACAGTGCTTTTTCCCGGGATGAAAGGTACCCTATGTCCTTTTCCGTATTTCCAGCTATGTGTATGCGAAAATTCAAGAAGATTGTTTCAGTAGATACAGTGTCAAAAGGAACAAACAAACAAACTCACTTTCGCATTTATAATATATAGTTAGGATTATGCTAATTCTGCGAAGTGCACACTCTGCGACGTGCACCAATTGCGAAAACCACCTTTTGTTCGAGTGTACTTTTTGCGAAGTGCACATTCTACGTCAGACCTACAGATAGAATCACTAGTATATAAAAAATGTAAATTACTGCAAGAGCCCCGGGTATGTCATTCAAAAGAACGTATCCATATTTCCATACCTCCTTAGCAATAAACATTAAAAATGCGAAGTAATACTGTTATACTCACGGCTAAACCACTCCACAGATTTTATTAAAGCTATTGATTGTAACAAATAAATATTTCTATTTCTATTGATTATATAGTTTAAGGCCCGAGAAATTCGATAATTTATAATTCATCGATAATGCAGAATTACATTTTTGCCATTCACTATTGAAAACAAAGTCAAAAATATGTTAATGTGTGTTCTGTCTTATATTCGTACACAAAAATCTGACGGGTGGTGACAGATTTGTCAATGTATTGTTTTATTTTTCATATGTGGTGTCGTAATTTGTCGTAATTACAGATTTTCATTATGTATGTGTGTACCAAACAGCGCTTGCGTGAATTTCCCTCCCCCCGCAAAAAATGCCAGAAAGATTTGAATTTAAACATGTCGCTATGGCTTCTCCCTCCGTAAGGAGTCCGTGTTGAGTCCGTGTTGCTCTATGGGTGTCAACCGCCACCAGATGTTTATATTATAATGGCTTTCCTCAGGGATGCTATGACGCGGTCTGTCACTCATTTTAATCACGACCGGTAAGCGCTATTGTCAAATACTACAAAATTTAGCTATTGTTTATTACTACCCTAGCGTTGAAAATCCGGCTCCAGGAGTATTTTTTTCTCTATGGACACCGGCCCTCGAACTCTCACGTACAGGGAGTGTCACGGGTGCACACACCGGACACTCCATACAACGCTCGCAAATTTACCACTACATAGGCAAATGACTGTACACGCGCAAATGTGTGCGTGAAATTCAGTAGGGCTGCTTGCGTGTCATGGCTATTAAACAAAATGGCGCGAAAAGTGCGCCAATTACTCGCTAGCCCTCGTTACAGTGTCTGTCAGTGATGTCTTAAACGAAGTGCGGGGTGGGTTATGAAATGAGTGCAGGGCGGAGCTAGAAGCTAAAGCCGCAATCCGATCTTTTTTTTTTCAAATTTAGAGTTTTGTTTATGCTTCCGTATAATTCACTCGTTATTTTTTTAGCTAATTCATGTCTTTATTTTTACTTTCCTTGTATTGTATTCGTAATGAAAAGCACAGTGTTTACCTCGGATGAAAGACTTTTGAGTCCCTCGAACTATTGGCGCCCGAGCGGTCTCGGGACTTATAAAAGTTACTTTCACCCACTCGGTAACAATGTACTATTATTCTATTCAGACAGACATTATGTCTTATTCAGACAGGTCTATAGATGCAAAACTTCTGAAAAATTCCGAATAATACCGGAATACTTCTGGGAAAGTTTCTTTACATCAGAATTATTCAAATTAAATATACCTAAGTTTCCTTATAAAATTTTGCTGAAAAGTCATGTTTTTTATCGACTGACCGACGTGAGCGTCGACGCGCGCCGGCCGCCGGTCGCAGCAAACGTGCTAGCACCGCGCCCGCCTGCGCTCGACTGTCGTGCCGCAGCCGCTTGTCATGCTCACGAGTCACGAGTCTAGACATCTCGCTCGACGCGCAGGCGATGTCGGTGCAAGAGGAGAGAGGTGCTCCCCGGAGAAGTTTTCGCCCGCTCGAGAAAGATTCACCCCCGCATCGGAAAGATTCGACTGAATGTTTCCGAATATTTCGCCGTAATAATTCAATACGAGTAAACGTTTATAATATATTGTTGTGCTGTTGTGATGTGAGTTAATAATTGTTCAGTGGCACATACGTAAGTAAAATATAACTTTTTTATTTTATTATTCTAAAATGGGATTGATTATACTTATGTTGTTATTTTTATAAATAGATAGATAGAGATGTTAGCCTGCGATTAACAGGATATTTATTCTTTTGTTTTATGTAGGTATGTAGTACCTACTTATTGAGAAATCGAATGTTATTTTAATAAATATCAGGTGTATTAAAAAAGGCCTGTCATATTTGTGCGCCAACAGCACGGCGCCCGACCCCCGCACCCCGCAACCATTCGCGCTCGCGCTGCCAATATAGTCTAAGCGGTCACGGGAATTTTCGTAACGATCAGGGAAACGGATAGACTTGCTTTTATGGGTTGTAGAGTAGTCCCCTAATGTGAATGATGTCGGTCTGCCGGCTCTCAGTGGTAGCTTCTTCGAGCTATAGGGCCTGGAAGGTGCTTCATTGTTGCGAAAAAAAAACGATCTGAGAAATGGTTAGTTTTAGTACATATTCAAAGTATGGCATCTCCGCATGTGAAACAAGTTGGTCTGCCGGCTGTCAGTGGTTGCATTTCAGAGCTATGAGGCGCGCAAGTCACTGCATAGTTACAAAAAAAAAACGATAAGAGAAATGGTTAGTTTTAGTACCAATTGGAAGAATGGTGTATCCACAGATGAAACGAGTTGGTCTGCCGGCTGTCAGTGGTTGTATTTCAGAGCTATCAT
>CM031593.1:6860134-6927488 GCA_018467065.1 Ephestia elutella
CTTTTTCCCTTTAGATTCTTATTTATGCCTTATTAGCGGCGGTTGTCCTGGGCTCACTCAATAATCTATATCTTCTATACATATAATAAAACAGTAAAAATATTTTGTCTGTACATTTAGTATTTTTGACTGAAATGGATAGAGGGACACTTAAAAAGAATAATAGAAAGCAAAAAAAATTTTTTGGAATTTCTTGTCTGTCTGTCTATCTGTCTGTCTGTCTGTATGTATGTACGCGTTTCACGCAAAAACTACTGGACGGATTTGAATGAAACTTTTTTTGTTGTATAGCTATTAAGCCTGGGCAACATATAGGCTATAATTTATTTTGAAAACTGGAACACCTGATGAAGAACCTTAACAGAACAGCTAAACTATAAGAAATATGGAAATGGTGCCTTAACAAAAGTCGTTCAACCTGATGAGCATTTTCTGATGACGTATAAAAATTGAAGATCTGGAACATCTGATGAAAAGCTCCAAGAGAGATTTTTCATCTAAGCAAAACTCACGCGGGCGAAGCCGCGGGCGACAGCTAGTTTCTATATATTTTAAATTTAAAAAACATTTTTTTAGACCATGGCCCCACTGGTGGGTCACTGGGGGATCCGGATACGACCCGACGCCCTATGGGGATTGGTAGGTTTTAACTTTAACAACTACAAACACAGCCAGTAGAAGTGTAATTCATGTGAATATACCTCAAACAGTGCTAGTAGCTAAGGTTGCCAGGCGTCTGGATAAAGCCGGACATAGGTAGGTTTTTTGATTGCGTGTCCGGCCAAAATAAACGGTGCCCGGCCTGTGCGGCTTTTGTTAGGCTTTTTACATTTCACAAACGAGCGAGCGCCGAGCGTGGCCGAGCGTGGCCGAGCGCAGTCGACTGTCGGTCGCTCACGCAGGCCGAAGTGCCATACCTATTATTACTGAGCCAAAATCCTCAATAATGTAGGGTGTCCGGCCTTTCTACCCAAATGTCCGGCCAAACTGGCTGGTCTGTCCGGCTATTAGGTTTGGCGACCTGGCAACCCTAGGTGTAGCTATTGATATCGGTTAAAATAAGATCCTGACTTGCACTTTGCGCTAAGGTAAGATCATTGACATTTCACCAACAAAAAATCTCAGTAAATCAAGTGTATATTTGTTGAGACTTCCACTGCTAGATTGAAGGCTTCTTATTAATATTAATTTTTGTTGCGTACAAATCACACAGATTGAGTTAGCACCAAAGTAATTTACTACTAACTCAACGATCCTATAGTTTATAACAAATACATATATAGATAAACATCCAAGACCCGGGTCAATCTGAAAGAGATCAGTTTCCATCTTGACCCAACTGGGGATCGAACCCTGAACCTCCGGTGTGATTATGATGACCGACCACACCACGGAGGTCGACAAATAAAATAACTATGTAAAAATTATAAACATACCGGTTTAACTGCTTTTTGTGATTTTTGTCTCGTATCTTTCCGAATATCCATTGCATCATCAGCTCCATGTTCATAATTCTCTTGCTCGTAATTTCTGTGGAACAAATCAGGCGGAGGCTCTTTCGCTTCTATCGCTTCAAATGTTGTTTTGTATTTAAAAATGTTTGAGCCAAGTACAGCTTCCTTCCATTTGTCTTTTTTATCATCATCAGCGTCCTTCTTCCATAAAATATTTTGAACATCAAATTCATAATCCGAATCCATACATAAATTGCAACTTGATTCTTTTTTACCATGATTCACCATGTGTTTTTCAAATTTGTGTAGAGGTGGCATTTCTATGTCTTTGGGAGTTCTACTTCTTTCTTTAGGTTTATTTCTTTCTTTAATTAAATCATAAATGGAGGGCTTTTTTATGTTGACTTTGGTCAACTCAATTTTTTGCTCTGGCATTTCTGCTTTCATCGTCTGTTTTAATTTTGCCGCCTCTTCTTTCGCTTTTTCCTGTTCTTGCAACTTCTGTTTTTTCGCTTCTTCTCTCTGCAATTGCAATTCTTTTATTTGATTTTCTTTTTCTCTCTGTTCATTCTCAAACTTAAATTTTAGTTCTTGAGCCTCAAGTTCTCGTTTTTTCTTTTCTTTTTCATGGTCATCCTTTATCGAAAGGCGTTTTTCTTTAGGTTTTTCTTCTTTAGCTTTATCTATTTTAGGTTTTTCTTCCTTAACTTTTTTCTTTCTTTTAACCTTACCTTCTTTCACTTTCTCTTCCCTACCTGAGTCTTCCTTAATTTTTCTCTCAGGCTTTTCTAATTTTTCTTTTTTCTTAGGTTCTGGCACCTCTTTTTTAATTTTCTCTTTAGATTCTTGTTCTTTAGATACTTTTTCTTTAGGTACTTTATCCTTAGGTTCTTTATCTGTAGATACTTTATCTTTAGATACTTTTTCTTTAGGTACTTTATCTTTAGGTTCTTTATCTATAGGTACTTTATCTTTAGATACGTTTTCTTTAGGTACTTTATCCTTAGGTTCTTTATCTTTAGGTATTTTTTCTTTAGACACTTTTTCAGTAGATGCCTTTTCTTTAGAGGCTTTTTCTTTGGGTACTTTATCTTTAGATGCTTTATCTTTAATTATTTTTTCTTTAGATGGTTTATCAATGAGTGCTTTATCTTTAACTTGATCATCCCGAAGTACGATTTCTTTAGAAACTTGATGTTTTTCGTCCTCTTTAATTTTTTCCATTTTATGTGCAAGCATTTTTGCTTCTCTTTCCTTTTTTTCTTGTTCAAGCTTCTTCCGGCGTTCTTCTTTCAATCTTTCAGCCTCCTCACGCTTTTTTCTCTCTTCTTCTATTTTTGTCTTTAATTTGTCAAGAGTATCTTTGATCAATTCGGAGGAACTCACTACTCTTTCTCTTTTTATTTTTTTTCGGCTTTCTTCTGTTTCTGGAAAATAATAGGAAAACGTTTCTTGCTTTTGCACATCGTCTTTCATTTTTGTCATACCAGTTAGTAGTGATTCCTCTGAACGATATCTTCTTATGCGTGAGGGCGACTCGTATATTATTTTTGTCTCTAGTTCAGTTTTCTTCCCAATCCTTTTTTCTGATTGCTTTGCTGAAGAAATTTTATCAGCTGCCGTTATAAATTCTTTCCTTTTCCTAATATCATAATCTACGAGAGTTTTCGGTAGGGATTTCGCTCTCTTTTTGTCATCTTCGTAAAGTTTTTCGTCAGCTGGATCATACTCTCTTTGTTTTACTTTATCATGGTATATATCTCCTACCGATTTTAACTGTTTTGGTGCATCATCTCGAAACAATTTAGCTGTTTCTGACCTTTTTTGGAAATCCTGCTTTTTTATTTCATCTACGTATCCTTTATCTCTTTTCTCTTCGTAATGTTTTCTTGATTCAGGACTTATTCTGGTATCATCAAGGTAGCTTTTACTGGTTGGTTCAACCTTACGTTTTTCATATTCGTGACGTTTTTCAGGCAATGGAAGGAAATCTTCATCTTTGAACCATTTACTATCAGATGGAGTACTAAATTTTTTGTTCCCTTTATAACTTTTTCCGAACTTAAGAATAAAATCCTTTTCCAGTTCATCTTCTGAAAGTGTTATATTTGATTGCATCAAAGAATCAGTATCGTGACGTTTCATACGGATGGGTATGAAACCAAGTTTTTCTCTTTCGTAAGATGTTTCATGCGTTGGCATATATTCCTTTTGTGTGTCACCGTAAGTCTTTGATGGTTCATGAAATATTAATTCTTTCTCTTTCATTGCTCCAGGATAATATGGACGTTCACTTCGCGGGCCTCTCTTGGTAGAATAAAAGTCCCGAATCCCATGTAAAAAAAGATCCTGAATTTCAGGCTCGTGCTCTTTTTTTGTTATTTGTCTCAATAGATTATTTAAATCAATATCTGAAAATCCACGAACCATTTGCCCGGCTTGATGTCCTCTTTTTTTATCATCAAAAAGGCTAACTTTGATTATTTTTTGTATTTTTGATAACCAAGTTTTGACTCGCTGCGCTTGACTCTGTTTTTGAGCTTTTCTGCTCTCTTGAAATTTTTCTACAGCTTCTTCGCATTTCAGACAAGTGCTGCCAAACTTACGGCAATGCTCACATATTCCTACTATATCACTTTTTCCAAAATCCTTATTTTTTAATAATTTCTGGGCATGTTTTACTAGCTGTACGCATCGGGGACATTTTATTTGGCTTTGACCTGAAAATTTAAGAGTTGTGGATAAAATGACAGAGCGGTATCGCGAAATAAAATTGGAATTGGTAATGAAAAATTATATTTATTTTCATTTACCTACTCTTCTTTGAGGAGTATGTGCTGTGTGTGTCTGAGATATCGAATAAGAAACTAAGGTCAATGTGTGAAGTGAAAGAGGATTGGCAAAGTTTTAAAAATATTTAAATGGTTTGGGCAAACCTCGAAGGATCGTAGCAAATAGAGATTGTTATCTGCTATCCCCAAGAGAAACAAGCGTGATAATATGTGTGTTAGCACACGTTATTTTCGTCACTAAGTAACTGGTAGGTTTAAGACTCTTTTTAAGTACGTATATTTTTAGGATTCCACACCTCAAAAGGTAAAAGCGAAACCCTCATAAGGGATGGAATCACTTTGTTCTGCATCTATCTGATACTTCTCTGATAACTAATGGGTCAGGATAGCAGAAGCTGTAGGAGCCTGAAAGATTTGATCTTGGGCCTTTAACTTTCAGTTAAAAAGAAGCCTTACCACACAGCTAATAAGATCTACATAAGAATGCAAACTACTTTTACCAATATCCGGGATGACGTCTATCTTTCCCAAGGGGCTACCTTGCGTATTTTCTAAAATGAATACATCATCTACAGTGTCGGTAGTTGTTTCAACAGCGCCCGTATTTTTATTGATCTGAAAAGGATATAAGCATGTGCTCATTCATTATAACCACAAGTAGTCCACTGCTGGACATAAGCCTCTCCCATAGACTTCCACATCGAAAGGGCGCAGGCCCTGTGGTGACGTGTTATTATTTCAATGTATTTTAGTTAATGTTCATTCATTCATTCCCATTCGATAAGAGGAAGAAGTATTGGTCGAATGGTTAAAATTATAACGTTTTCTTGTGAGGGTACTTGTGGTTGATAGGGCCTAAGTTCGAATCCTACTCGTATGTCATTAGTTCTCTTGTATTGTAGTTTCCTGACCACCACGCGTTCATACGTCTGGATGGTCAAATCATCAGTGAACTTGTGCACGTTCATTTATTCCACCAGGTGTCGGAACCTACGAGTAAAGGTGAAACTTTCAGATGGTACAACGCTGTCAATGTCAACTTGCAATATTTGCCAGTAGTGCCAACTAGTGAGCGTAAATACGATAAAACTCATTGTTGTATCAAGTTATGTCGCTCATACGTCTGGTGGGCAATGGTTTGTCTTACAACGGTTTCTATTCAGCAATGGAGTTTGTTGCGCTGCCTCTTCTTCTTGCGCTTTGGAAGCGGTATTAAGTAGTTTTCTGACGTCAGCTGGCTAATCTAGCTTATTAAACGATTTAAGTGCTATTTTTAAGCCTATTTAAATAAAACAAATTTCGTTTCATTCCTGACCCCTGATTAGGATTCGGTGAGATAGGCGGTCAGGTTATTCTCTGAATCTGACGTGTTCACAATATCTCAATGATTTCAACTCACATCTTCCACCTTGGTAGTGTGTCTGTACAACACATAGCCGGCATCAGATGCAGTCAAGACCTTTTGGAAACCAGTGCATCTGGAGCATACTTTGCAACAAGGACATGCATTCGGGTCGGTTTTCTTTCTCTTATGGCTGGAAAAGTTAACACATTAATTATATTATGAGTATTCGTTTCATGCTCATCTAGGAGCGAAGCAAAAGCATTGAATGTGCCAGCTGCTTCTCTTTCCACGCAGATTTCATCTATGGTTAAAGTCAATCAAGGGTTCAAACTGGGGATTCTTAGGCGATAGGCTAGCAACCTGTCACTACATCTGAATTTCCATTTTTTTTACAGAATAGTAGGCAAACGAGCATGCGGGTTGCCTGATGGTAAGCAATCACTGCAGTCCATGGACACCAAAGCAACATTAAAAAGATCACTGTTGCATTACTGACTTTTTGAGAAAGCGATAGGCTCTTTACTTGAAGGCCCCAATGTCGAACCTATTCGGGATTGCCGCTGAGTGAAGTTTATTCCACAGTTTAGTGCAGCGCTGTAAAAAGTTGCGTGAAAAACGAACAGTGGTTGAACACCAACCATCAAGGTGGTGGGGGTGGTACTTCTCCTTAAGGCGGGTGGTACGGTGGTGGGACACAGCGGCTGGGATAAGGTCGAATAGCTCCATTCCACCAATAAGTCCACTATTCAGCTAAGCGTGGCCTTTGAGGGGAGTACTTTTGAATAAAGCAACACGAATTTTCTTCTATTCATACAATGTTTGATACAATCCACCATTTCATCTCATCTTTTGCATTCTATTTTTACATTATTTGGATCCCTACTTACCCACTTTTTGGCCTCATACTTATTTCGTAGAAATATCCAGATATACTTGTAAAATCTTACCAAATAAAAATTAATTTCAATAATAGCACAATAACAAAGAACTTTCGACAAACGTCTTCTGTCAATTTGACTTTTTGACGGTTTTTTGTATGTGAAAGAAATTCGAGGATTACTCAGTTGGAAGAGAAAGATTGTTATTATGAGATGGTAGTCTATAGTGGTCTAAGGGTCGAGGGTTCAAGTCCTGCTCGCATGAAATTTTTCATCATATCCTGTGATCATAATTTATTTCTATATTAATAAGAGTACTTTAGCACTTTCTGCATCTTGAGTGCAAAAATCCAAAAAAGTATCTTAAGTTTGCGTATGGAACAGCTGATTTTAGAGATATAAGAGTCGGTCCATACAAAAAATTTCTCATATTCATGAGTACTATCACCATTAGAAAGGATGCCAATGTTTTTGAAATCACCCCTTTTTTTTCGTGTGGAAAGACCCTCGTCTCTTCCATCCAGCCACGGGAAGCCGGACGGGTATGTGGGACTCGAACCCACCAAAACCACACGGTGTCAACCCCTACCGCATTTGTGCCAGGACCGTGTGCTTCTTTCGCTCCACAGCACTGGGGCGGCGGCCGCCACCACGGCGGCCCCAGCGCGGCTCGCTCTCGAACCACCTCTCCAGCGAGAGGGTCGGAGCGGCCAGCGGGATAGCTGCCAAATTTCCCGCTAGGGTAAAGGCGCACTTGACACGGATGCGCCTTTCCACCCGAGAGCCGGGCGACGGAATCCCGTTTCCGCCACCCAACCAGCCCTCAATTTTTTGGGACCTGACAAGGTCAGGCCCTACCTCATCTCAGCCACAGGGGATAGGTTGTCCCCTTCGACTATACAACCACTAGACGCCGCTTGTAGGGCGAACGTTTTCAGACAACACATCAGACTAATACGTCTGATGTAAGCCGCCGAGCTCGACATCCCATTAGTATCGACCACATCCGTGACCCGTGCACATGTTCGTCTATAGAATTATTTTTATGAAAATCAATATTGAGTATTGAAGTGAAATGGCTCCGTGTACTATTAATTGGTGTGGAAAATGTAGCCAAACATCTAATTTCAAAATAGATGGCATAACATTTCACAGGTAAGCTACTTTTAAAAAGTATTTTAATTTCAGGATGATGATGAGAGCTCTAGCTATATTGGTTGGTTTGGTTGTTTTTGCATGTACGGTGGTAAGATAGCAGGTCGCGTTGATGTCTTTTTTCGATGCATCCCTTTCTTTCCTATGTAAATAATTATCGCTATCCCGTTCTTGAATTATTGGCACGTGTAAGTAGTGTTGTACCACGATTTGAATAGAGAATTATAAATGCTAATTTTGTATAATAATATAAAATAAAACGAAATTATTAATTTTGAATCATAATGTAAATGTATGCACTAGCACTAAGACGCGACTTTGCTCGCATGTATGTGTCTTTATATCTGTATGTAAGTACGTCTATAAGTCTGTATATCTGTATGTCTGTATGTTTGTACATATATGTATCTGTTTGTCTGCATGTCTGTTCTATATCTGTTTGTCTGTATGTTTGTATACCTGTATGTATGTTTGTATATCTGTTTGTCTGTATGTTTGTAAATCAGTATGTGTGTTTGTATGTTTGTATATTTGTTTGTCTGTATGTCTGTTTGTCTGTATATTTGTAAATCTGTATGTCTGTGTGGTTGTATGTTTGTATATCTGTTGTCTGTATGTCCGTTTGTCTGTATGTTTGTATATCTGTTTGTCTGTATGTCTGTTTGTCGGTATGTTTGTATATCTGTTTGTCTGTTTTTCTGTATGTTTGTAAATCTGTACGTCTGTGTGTTTGTATGTTTGTATATCTGTTTGTCTGTATGTTTGTAAATCGGTATGTCTGTGTGTTTGTATGTTTGTATATTTGTTTGTCTGTATGTCTGTTTGTCCGTATATTTGTAACTCTGTATGTCTGTGTGTTTGTATGTTTGTATATCTGTTGTCTGTATGTTTGTATATCTGTTTGTCACAATTAATTGTTGTTTAATTACAATTAATTGTTTGAATTTGTGTCAATTTTAATGACTCTTATTTCTTACGAAACCTTTGTAATCAATAAATAGTTAAAAATGTTTGTTTTATCTGATTTATTCTTATTAAACAATATAAACAATATTTATAAAATGCTTAGTGTTTAATTCCACCCGGTAAATATAAACTATTACTTATTAGTTCCCATCACTAGTTATGATCAAGTACATGTCCTGACCTTGAACTGAGCAATCAGAGCTCAGTACCCCCGACCCGCACACCTCATACTTTTGTCTGAATTGTTTCGTTGTAGAAGTTAGAGCATACGGCGTCTAGTGGTTGTATAGTCGATGGTTGTCCCTATCCACCGCGGCCGAGACAGGCCCACAACACGTCGGCCGCAGAGGACAGGGAGAGCGGCGCACCGCAATACCGGCACTCCTCTTCCCCCGCGACCCTAGCCACGGCTGTGAGGGTAGGGAGTGTGTGCCCCTACTCTCACAGCCAGGCCACTAACAGCGGCCTCCTCCCGGCCCGGGGTCGTCACTCCCGGGCCATGGGTTCCTATTAGCTTCCCAGCGGTCCCGCTTCCCGCTGGTACTGAGCCCCCCCGATAGCTACAAGATTGAAACCCGTTCGGGGGGGTTTTGAAATCACCCTGTCTATTTTTTTTTTTCAGAAACAGCGGATGGCAGACACACTCTCACTTTTCACATAAATAAGAGGAAAAGTGATAAAAGTGAATTTTCTCGTTATGTACTGAAAGGCAGTAAATTACGTGTCAACTTTATTTCAAATTACCACATAAATTATGCCAGGTAAGTGAAGTCAAATTCTTTCTTATTTTTTCCATGGTAAATACTGACTGCACATAGCTCGTAGAACAGATTTGGGGCAGAAAAGTTCTCGAGTGGCGACCACGAACCGGAAAACGTAGTGTTGGCAGGCCTCCCACTCGGTGGACCGACGACCTGGTGAAGGTCGCGGGTTGCGCATGGATGCGGGCAGCGCAGGACCGGTCGTTGTGGAAATCCTTGGGGGAGGCCATTGTCCAGCAGTGGACGTCTTTTGGCTGAGAGAGAGAGAGAGAAATACTGACTGAGTGATGGACAGACAACGCAGGGCGTAGGTAGCTGAAATTTAGCATGTAGGTTTCTTAGGGAGTGTAGGGGAGCACTTAAGAGAAGATTTTCCGAAATCCCCACGGGGACAAAGTAAATAACCCCCTATCTTATCTTAAGCGGGGTCCGTGTTCACGGTAGCACGTCGAGTCTTGGACACTTTACTTACCCCCAAGCCTTACTCACACACAGCGGGATTCCTGAAGAAGGACTGCATAAACTTCAGGATACTTGCTGTGATGTGCCTGTAGTCCTCCAGTTCCGGATACGCAGTTCCAAAGAGGGCCCTCTTGTGTGCCTGTGCACATCGCAGCAGGTGATATCCTGAAGCTTATGCAGTCCTTCTTAGCCAGCGAGTTCGCTTCGGAGTCGCTTGTTAGCCAGCGAGTCACACTCACACATAATGTGCTCCATGGACTTCTGCTTCTGCACACACCCGACATAGAGGGCTTTCTACCTCCTAAATAATAAACTTTTTTTCAGTTTTAACGAATTCAACAGTAAGGGAGGCGAAGTGAGGGCTCCACACAATTCTTCGTATGCGTTAGTTCGCATTAAAAGCGACGGAAAAACTATAATTATTGTAAGTAACTACATTTGATTTTACTAAAGACTAGTTTTTTTGTCGCCGCCTGCCATACTGACGCCTGACTCCAAAAATATCCTTCATTTTCTGTACGTCTGTGTCATCTTAGCTGCCGAGCGGATGAACCGATTTTGATATATTGATTTGTATTTGTTTGAAAGATGACAGAGTGTTAGCCATGTTTCATCAAAATCGGTTCAGCCGTAGAGCATTTTTTAACTTGAAGCCTGGGGTTTTTGTAAATTTGTAGTTTCTCTTATCTTATCCTAATCCAAACTAATATTACAAACCGAAAGTGAGTTTGGTTGTTTATTTATAAATTTGTTTGTTACCTCTTCACGCTTTATCTACTGAACCAATCTTCCTGAAATTTCGTGTGCAGAGCAACTACGCTCTGCTGCCAGAAAATGTGGCAGAGAGAATCCGGACAAACGAAGCGGCGGGAAGAATTCTGTACCGGAACTTTACCGGGAAAAAATCTACCGGTAAAATTAAGTACCGGGAAAAAATCTCCACGCGACACCACGCTTGTCCGACTAGAATCTAACTTAAGCTATACGCAGTCTGCTACCACCGTAGCTTATGAAGGGAGCTACAGGGCCCTATATGATAACCTAACCTATAAATTAACTACAATTGAACACTTACCAAGCTAAATCTTCTTTCTCTTCGGATCCAAACTTGAGTGTCTTCGGGAAGGGGGAATTCCTAATCACCCTACCTAACCCATGAGATCTCAATTCCCCAGGACAACTAAATAGATTTCTTCCCGTAGTTTCACTCGGGAACAGCCAGATGTGAACAGCCAGCCACGTTTCACCTCTCACAAGAAAAAGTCACAATAACAGAGTTTTTCACAAACACAAATTCAATAGTGATTTAACAAACAGGAAATTCACAATTATCACTCAAACTAAACAACAAGCAAAAGACGCGAGACCGCTCCGCGTATTAAAATCAAACCGATATCGCCCTGGACAATGCAATGGCGGACTACACGCTGCATTCCACGCTAGCAGTGTGACAACCCCGAACGCCCTCTGGCGGCAGCAATGCGAAACGCCTGCGTTTAGTTTTACCCAATATATTACAAACATCCCCCCGTCCCGGTCTGAGAAGCAGACCGCTAGCTTACTCTACGGGAAGGCGGGCGAGAGAGGTCACACCTCTCCTTAAAATCGAACCGTCGACCAACACCTCAGCCACACGCGGAGTGCCATCTCCGCCAAGAATCAAACGTAATATGCGAGCTCGTCGCCAAAGCAATGAGGGCAAATTTGCCTCTTTTAACAATACTAAATCACCCTCCCTGGGAGGCTCAGTCCTGTCTGTCCACTTCACTCTTTGCTGCAGCAAATGCAAATATTCAAGCGACCAGCGACGCCAAAAGTCCTGGCTCATTTGCTGCAACATTTGAAAACGCGACAACCGATATACGCGTTCATCCTTCCACGGGTATTCGGGCAGGGCATTCAACGGCCCTCCCACCAAAAAATGACCAGGGGTGAGAGCTTCCAAGTCATTTGGATCTGGAGATAGCGGACAGAGAGGACGAGAGTTGAGGACCGCCTCAACTTTACAAAACACTGTGGCCAGCTCTTCAAAAGTTAGAGCCGTTTCTCCGATAATGCGGCGGAGGTGGGTCTTTGCGGATTTCACAGCCGCTTCAAAAATCCCTCCCCAATGGGGGCAACTTGGGGGACTAAATTTCCAGGTTATTCCCCTTTGGGCAGCAATTTGACTTAAACTAGTACAATTTTTATCAATAAACACGGAAACATCCTTAAGATAATTTACAGTTCCTTTATAGTTTGTGCCATTATCAGACCTAATAAGGGAAGGTAGACCTCGACGCGAAACAAAGCGATCCAACGCGGCGACGAAGGCCTCCGTAGTCAGAGCCGATACCACCTCCAAATGGACAGCCTTGGTGGCCAAACAAACAAATACACACAAATAGCCCTTCACAATACGGGCATTACGAAAGGGAGAAGCCTTGATCGAAAAGGGACCGGCAAAATCGGTTCCAACGCCGTCAAACGGCCTCGAAGGTCGAATTCGATCAACGGGCAAATCACCCATCTGTGGTTGCATCGTGGATGCCTTCAACCTATAACATGCAATACATCGAAACAGAACACTACGGATTGCTCTTCGGGCAGACAATATCCAAAATTCGCGTTGCAAAATAGCCAACAAAGCATTGCACCCAGCATGGGCGTTACGAATGTGTCGATCAGACACCAACAGCTGCACCAAGGGTCCGCCCTTGGGCAACAACAGAGGATGGCGAGTCTCATATGGAAGATCCGCCTTCCGGAGCCTGCCTCCAACCCGAAGAAGCCCATCCGAGTCGATGTACGGGTTCAAACGAGCGACCGCGCCCTTCAACTTAGCGCGTCCGTCGCGCAAAATCTGAAGCTCTGACTCAAACCGTCCGGTCTGCACGACACGGACCCAATGCAACAATGCGCTCCGGCGCTCTTCTGCACCTGCAATCGGCTCCAACCGCTTTGCCTGTGGGTTTCTACAATTATGTATGAAACGCTTAATCCAACTGGTGACACCCAGAAGCTTATCCAAGCTGCTATACCGAGCAAGTAGCCAATCCGGCTCCGACGTCGTCTCAGCGACTACAGCATGTACACGGAGCCCAGTCAAACTCAAAGAAGTAACATCTGTCTGACAGACAGGCCAAGAAGTTTCTGATCCCATCAGCCACTCTGGACCCCACCAGAGCGGGTGTGACACCAATTCTGGTGCCGTACAACCTCGGGAAGCACAGTCCGCTGGGTTAAGCTCTCCCGGCACATGTCTCCATGTTATATCAATTCCGATATTCTGGATTTGGGAAACCCGATTTCCCACAAAAACCTCCAAGGTATGTGGGGCCGCGCGCAACCATGCAAGCGCGACCTGGCTATCCGACCAGGCGAAGATGTCCCGTATCTCGACCGTGGCCGCCAGCTCACATGCAACGTGATGCAACAATTTAGAGAGAAGGTGAGCTCCACTCAACTCAAGCTTGGGAATAGTCAGCCTAGTCCTGATGGGGGCGACCTTGCTCTTCCCTAACAAAAGCGAGACATTGACCCGGCCATCGGCGTCAACTGTCCGCATATAGACTGACGCGGCGTAGCCTCGCTCCGACGCGTCACAAAAGCCATGCAGGCTGGCTCGATATTTCCCGGGGGCAATATTCGACGAGGCAAGGCAATCCGATTGACTTCCTTAATCGATGAAAACAACTCGAGCCAATCATCCAATGGAGAGCCAAACAGCGGCTCGTCCCACGAGACGCCCAAAGTCCAAAGTCTCTGAAGAAGACACTTCGCAGAGAATATCACTGGACTGATCCAACCGCTTGGATCAAACATACGGGCTATTACGGACAACACCGTTCTCTTAGTCCAGACTTTTGGTATTTCCAAGTCCACTTGGAATGTGAAAATATCGGTTAGCGGCTGGTACTGCATGCCCAGCACCGCTATCCTGTTGGGATCATCCACATCCTCAAACAGGTGAGGGTTCTGTTGGTGATCCTCCGGGATCCCTTCTAGAACTTTAGGCTCATTAGACAACCACTTACGTAGCTCGTAGCCACCTGTCTTCAATATTTCAATCAATTCATCCCGCAGTAGGAGGGCCTCCTCAATACTTTGGGCTCCGGTGCACACGTCATCAACATACAAGTCACGTGACAGCACGGAAGCCCCACGGGGAAAGCGGATCCGTTCCCGCTCTGCCAATTCAAGCAATGATCTGATGGCGATATAGGGACTAGATTTCAAACCATAGGTGTTTGTATTGAGTTCATACACCGTCACAGGATCCTCAGGGCGCTCACGCCAGAGTATCAACTGGAATCGCCTGTCCTCAGGATGTATGACTGTCTGGCGGAACATCATCCGGATGTCCGCGCCAAAAACCACTTGATGTCTTCTAAAGTTCAAGATGATGTCAATTATGTCCCTATGCAATTTGGGACCTGAATGCAAACATAGATTCAACGAAACTCCGTTCGAAGTGGGTGCGGACCCATCGAAGACGGTCCTCAATTTGCCTGTTGAGGCCTTCACCACCGCGTGGTGGGGCAAAAAATAATGCTCAGTTGAGCTCCAATCAACTCGAGCCGGAGACATGTGACCCAAATCCTCGTACTCGCGCATAAATTCAATATATTTATCGCGAAGTACGTGGTCACGCTGCATGCGTCGCTCCATGGACAGCAGTCGTTTCTCCGCAAGCGCCCTACTTTGCCCTAGGCTAGGACGAGAGGCAACAAAGGGTAACCTAGTTACAAACCGACCGGAGGGCAACCTCTCCGTGGTCGATCGAAAAAGGGCTTCGCACTCAGCGTGTTCCGGATCCATCCTGGAACTCATAGGTGGCTCCTCCACCTCCCAAAACCTTTGCATGGTCTTGGCCAAGGACGCAGATGCGACAACCGGTGGCTCCTCCGCGGTGCCATTATCAAACACAGGGCCCATCAGGGCAAAACCAAAAATCGTAGACACTGCCATCAGTGAAGACGAACCCAGAGCCTTCTGTGTACCCAACAAAATCCAACCCAATACGTCCGAGCCCAGGAGCAAGTCCACTGGGCCGGGATGAAAGACAAAGGGGTCGGCCAAATCCAGACTCCGAAACCAAAGACAACACACCCGGCGGTATGTCTGTCGAGGGGTGCCAACCCGCAATGGTATCCATTACCATAGCCGAAGTCGTGATCCTCATTGTGGAGGACTTCAGCGAAGAAAAGGTGACAAGTGTCTGGCCCGTCAGACACTTTACCTGTATGCCACCAACTCCAAGAAGTGGCACAGGCGAGTCTTCCACGACTAAACCTAACTGGTGTGCCACTCGAGTGGTAACCAAACTGCTTTGAGCCCCTGAGTCCAACAGAGCTCTCAAATTAATGGCTTCCCCCTACGACCCCATACGCGGACCACCGCGGTAGGGAGCAGAACCGTCCGCGGCTCTGTCCCAGCAAGGGAGCAAGCTAGTTACGGGCTCCCCACTCTCTCCAAACCAGGGGCGCGCCACTGACCCGGATAATATGGCGGGCGAGTGCACATCCCCATCTGAGGGGGCAGAACCCGCGGCCCGGCCATACATATGGTACGGCGGGTGGTACTCCAGCCGTGGGTACTCGTGCAGCGGCGGAGAAAACCGCTGCGGCTGCATGTGTTGGGCATTGGTAACCCGCGTGGAGGGGGTGTCCCCACTCTCACGTCCGATCTAGGGCCCCCGCCCATGGGGGCCCTATCCGGGGCCTGGCCAGCTACATACTGGCCATGACCTTGGGGCGCGTGGTCCCGGTCCGCCAAGACCCGCGTAGGTACGCGACCCCCCTCCCGAGGGGGGGTGCGACGAGCGAAGCCGCGTCCTCCGTCCGGTGGTGGAGGGCTTCGCGCAGGAGCGCCCCCGCCCATAGGGGACCCCTGCCTCAACATCCGGGTGCCATCCCCGTTGCGGTTCATGCAAAGCATCGCGTGGTGCCGCCCACGGCATGCACTGCATGGTATGGCACTGGGACAGTCACGTGCATAGTGACCGCCCAAACAATAAAAGCAAAGTTCATGCCGCTTTGCCATGCGGCGCCTATCTTGTACTGGCAGTCTCTGCCAGTCCCTGCATTGTAGCAGGCAGTGGCCCATCCGGCCACATTGCAGGCAGTCCGCGTCCCTCGCGACTGCTGCCGTGTGCGCAACCCGCACACCAGCTCCACGCGGTGGCGGTTGCCGTCCCTGTTGGGGCCTACGTTCAGGCGCTCTGGATGGCGCTGAGTCCGTCATGGTATTCTCAGCAGCCCGTGCCTCAAACTCCAAAAACTTCACCAAGTCAGTGAATGTTGGTAGGGTGGTGCTATCCCGTTCCGCATTCTCGCGCTCAAATCGCGAGCGGATGTCATTGGGTAATTTGCCCAATACAATGTGCACCAGCAAAAAGGACCATTGGTCCACCGGCAGCCCCAGTGTGCGGAGCGCGTTACAGGCCACTGTAACGGGCGTGAGCAACTGCAGGCGCAACTGTGCCCTGTTGGCCACCTTGGGCAGGGCCATCAACTGTGCGGCGTGCGCATCCGCTAACAAACGTAAGTTTTGGTAGCGGGAGTTCAATAACTCCCAAGCCGTATCGTACTGGTCGTCCTCCACCCGGAGGTGCTGGATGAGCGACCGCGCTTCATCCTCAAGAGTGGAGAGGAGGTAGGCCATCTTCTGGGCCTTCGACAAATCCTGTCGTGCTACGACCAGGGACTCAAACATATTTTTATATGCTACCCACTCCTCCATCCTACCCCCAAAGTGGGACAGCTGAAGGGTGGGGAGCCGACCAGTAACCGCTGGTCCTTCCTGTCTAACAGGTGTGCGAGGGGCTGGTCCGCCAGCCTGTCTCGCCCTTATTGCGGTCACCGCCTCCGCGATATCATCGTGCAGACTCAGGATCTGGTCCATGTCCGCCATGTGACCTGCGTAGACCTCCGGGGTAAGATCGGCTTCGGTAAGCGCCGCCATGGCCGCTTCCGCGCTAATCAATCGTGAGTGGAGGTGATCCGCTCTTAGCAGTATGGCGCCCTCCCTGTCCTTCCGGGACAGGAGTCCTCCGGCCGTCACAAACCATCTCAATTCGTTGGCGAGTGTCGCCCTAGCATTGGAGGCCTTCGCCATCGCGTCAAGTCACAAACAAAAAATAACAAAAGGTAAATAAAAAACAACAAAATCAAGCAACTACACGAAGAACCGCGGTAGGTATGAGAATGGCACAAACCCGGAACGCACGGTACAAACCGCAAACAAATACAAAAAAGGTTACAAATATTCTTATACAAACAAACTAAGAAAAATCTAATAATTTTTACAAACAATTAATTATTTTTTTTACAAACGAACAAATAGAGGGTAGATAAACTACGCTCTGCTACCAGAAAATGTGCAGAGCAACTACGCTCTGCTGCCAGAAAATGTGGCAGAGAGAATCCGGACAAACGAAGCGGCGGGAAGAATTCTGTACCGGAACTTTACCGGGAAAAAATCTACCGGTAAAATTAAGTACCGGGAAAAAATCTCCACGCGACACCACGCTTGTCCGACTAGAATCTAACTTAAGCTATACGCAGTCTGCTACCACCGTAGCTTATGAAGGAGCTACAGGGCCCTATATGATAACCTAACCTATAAATTAACTACAATTGAACACTTACCAAATTAAATCTTCTTTCTCTTCGGATCCAAACTTGAGTGTCTTCGGGAAGGGGGAATTCCTAATCACCCTACCTAACCCATGAGATCTCAATTCCCCAGGACAACTAAATAGATTTCTTCCCGTAGTTTCACTCGGGAACAGCCAGATGTGAACAGCCAGCCACGTTTCACCTCTCACAAGAAAAAGTCACAATAACAGAGTTTTTCACAAACACAAATTCAATAGTGATTTAACAAACAGGAAATTCACAATTATCACTCAAACTAAACAACAAGCAAAAGACGCGAGACCGCTCCGCGTATTAAAATCAAACCGATATCGCCCTGGACAATGCAATGGCGGACTACACGCTGCATTCCACGCTAGCAGTGTGACAACCCCGAACGCCCTCTGGCGGCAGCAATGCGAAACGCCTGCGTTTAGTTTTACCCAATATATTACAAACATTTCGCATACCTAGTTAGAAGTAACTGAGAAGGACATAGGGTACCTTTCATACCGGGAAAAAGCACTGTTCCCGTGGGAAATTTACGCGGGCGGGCAAAAGCTAGTTAAAATATAGTTTTGATTTGGTTTACGCAGGAGTTTAACAACCCAATCAACGAAAAGTTTCCAAAAAACTGGACCCTGGTCACTTTGAATAGCAATGACCAACGTGGGAGCGGGATGCGACTGCTGCCGGCTTGTGACAATGCACTGAACGGGAAGATTTACATGAGTAGGAGATATGTAGTACAGTTTGAAGCATAGACATAGAAAAAAAATCAAATAAAATTAAAAAAAATTTTGCTATCTCTATGGTTTGAAGTCATCGGTAAGTAGATTTGACACAAGGCACATCCCGGACACTCTATACAACGCTCGCAAATTTACTACTACATCAAATGACTGTACACGCGCAAATGTGTGCGTAACATTTTGTAGGGCCAAAGAAAAAATACACTACGCGAAAAGAAGCGACACTTAACTAACAAAATATGATCCCTGTTGGTCGAAATAAAAGATTTATTATTATTACTAGCTATTGCCCGCGGCTTCGCACGCGTAAGTTTCGCTTAGATGAAAAATCTTTTCGTAAACTGTAGTAACCTAAACTCCAGTACTCAAAATTTCAGCCATTTGGTTATCCCATGTCCCACGGAAATATATGTTGATGAACGGGAACTGATGTTCCAGATCTTCAATATTTGTACGTCAGTAGAAAATGCTCATCAGGTCAGACTTTTGCTAAGGTGCCATTTTCATATATCTAATAGTGTGGCTGGTCTCTTGAAGTTCTTCATCAGATGATCCTGATCTTCGATTTTTATACGTCAACAGAAATTGCTCGTCAGATTGATTAACTTTTGCAAAGGTACCATTTCCATATTTCTTATACTGTTCTGTTAAGGTTCTTCATCAGGTGTTCAAGTTTTCAAAATCAATTATAGCCTATATGTTGCTCAGGCTTAATAGCTAATACAACAAAAAAAGTTTCATTCAAATCGGTTCAGTACTTTCGGAGATTAGCGTGATCATACATACAGACAGACAAAAAATTAAAAAAAAAATTTTTGCTTTTTATTATTATCTTTAAGTGTCCCTCTATCCATTTCAGTCAAAAATACAAAATGTACAGACAAAATATGTTTAGTCTCTTATTATATGTACCTACCTATAGATAAGCTGCACTATCGCATTATATTCACCTGTCATGATAAGTTATGAATAAATAAACAAAAAAAATGATGAAACTCTTCGCCGATAAATAACGAGCCACCATCTAAGAGAAATAAAAATTAGTTCAAAAACTAAAACCCAACTACTGCTCCCTAAAAAGCACGAAACAAGGAAAGCCGTGCCGTATGTTATTGTTTTAGGTATTATTAGGAATTATTATTTTTAGGTATTATTGTTTTAGGTTAATTGGGTTTTAGTTTAGTTTTTTGAACTAATTTTTATTTAAATTATTTCGGCGATACTATAAGAATCCTTTTACTACTTATCAAACAAGCAAAACCGCAAGCAAAAGCTAATAATATATATATTTTTGAAATGCGCTAACTAAGTCCTTTCATTTGATACCACACACGGCATAACTAAAAAAAAAATATTTTTTAGTTTATAACTTTATGCCCCCTAGAGGGCGCTGTTTCATATTTAAGATGACGTCACATAGCCTATAACCAGCTTATAACACCTCATTTGTTCAATTCTGATAAGTAGTTTAGTAGTTATGGGGAACAGATGAACATACATACATACTTACACACATACATACATACCGGTCAAAATCATAACCCTCCTTTTCGCTTCGCCGTAGTCGGGTAAAAAGAACAACATCATGCATTTATATAGTGCTTACTTAAATCGTAATGTCACAAAAAACAATTTTAAATCGATTTATAAAATGGCGTTGAATGTGCAAACAAATTAAAAAAATGTAAATAAATATTTAATGTAATTTCATTTTATTTCATACATTACAAATTTATTTTACTTCCGCAAACGACTTATTTCCTATGAGAGTACCATTGTCAGTTATGAAGTCGGATCCAGTTATACCTTTGGCCTTTTCGCTGGCTAAATAAAGAATCAATTCAGCCGTTTCCTCTGGTTCAGACACTCTGTTTAATAACGTTACCATCTTTCCGATGTCATCCCATTTCACGGCCATACCAGAATTTTCTAGAATATCTGTTCTTACAGGTCCTGGACTAACGGAATTCACTCTAACCCCTTTAGGTGCCAATTCCAAAGCAGCTCCTCTTGTAAAATGATCTAAAGCTGCTTTGCTAACCATGTAAGCTAAGAAATTTGTCATGTTCGATTTCTTTCCTTCAATACTTGAAACATTTACTATGGAGCCTTTAGATTCTATTAAATAAGGTGCAGCAAGGGTTGTCAGTTTGATAACAGCTCGCATATTCACCTGCATGGTTTCATCGTAGGCTTGGAGTAAATTTCCGTTGAGTATACTTCCAAAAACAACTATTCCCGCGTTGTTGATAAGGATGTCTAGTTTGCCATATTTGCTGATAGTTTCTTTGACAATTCGTTCTGCATCGCTCTCTTTGCCAACGTCTGCGGCCACCACCAGCGGTGCAATGCCTCCTTTGGAGCATTTCTCAGCAACGTTTTTTAGTTTTACTTCGTTTCTGCCTACCAGTACTACATTTGCTCCTCTGTGACTGAACAGTTGTGCTGTAGAAGCTCCTATGCCTGAACTGGCACCAGTCACGATTACTACTTTATTTTCAAAACTCATTGTGCGGCTGTCTGTTTAAATTTTACAACAAATTTGATATTGTTTGCCCATTTATAAGCACTGGGTGAGTTAGCATTTCGCATTTATCTTTCAATCGAGCATTAGATATACAACGATTACCGTCCAATTTTTATCATTTCGACGCGTCGAAATGATAATAATTGGTCAAGTGCGTGTCGAGCCACGCGCAATGTAGGGTTCCGAAGGTACCTATCCTGTAAAAATGCCGACACATGAACCTATATTTACTTCCAGTTTTGTATAACTAATAAAAATAACCTAAGTCTATACATATAATAAAACAGTAAAAATATTTTGTCTGTACATTTAGTATTTTTGACTGAAATGGATAGAGGGACACTTAAAATGAAAAATAGAAAGCAAAAAAAAATTTTTGGAATTTCTTGTCTGTCTGTCTGTCTGTCTGTCTGTCTGTATGTATGATCACGCTAATCTCCGAAAGTACTGAACCGATTTGAATGAAACTTTTTTTGTTGTATAGCTATTAAGCTTGGGCAACATTTAGGCTATTTATTTTGAAAACTGGTACACCTGATGAAGAACCTTAACAGAACAGCTAAACTATAAGAATTATGGAAATGGTTCCTTAACAAAAGTCGTTCAACCTGATGAGCATTTTCTGATGACGTATAAAAATTGAAGATCTGGAACATCTGATGAAGAACTGCAAGAGACCAGCTACACCATAACATATATGGAAATGGCGCCTTATTAAAAGTCGTTCAACCTGATGAGCATTTTCTGCTGACGTATAAAAATTGAAGATCTGGAACATTTGATGAAAAGCTCCAAGAGAGATTTTTCATCTAAGCGAAACTCACGCGGGCGAAGCCGCGGGCGACAGCTAGTAACATTATAAGAATAAAAATTGTTCCTACGAATATATTTCATACTAAAATCAATTTTGTAAGTTTATCGTCTATTACTCATTAACGTGTAAAGTCTACATTACCGTGACAATTTTTCTTTTAAATTCATTATATTTGCTAGTTATTATAATTTTTTTAATGTATCCACCCTCCACCATTTTCCTGTTCGAGGGGAGGACACTTGACTCCAAGAAAATTAAGCTGTCATAATATTTTTACTCAAAATATTTTTACCACACGATGGTATAATCGAAATAAAAAAAAACATTCCCACTTTAGGGGTAGGGGAGGCCCCTAAAAAATTTGTTTTTCGTAGTTTTATTCTACAGTTAACTCCGCGTAAAAAATATGTATATCTATACCAAATTACAGTTTTCTAGTACTAGTAGGTAGTCTCTGAGATAAACTGCGGATAGACATGACAAAACTATAAGGGTTCCTTGTTTACTTCGGAACCCTAAAAATTGATCTAGTGCATATCGGGCAACATATCGGGCCATGCGCATTGAATGGTTCCGAAAATTTACTATTATCTCAGGTTCAAACCGGCGCACAGTGTGATATTTTTGAAATCTAGCTGGACAAAATTATAATACCCATTAAATATGAAGTGGCGTGCTCTAAGATGGAATATAAAGACACTGTGCCAAGATTTTAAACGTCTATTATGTACAACTAGCTTTTGCCCGCTACTTCGTCCACGCGCAATTTACTAAAGTTAATATCTCAAGTTCTAAGCGACGACGAATCAAAATGAAACCTACGCCAGATTTTATGTTAGGCCTTCTATACTACAGTGAAAACTACTTCAAATTTAGTCCAGTAGTTTTTGCGTATAAACATAAAAACTAATTTAGTCCAGTAGTTTTTACGTATAAACATAAACAGACAAAAATTGAAAAAGATTTTGGTTTCTATTGGCCCTATAAAAATCCCTCATAGTTTTTCTTCGTAAATATTTCCTATGTACAGACACAGACCAGTTACTGTATTATTATATGTACCTATTGTTAGGAAAGGCAACATAAAAATTATGATGATGACTGATTATTGAAATATTTTGTAATTGAAAAAGAATTGAATAGGAAATACAACAACATAAAATAACTTGTTTAAAATTACACTTCACTCAGTTACAATTACTTATTTATTAATTTATTTGCTTAGTCTCGTATCACATTATATTGATGTGTCAACAGATTGGCATCGATCATTAGTGAGAAAACTTGATCTTCCGCCTTTTTAGGACATGCCAAACTTTTTCCGCGCTTTTTAAACGCAGGTACCTCTTTTAGGTGAAGCAAGACAAAGCTCTTTCACGATTGCTGCCGAATCTCTGCCCCTCACTGCTAAGCTTTATTTCAGTCGCCATTGATAACTCCTTCTTGATGCAACCAGTAAATGTCGAATTCGTCGTATTTTGTTCTTAAGACTGGAGCATCTAATGTATTTTTGGTCTTTCGGGCCCCCTCCTCGTTTCATGTAGTAAATCACCTTCGATAGCTGCTGTGACAAAATCAGGAAATAATATTTTATCTTCCAATCACGTAGAGTTTGCTTTTAAAAACAATGTTAGTGTCTCCTCGATTTTTGCTCGATTTTGTGACAGATGCTCCTAATTTTAACTATCAATTTTTTCGTGGTATCTTCCGTAAAAGACGGAACACCAAATTATTGCAAAATATAGCTTATTAAAGCATATAGTCTTGTTTCTTTTAAATTAGCTCACCAAATGTCGAATAACTCTCGACGTGAAATTGACGTAATGATACTGAAAAAATATAACTTGTATGAGTGTCGCATGAATTCGCCAGTAAATACACTTTGATCATAAAGCCAGCATGTTAGTCTTCCAAAATAATGTAATACGAGATTGGTATACGTCGATATAATATACTAAAACTAAAGTACAAACACATTTTTCTTCTTTTTTTTTACTGTATAATTACCTCTTGTCTAATGATACTCACAACAATGTTTAAGAAAATAATATTAAAGAAAAGTATTTATACTCACCTTGATGACTCAAAAATCACAATTACAACTCACAATCACTGCTAACTTACGTACACAACTCAAAGGAATGGCGCGGTCGCTTAAAACAATTAATCGCCAAAATGCGAGTACCCATATGTTCAGACTTATTTCTTATTATTGAGCGCCTCTACCTAAAAATGAATGTTAGTGTCTTGTGATAGGATATGTCTACTTTATATGTAAACAGCTATTTGACTTCTAGACGATAAGTGAAAAATATAATTTTGTCCGGCTAGATTACGAATATTTCGCTTTGTGCGGCGGCGGCGGCGTTTCAAGTTGAAACCTGCACCAAATAAGTTAAACATCGTTAATAAAGCCATATTATATTTTATTGAATTGTATTTGCGTGATGCACGTACAAACAAACAGATAGAAAGACTGAATATTGAGGAAAACGGATTTCTAAATCAAAAACCTAGGTATCTACATCGAGATAATTTACGTTATATCAATCCCTATCTATAATATAACCATACCAGGAATAGACATAAAAAACACATACACATGTTTAGTAATTTTATTTTACTAAATCCTACTTATATTAAGAATGCGACAGTTTGGCTGTAATGTGAGGTGAGTTTGTACGTTTGTTACGCATGCTTATGATACGTGATTTGTAATGCGTCACGCAAAATCTAATGGCGTATTTCGTTGAAAGGGATTATAATATCGGGAATAGCACATTGGGTACGAAGGTCTCACGGAAGCAAAGCACCGGGGCGCAGCTAAACGTGTATATATACAAACGTGTATATTAAGTGCTATTAGCAATATTATTAATAGCTTATGTACCAGCTATATTAGCATTCTATCTCCAATAGTTTTTGAGCAAAGTCGCTGGCAGATTAACGACTACTGAAACTAAAATACCAAGGTTCCTTGTTGACTTCGAAACCCTATTTTGCTGATTTTTTTTCTAGATTTTTTTCTAACTCAAAGAAATAGTACCTATTTGATAATGTAGGTCTGTATGGTACAGCTGATTGTTCAAGGTACAAGGGGTAGGGTGCTCAAGATAAACCTAAAAAAAAAAATAAACAAATATTTTTTTGCAAGCCATAATAGTGATGGCTGAGATCCGGCTTGTTATCGTAAGTAATCGCGTTTCATAATGTTTTCAAATGACTGAAAATCATTGCGCAACCACGCAACAAAGAAGTGTTGTAGGTAGGGCTTGATTCTGATCTTGAAGCGATGGGGGGGGGCTCATTACCAGCGGTTTGACTCGGCCGCAGGGAAGCTAACAGGAACCCATGGCCCGGGAGTGACGACCCCGGGCCGGGAGGAGGCCGCTTTCAGTGGCCTGGTTGTGAGAGTAGGGGGCACACACTCCCTATTCTCACAGCCGTGGTAGGGGTCGCAGCGAAAGAGAAGTGCCGGTATTACGGTGCGCCGTTTTCCCTATCCTCCGCGACCGAGCGTGGCCGTGGCGCTGGGCACGGTGTCGGTGGGGCACGGGAAGAGGTGTGTCGGTATTGCGGCTCTCTGCGGCCCTGTCCACTGCGGCCGACGCGTAGTTGGCCTGTCTCGGCCGCAGTGGATAAGGACAACCTATCCTCTGCGGCCGAGATGTGGTAGGGCCTTGGTCAGGTCCCAAAAAGTTGAGGGCTGGTTGGGTGGCGGAAACGGAATTCCATCGCTCGGCTTAACGGCCCTCGGGTGGAAAGGCGCACCCGTGTCAAGTGCGCGCCTTTACCCTAGCTAGCGGGATATTTTGGAGCCTATCCCGCTGGCAGCTCCATTCCAACCCTCTCGCTGGAGGGGTGCTTCGAGAGCGAGCCGTGCCGGGGCCGTCGTGGTAGCGGCCACCGCGCCGGTGCTGTGGAGCGAGAGAAGCACACGGTCTTGGTAGATATGCGGTAGGTGTTGACACCGTGTGGTTTTAGTGGGTTCAAGTCCCATATCCGTCCGGCTTCCCGTGTATGGATGGACGAGACGAAAGTCTTACCACACGTAAAAAAAAGGCAGGCTTGTTATCGGTACGAAATTTTTCATATAAACTCTCAGACATGGTCCAACACATATCTCTCAGAAAGTATATATGAGGTATTTGTACCGGTACCGATCGGTAACAAAACAACCCCAAGAAGACCGCAAGGCAGGAATCTTACTGATGAGATTCCATGGCCTTATCTAGAGATGGGTAAGGTAGGTGTACCATATTACGTAAAGTGTACGGAATTTCGTTATTTTTTGGTTAAGGCCAAAAAATAAGAAAACTACTAATTGTTTCAATGATTTATGTAATTATCTATCAAGTATAAACAAAAAAGATTCAATTACACATGGTATAAAAGAATTACAAACATCGTTGATTCAGTTGTGATGTCTCCTAAAGTCAGTCAGCGCCAAATCGCCATTACTATTAGTGCGTGTGTAGCGTACTGCAAGCTGCGGCGCAGATTTTCATAAGGGAATTATGAGTGACTAGCTGTTACCCGCAGCTTCGCCCGCGGCAAAAAAGGATTAATCATTATGCCGCCCCTGTGAAACTGTTGCTTGAGCGCGAGTTAGCACTTTATTCACGATGGAGCGAGTTGAAAAATAGGTAAAATAGCAAATAGGCAAAATTACAAATTCATAGGCAAATACCGTTTATACACTCGCATATATATGTGTGCATGAAATTTAGTAAGGCTGCTTGCGTGCGTGTCGTGATTTTCAATCAAAATGGCGCGACAATTTCATCGTTACCGCGCATAGAAAGATATATTGATAAAGATATAAAATAATAAAAAAACGTGCCTTTGTAATGGCGCACAGATTATTACTAAATTTATTATTATGTCGCTGTTTTTACAATACAGATTATTATAAGAACACCAAAGTCAAAGTCAAAGTCAAAATTTTTTATTGAAACTTGGCCTTCAAAGAAGGCTCTTTTTCACGTCGATAACTAATTATTTAATCATAATATATTATGTCTCAAAGCTACAAACTACTAGCATTTCGGAACGACCACTGTTGAGAAGAAATGCCGAAAGAAACTCATGAAACAGTCTTGGTCGCCTAATATGCCAGAGGGGCTATTTATTAACTTTATACATACACTAGATTGTGTACAGTCAAAAATAAAATATAAGAAAATAAATAAAATAATATAATAAAACATGTTATGTTTGTGATCAAGTAACCACAATAAATTGGTTAAAAACAAAAAATAAAAATACAATTCGAATCAGGATCGAAGCAGGATCCCCCTGGCAACACCCGTTCACGAGTTGACGCGAGGGTCAGCCATCGCAAAGCTCAACCATAATAGAGGGAACCTTACGACCCGGCCCACGACGCCGTCAACAGTTTGAACATTTTAGAAAAATAAATACTTTCAGTCACTTGAAGATCACAATACACGTACATGTTTAACAATTAATATAAAGGATTACCACAATATAAAGGATTTCTATAAATAAACTCTCTTTGACATCTCATAGACCTACCATCGAAAGGAATACAGAGAGGGCTCCTGTAATAGCGGATCAAATCGGCCGCAAAGTACTTATACGAATTAGTATGAATTGAACCAATCGCGAATTGGACCAATCGCGATTTGGTGAACTGGACAAAATGCGAATTGTACCAATCGCACCTAAAGGACTTATTTTCTGCCTTCAAGTCTTTCCGGGCAGTAATAAAAAGAAATAACCTGAACCTTACTTCTTTTCCGCCCTCAAAGTCTTTCCGGGTGGTCATAAAAAGTAACCTGAACCTAACTTATTATCTGCCTTCAAGTCTTTCCGGGCGGTAATAAAAAAAAATAACCTGAACCTAACTTCTTTTCCGCCCTCAGTATTTCCGGGTGGTCAAAAAGAGTAACCTAAACCTAACTTATTTTCTGCCTTCAAGTCTTACCGGGCGGTAATAAAAAAAATTAACCTGAACCTAACTTCGTTTCCGCCCTCAAAGTCAACCTAATCCTAACTACTACTATATATGATCTTAGCCTCTCAATATACAAAGTTTAACACTTAAAATATTTACAATTTCGGAAACATTGTTTATTTTTAGGCCAACCGCGAATTGGACCAACTGCGAATTGAACCAACCGCGAATTGGACCAACCGCGAATTTTACCAACCGCGAATTGGACATTTTTTGGAACTTTAGGCCAATTGCGCCTAAAATGTGTTAGTGATGTCTACAGCGAAGTGCTGGGCGGGGTTGGGTGCGGTATTTGAAATGAGTGCGGGGCGGTGACCGATATGTATGTTAGTACTACTTTCTATTCTGTGGCGCTACTGTTTTCGCTACACTATATGGTATACATACATAGAATCACGTCTTTGTCCCTTACGGGGCAGACAGAGCCAAGAGTCGTGAGACTCGAAGGCCACGCTTAGTTGAATAGTGGGCTCTCTGATGGATTGGAGATTCAGGTATAGTGACAGGTTGCTAGCCCATCGCCTATGAGTGGAGGAATCCCCAGTTTAAAGCCCTTTCCCTCGATTGACTTTTACAATCTGCGCGGGAAGAGAGCAGCTGGCACACTCTATGTTTTTTCATCGCTCCCAGACCAGCATGGAAGGTACATATGGTATACATAAACATTTGTGGCGTTCCGTGGCATTCCCACGGGACCTACGGCACCTTTACTTTGCGAAGGCATTGTAAAGCAATTAACAAAATGCACAATGCCTTCGCAACAAAGAACCGTTCCTAACATTATTTTTATGGCAACGTACTTTATGATTATTGTTATTGCCAAAGGAACTTTCAGTAATTTGTTGTTTTTTTATAACATAATGTTCCGTTATAACTGTTAACGTTAAACCCCAAAATATTCATTATAGACAGTCTGACTTTACTCACTAAACAGTGAACACGCGTTTCATTTACAAGCCCTTCTGGTACAAACCTACCAAGTACCCATCCGAATCAAGTAGGTACAGTGCTTTGGTAAATTAAGTTAATGGTGACCCCTCATATAACTCACCACATGTGAGTCAGTTTAGCCACATATCCATAAATAATACAAATAGTAAAATCTAAAAATATAAAGCGGTAAACATTTATAAAAATATTACTTGAAAAAACATTCTTCGGGAAAAAATATTGAAAGAACTTGTAAAGTAGTGGTAAAGTGCCATCTCGTGGCAGGCCGTGAGAACTAAAGGCAAGTATTTAATCAAAGCGCCATCTAATGACAAATTATATGTAATGGGAAAAATATAGTGTACCTCATACGGCTATGTAGCGCGCCCCGCCTCCGCACGCAATGTACATCATAACCAACTCACTGATGTTCCTTCCCTTCATACACATAATATAATAGTAGATTGAGCAGAGTGCCATTAGTCCGTGCACTCAGCAGCGGTCCGCACACCTCGACGTATCCGGGCATACTGCCGGCTGGTGGGGGCAACGGCCCATTTTATATGGAAGTAGTGGGGAGGCTGTCGTAACGTCACTTTGACGTAACGTCATTTTGACATGACGTCATTTTGACATGATGTCCAGTAGATTTTGCGTGATTGAGTAACAAACATCCTCACAAACTCACATCCAAACTTTCACATTTATAATATTAGTATGGATTAAGCATGCTGTAAAATCGCTTACGGCTATGTGTGGGTGACAGGACGTGTGCGGGAGTGTTCAGGGGGTGCGGGACTTGGTGCCTCCACCAGATGTTTGTATTATAATAACTTTCTTCAGGGATGCTATAACGCGGTCTGTCACTCATGGCAATCATGACTGGTAAGCGCTATTGTCAAATACTACAAAATTTAGCTATTGTTTATTACTACCCTAGCGTTGAAAGTCTGGCTCAAGTAGTATTTTTTTCTCCAAGGACACCGGGCCTCGAACTCTCACGTACAGGGAGTGTCATGGGTGCACACACCGGACACTTCATACAACGCTCGCAAATTTACGATACTACCACATAGACAAATGACTGTACACGCGCAAATGTGTGCGTGAAATTCAGTAGGGCTGCTTGCGTGTCATGGCTATTAAATAAATGGCGCGAAAAGTGTGCGCCGATTACGTTACGCGCCAGCCCTCGTTCCAGTGCCAGTGAAGTCTACAACGAAGTGCGGGGTGGGGTGCGGTATTTGAAATGAGTGCGGGGCGGTGAGTGGCCGTTCTGTACGTTAGTACTATTACTTATTCTACTTTACTAGTATTCTGCTGAAACCTCTTGACGTAACTTTCGTAATAATGTCATCTTAAAAATTTTATCACTTTCTCATAATGTCACTTTAGCAAAACATAATTTTCGCACAACGTCCAATGTTTTATCTTGAAATCTTGCTCGGGAGGGAATCCCCGGGCATATACAATGTTTCCCGTCATCAGTGTCGGAGCCTTTAATGGTATGTTATATGCATCGAGATATTATGTGTTATATGGCATTTTTATGAACAAATCACAGCTTCATCTGACAGACCTCACTGAGAGTAGAAAAACAGAGTGGAAAATCGATAACCCTCATTCCTTGTTTGGTTTATTCCAGGTGTCACATTATTGGTAAATAGAGCATCGAAGGAGGACGGTGACACGCACACATACGAGACAGAGACAGAGTTAACAATTAATTGCTTGTCAACTCTTAAAATGGACGCTAGAAATCCTCTATCAGTTCTGAAGCTTTATAAAAATGATAGTAAGTGATTTTCTTGGTTTCTATAACACTAATTAGGATTTAGAATTTTTTTGGGGGGAAAAGGGGCAGACGGTCAAAAAAATCAACAATAACTGTTGGGAAAAAAGATTATGACCGCCAATGCCAGTGGAGTGAGTTTTCTTCATCTCAACCAAACACACATAAATTATTACAATTAAACTGAAATAATAAATGTAAGTAAGTATGTAGAAACAATTAAAAGTTAAATTAGTAAAGGTTAATTTATAATTAGTAATCTTTATCGACAAAAAAATGAGTAAAATTCTAGCTAGAGTATTAGGAATTCTAATTAGAAAAAACATTAGGCATACAAAATAAATGTTAATTCGCTTGTTACATTCCAGAACTTATAAAAGAGGATATCGGAGATATAGATGAATCATATAAATATATGAATAAAACAATGTTAAGCCTAAATGTCACAAGTTTATTAACAATCCCGGGGGATGAAGAAGAGACTGTACTAAGTGCAGCTTGGAAGAACAACTGGGTGACAAAAGTATTCCCTACCCTGGCTTGAATAAAATAGTAACACTCCAAAGTCATTATGCATCTTTATCGTTTCGCAACCGATTGACCATATTAAAAGAGATGTTTTATGAGATTAACGAAAGGTACCTATATATAAAGCAGAAGTGAATGGAAGAGTTGGTCATGGTCGACCTCGGAGAACGCACTGCGACCAGATTGCGGACCTCCTTAAAAAGGGAGATATTAGGAGCCCCATAACCGGAGAGCATGTATGAAGAGAGTGATGAGTGTAGAGGAATCAAGAGATCTGTAAGGATGGATCTGTAAGCGTAGCAAGTGGAAATCGCTTGTCTCTGCCTACTCCCATGGGAAAAAGGCGTGATAATATATGTAGGTATGTAAGAGATGTTTCTAAAACTTTCTTTTATAATTTCAGATGCATCCACGGAATTGACAGACAAAAAGTCAACGGTTAGTTTAAAATGTTAAAGTAGGTATCTATTGTATAGCTATATTTGTCATGTATGAGTGGTATTTCTGCATTAAAAAACATATCGATAATAGTTGTTTATCGGATCGCACATTACGATTCGATTTTTATGAAGATTGTTTTAAGGGTATACGATGTAGCAATTTTTTTAATCGATTTAGTTCAAAACTATCATTATTCAAATCGATTAAGATATACGATGAATCGAATAACAATCGATGATCAATAGATCGTATTCCCAGAATATGTATTATTTGACGATTAAACTTCCACGCTATGTATGGATTATTCAAAACTTTAAACTATTGATACATACAATGCTACAGTGGATAACATTATCGATAGTATTGTCATTTTGGTTGTTTCGGAGGTATGCTGCACTAGATGTCGATTATCGACTATCGATTCTCCTTTTTTTTGTAAAACCATCGATAGACAATCGAGTTGCAATGCCACTCTGTGCGAGTATGACTGCTGGGGCCCTATTTTTGAAAGTGTGACTCACCAAAAAAGCGTGAGCCGAATGATTTTTCATTCGATACCCATTATTCTGTATTTTTGAATTGTCGATGTCGAATAATTCGTATGTTTTGATAGTCGAACGTTTTTTACGTCAAAATCATGAATGACATAGACAACCGGATACGGATATAGATGGAGTCTATTAGAATTTTCGTTATTGCGTTCCGTTTAACGCTTACGTTCTCTTTTACGTTACGCTTTGATTGAAAATTTACAAACATTTTTTTACGATTCGTTACCGATTCGGTTTTCGTTGCGTAGAATGGAGCAGAAATTATTTCTCTCATTATTTTCATATCACTGGCAACATTGCTAGAAGAGTGATTTCAAAAATACGGCTTTTATGTTTTAGTGACATAGTAGGACGAGTACGACGTAATAGTCTATTCGTTTTAGGCGGTATGTCATACTTTCAAAAATAGGGCCCCAGGTCATTCGTTGCTCGTCTTCGGATATATGCGTGTGCGTTCAGTGTTTTGTGATTGTGATTCCTTGGATTTAAAGCAATTTGGAAATCGATTGTTAATCGAACGAATTGTTAGTTAGTGGTAACGATTGCAGTATTATATTACATATCTATAAATTAAATAAAAAAACGATTTTATAGGTTCTGTTCCGTTTTCAACGCAAATCTTGTTTACCTTTCAATTTGAATTTCGCGCGCCTTACCGATGCACTTATCAATCATCACAATTCGCTGTGCTGCAGTTCTATTTAGCCAATGGGGCGCCCGGACTTCCGCTGGCGCATGCGCAGATCCTACCGGTGTCTGAGAGATCAACGCCATAGGCTGGTGGCAGAAGGCTGGTGGCAGAACCAGTAAAACCTCTCCGTGTCTGTACGTGAAAGCGAAGGCGCGCGCGCATCAAACATTACATTTTACTCAATTATTCTTAATAAAACTTCAAGTGCTCAACAGTGTTTTTGGAACTTTATAATCGTGTGTGGCTGGCCGGCTAGGTGTCTAAAGGAAGAACTATTCGTGAGGAATCGTGCTCGAAGCCTGCCTACATGGTAAGTGGTTTGTGCATTGTTCCTATTGTCTAAATCGTCTGTAGCAACGCTTATTAACGGCGAATGCTTTCAATAAGTATTCGATCCAATGTGGTGATTGATAGTGTACTCTAATTTCTACTTATCGAATCAATTTAGCCACATTTTTTGGTGCCGAAACCCGGGAACTTTGGATACCTACCTTCAGTCTGCCGCCAAATACCAATTCGATTTAGTAATTGCTACTTCATTTACCGTATTCCACGCTTATTATACTTACTAGTACAGCTAAAACGAATAAACATAACATTTTGTTTCAATTACTAATCGGAAAACAAGTCTTTGTTCCATTTTGTTTTGTTGAGTACCTTACCTACCGTTTATCGATTTAAGATGGCTTCCATCAGTTTCTAGAATATTTGTTGAAAATAAATTCTTTTGTCGTTTTATACTTATTAGCATAAAATTATCTACCGTTTTACCGTTCGCAATAATACAATATTGCAAATCCACCTTCTCATAATTTTATGTTGATAGTTCGTTATAACTCGACTACTTTTTTCCAACCGTTCAACGTTTCCTCTTGATATTTATTTATCGAAAATTTATTTCGTTTCAAATTACGAAATATTTTTTATCGTGACGTTGTATCGTTTATCGTATCATATTTTCAACGAATTTTGGTGCGTTCACATTTTCATTATTACCGTTTTAGGTTAAAAATCATAGTTTTTTGTTTTTACAAAAAAAACTGATTTTTATTTTTTTATTTACCGTACATTAACGAATATCGCAAACCGTTTTTAGTGTTCCTAACGCTCATTTAATTCATCCTTATCAATTTAATTTATTTCAATTTAAAACTCAGGTGACCGAGGTGACAATATTACCTGTTGTCGTGTAATACCGCCCCAGTGATTCTCGTCGATTCTTGTGAACGCGGTCTCGCTGAAGACGTTCGCAACTAAACTTTTTTATCGAATCCGAATATTTGTTGCAATCAGTTTTTATTGTTTTGATATTAATTATGTCTTTATTATCAAGGCGTAAATCTAAACCTACTATTAAAAAGGGTATCGAAAATACGTACACTATTAATAATTTGCCCAGTTTGCGACGTAAACGAACTATAGCATATAATCGCTTAACGAAGGCTTTGGAAGTAGGTACCTTAGCCAATACCGATGAATCACAAGTAGGGTTATTTCTTTCATATTGTCATGAAATAAAAACGATTGCTGATAGTTTTCATGACTCCCATTTTATTATTTTGGACCTTCTTAAGGATGATGCCGATGAGGAGGACGATGAACTTCAGGATCGATTTGACGAATTGTATTTTCAAGTGTTGGCAATTCAACGAAAATTTGAACAACGTTCATCTCAACAAGCTGACACTTCGAAACATAATTCATTGACCGGTTCGCACAGTGGAAATATGCGGTTACCAAAAATTTCGTTGCCAACTTTTTCCGGTGCTATCAAGGAATGGCCTGAGTTCATTGCAACTTATAACGCGTTGATACATGATTCTACCTCCTTATGTAATATTGAGAAATTTCACTATCTCGTGTCAGTTTTAAGTGGTGATGCTTTATCGTTCATTAGAACTTTTCCTGTTGCAAGTGAACATTATTTAAGTGCGTACGAGGCTCTCAAGTCCCGTTATGAAGATAAACGCGAATTAGCGTTTACGTGCTGGCGTGATATCTTGGACGTTAGTTTAAAGACTTCGAACGCTCAAGATTTTCGACGCGCCTTAGACACGATCGATGAGAACTTAACAATTTTAAAAACTTTAAAATTACCTACCGATAAATGGGATTTTGTTCTTTGTTATAATGTTCTGGCCAAACTCGATACCAAATTAAGACGCGAGTTTGAGGAAAAACATACCGATATTGAGCTTCCACAGTATAACCATTTAAGGGCATTCTTACACTCTAAAGGTGAAGCATTAATTCGCGACACGCACTTTTCGAATGTTACCAATAAAACCGCTAACGTTTCAAAGGACACACCGGGAACTTCACAGAAGTTCAAGCGACATAACGTCACGCATTCGCTTGTCGCTCCCACCGTCACTACTCATAAAAATGTTGGTGATAAACAACAAGCGAAACCTGCTCATAATTCGAGCACTCCGATTCGTAAATGTGCCTACTGTCGTAATGAACATCACATCTCGGCCTGTAGTGATTTTTTGGCAAAATCAATAGATGAGCGCATGGCTGTGGCCACTGAAAAGAAATGGTGCTACAATTGTCTTAACGCATCCCATTCAGTGCGAGAGTGCACATCAATGTTTTCATGTCGACAATGTAGACGTAAACACCACACTTTGCTACATAAGGAGCCGGCGGCAAGCTCGGCGACCTTAGTGGCTAAGGATTCGTTAACTCAGTCTGATCCAACCGTAACCACAACCGTGTTACTGGCAACAGCTCTCGTCCAGATTCGTGATGCTTCTGGTGAATTTCATACATTTCGCGCGTTATTTGACACCGGCAGTCAAAACAATTTTCTCACGGCTCACGCCGCTCAACGATTAAATCTAAAACCTATAACTGGTAATATCAACGTTTATGGGTTAGGGGGCAGCCCTGCCTCAGTCAGTGGCTTTGTTACATGCGACATTGGCACCAACTGTAACGTAAAGTTTCGTCTGGGAATGCTCGTCATACCGAGCATTTGCGGAGATCAACCGATAGCAAGGCTAAATACGAAAGGATGGGAGGAGGTCAAAACACTACCGCTAGCTGATCCTGGTTTTGACATCCCCGGTCCGATCGACGTCTTGTTAGGTGCCGACGTCTTTGCTGAGTCACTTCTCGAACAACGTCTGAAGGGTAACGCCTCTCAACCGCGAGCTTTCAACTCAGTCTTCGGCTGGCTTCTTCTTGGGAAGTCCAGACTCGCATCGTCCAGTCTACTAGGAGTAGCCCCTTCTACCGTAGACGATAGTTTAAACAAAATTGTTCAACGTTTCTGGGAAATCGATAACGTTCCACAATCTTTCCGATTGACCCCAGAAGAGCAACGCTGTGAAAATAGTTTTCTCAGTAATCACTACCGTGACGAGACAGGTAGATATGTAGTTTGTCTCCCCTTCAAGGACGACGAGGAGCCAGTCTTTGAAGGTTCTCGAGAGATAGCCTTACGACGCTTTCATGCCATTGAAAGGCGTCTGTATCGCGATCACAATTTAAACCAACAATACGTGGAGTTCATGACTGACTATATCGACAGTGGTCACATGACTCTAGTACCTGCCAAGCAAATGGGTCAAGGCAAGTATTATATACCGCACCATTGTGTGCTACGTCCCGACAGCGCTACAACGAAGCTTCGCGTTGTATTCGACGCCTCGGCTAAAGATGCAACTTCCAAATCGCTAAACGACTCGCTGCTGACGGGACCGAAGCTACAATCAAATATCGTAGAGATCCTTCTTCATTTCCGTGAGCACGCAATTGTCTTCATGGCAGACGTGCGCCAAATGTACCGTCAAATCAACCTAGCTCCTCAACATCGTGATTATCAACGTATTCTCTGGCGAGCTCACCCGGATGAGCCTCTTCAAGAGTACGTATTAAATACCGTAACGTACGGAGTGTCTTCCGCTCCATTCCTGGCGTGCCGCTCTATTCAGCAACTGGCCAACGATGAGGGTCACAAGTACCCAAAGGCCAAAACCGTTTTAACTTCCGACATATACGTTGATGACGTCATATCCGGAAGCTCATCGCTGAAGGACGCCAGAGAAATCAAAACTCAACTCATCGCTCTTTTCGGTCTTGGCTCGTTTGAGCTCCGAAAATGGGTGAGTAACCGACCCGAGCTACTTAGCGATCTTCCCGCGGAGGCGTGTCTTTCAGAAGCAATCACTTTTACCGAAACTGAAGACACAACTATCAAGGTTCTGGGCCTTAAGTGGGAGCCTGCTTCGGATTCGTTCGTCTTTACCGTTAATCCATCTAATCAACCGTGCACCAAGCGAACGATTTTGAGTGAGGTTGCCAGAATTTTCGATCCTCTGAGTTTTCTATCTCCTTTGACAATTCATGCCAAATGCCTTATTCAAAAGCTTTGGATTCTAGGTCTTTCATGGGATGATAAGCCCCCACCGGAAATTGTCTCTCAATGGGAAAAGTTCTCCGAACAGCTTCCTCAAGTTAGGAATCTTAAAACTCCACGTAAATACGCTACCGATAGCGCTCAATCATATCAACTGCATGGATTTTGTGACAGCTCCGAAGCAGCATATGGCGCCGTTATATACCTGCGTGTTATCGAGTCTGACGGCTCCGTTCGCGTCTTTCTCGTATGTGCAAAGGCTCGTGTAGCTCCTTTAAAACGTCAATCGTTACCTCGCTTAGAGCTGTGTGGTGCAGTTTTGCTTACAGACCTTATCAAATTTGTCAAGGACACGCTGCGGATTCCTGTCCATGACACTTATCTGTGGTGTGATTCCACCGTTACCTTATCCTGGTTGCGAGCTCCTTCTTCTCGCTGGGTGACATTCGTTGCAAACCGCGTAAGTCACATTCAAGATATCGTACCGACCGAGTGCTGGAGGCACGTACCATCTGTCACAAATCCTGCAGATGTTTGTTCGCGTGGGCAATTGCCTCACGATTTGCTAAACAATGCCCTATGGTGGGCGGGCCCAGAATGGTTGTCTCAACCACAGTCTGAGTGGCCAATCGATACATCGAAAAATCGTTCAAACGATGACAATGCGGTGCTCTCTGAGCAGCGTCGCACCACGGTTCTCGTTTCGGATCAAATCGAAAGCGTTAATCACACGTCTATAATTGATCGGCTATTCGAAAAATATTCTTCTTTAGATAAAATCTGTCGCATTATCGCTTACGTTCGCAGGTTTTGTAATAACATGCGTAACACTGTTCCGCGATCAGATAATCTTTTCGTAACGGACGCTGAGCGTCATCGTGCGTTACTAATTATCGTCAAACATTTCCAACATCGTTGTTTTTTGGATGTCATATCCAAATTACAATCAAAGATACAGTTACCTCGCAGTTTTCGTAAACTAAACCCGTTTTTGGACGAGCAGGGTATACTCAGAGTAGGCGGGCGCCTATCGCGCTCCGATCTTGACTTCGAACATAAGTATCCCGCATTATTGCCCAAAAAGAGTGTTCTTACATCAGCTGTAATCGAATCTATTCATCGAAACAATTTTCATCCCGGTTTGAACACAACCAACTATCTGATTTTACAACAGTTTTGGATACTTGCGGCAAAGCATGCTGTACGTCATCATCTTTCAAGATGCATAAGATGCTACCGTCTTAAACCGAAACCTTTGCAACCCTTTATGAGCGACCTTCCGGCCTTTCGTGTCAATCAGGCAAAACCCTTCTCTGTCGTAGGTGTCGATCTAGGAGGGCCTTTTCGAATTAAGCTCGGGCTTCATCGTGGTGCTAAAATCGATAAAGCGTACTTGTGTTTATTCGTATGCTTGAGCACAAAAGCAGTGCACCTTGAGGTGGTTTCTACTTTATCGACTGACGGCTTCATCGCGGCATTGCGTCGCTTCGTTTCTCGTCGCGGCCGCTGCAATGTTATTCACTCTGACTGCGGTACGAATTTCGTTGGTGCAAGTTCACAACTAGCGTCATGTATCGAACAAGCCTCTCATGCGGAAAAATAGATTTTAAACGTAACGTACCTTCTGCTCCCCACTTTGGAGGGGTGTGGGAAATCCAAATCAAAGCCGCAAAGAGTCATTTGTACCGTATTGTTGGCGATCAGGTCTTAACGTTTGAAGAGCTTACCACACTCTTCGCTCAGATCGAATCAATTTTAAATTCGCGGCCTTTGTGTCCATTGAGCTCGGATCCCAACGATTTGAACGTTCTTACGCCCGGTCATTTTTTAACGCTGGAACCTCTTACAGCAGTTCCTGACTCCGACTACAAGGACGTAAAAATCAATCGACTAACTCGATGGCAACTTATCCAATCTTTTCAACAACAATTTTGGAAACGCTGGAAAAATGAATATTTACATGGGTTAACTCAGCGAGCAAAATGGACCACGGACTCAACACCGTTAATTGTAAACTCAATCGTACTTATAAAAGAGGACAATCGGCCTCCTCTTCAATGGGCATTAGGACGAGTTGTTTCCTTGCATCCTGGCCCTGATGGGGTAGTTCGAGTCGCAACCGTTAGAACAGCCAGGGATCACTCGCTTAAGAGACCTTTGGTCAAACTATGTCCTCTACCCTCCGTATAATCGTTTCAACTTATCATTTGTTAGCTTTTAAGTTTAGAATAATAACTTAAACATATTTATCGTTAATTACCGTTTCTTATTCTTACTCTGGGAAAATCCTATTGGTATTTTGGTGGGCGGAATGTTCCGTTTTCAACGCAAATCTTGTTTACCTTTCAATTTGAATTTCGCGCGCCTTACCGATGCACTTATCAATCATCACAATTCGCTGTGCTGCAGTTCTATTTAGCCAATGGGGCGCTTCGGACTTCCGCTGGCGCATGCGCAGATCCTACCGGTGTCTGAGAGATCAACGCCATAGGCTGGTGGCAGAAGGCTGGTGGCAGAACCAGTAAAACCTCTCCGTGTCTGTACGTGAAAGCGAAGGCGCGCGCGCATCAAACATTACATTTTACTCAATTATTCTTAATAAAACTTCAAGTGCTCAACAGTGTTTTTGGAACTTTATAATCGTGTGTGGCTGGCCGGCTAGGTGTCTAAAGGAAGAACTATTCGTGAGGAATCGTGCTCGAAGCCTGCCTACATGGTAAGTGGTTTGTGCATTGTTCCTATTGTCTAAATCGTCTGTAGCAACGCTTATTAACGGCGAATGCTTTCAATAAGTATTCGATCCAATGTGGTGATTGATAGTGTACTCTAATTTCTACTTATCGAATCAATTTAGCCACAGGTTCATTCAATCATTTTCTTCAAATAGTTCATTCAATGTTTCCCATCCTTATGCTACTTTTTTAAATTGTCTATGGATAGAAGACGGCCATATATACGTGCCCCCGTGCTCTCACCATTTTATCCGCTACTGCTTTCAATAATGTTGCAATATAAAACGCATAAGTGCTACCTCTAATTCAGGGTTTTTATATTCCTGGTCAGGCTATACTTAATTGATAAAAGATTTGAATGAATAAATGAATTGAAATTAGACCCGATTTTTGTAATCTGTATATTTCAGAACATTTGTATTGTTACGGCCGATACAAGACGCCTTTGACTTTAGAATACAGTACTTCTTCCCTCGCTCCAGGTCGGTCTTGGTCTCCACGGTTTCCTAAATCCTAGCTCCGTGTATTGTATTCTGGGGATACCTGCAAACAGAAAATATTTAGTTACTAGCATGCGCCCGGCACTGTGTTCCCGTGGGAATTGCGGGAAATCCTCTCCTAGTGCTCCCCTACACTCCCTAAGGAACCTACATGACAAATTTCAGCTTCCTACGCCCAGTAGTTTTGGCTGAGCGTTGTCTGTCAGTCACTCTGTCAGAAACGGAAATATTTTTTGATAATTTTAATAAATACTTTATATTATGTTAATGTTCTCAAAATCAATTAAAAATATTTGCGACTAGCTGTTGCGCCGCGACGTCGCGCGCGTCAAAAAGTATGAACACGGAAGAAGGATAAATAAATAAATCTTCTTCTTCTTCCGTGCCTTATCCCATTATTTGGGGTCGGCCCTCCTCGTACGTCGAAGGATAAATACATAAATATATTCAGACAAATCACACAGATTGAGTTAGCCCCAAAGTAAGTTCGAGACTTGTGTTATGGGATGCTAACTCAACTATACTATATTTTATAACAAATTAGACAAACATCCAAGATGCATGTCAATCTGAAAAAGATTATTTTCCATCTTGACCCGACCGAGGATCGAACCCGGGACCTCCGGTGTGGCAGTCCGGCGTTATCACCGTGGGCGTGATGACCGTTATGCCATAGAGGTCGTCAAAATAATACACACAAAACTAAACAGTCAGCTTTATTAAGTAAACGCAAAAAAGACCTATAAAAGTTCAACTTACATAATAGTAAATGAGCTTTTCTCGAACTTGACTTCGCTGTTTGAGCTTCCAGTATAACAAACCAATAAATAATGATATGAGAATCAAAATGCCAATAATGACTCCTATAATTGAACCACTAATATTACCACTTGCGCTTAAACTAACCGTTGACTTTGTGTCTGTCAATTCAGTGGACGCATCTGAAATTAAAAAAGAAAGTTTTAGAAACTTCACTTACAACCTACATACATATTATCACGCCTTTTTCCCGTGGGGGTAGGCAGAGCGAGACAAGCGATTTCCACTTGCTACGCTTACAGATCCATCCTTACAGATCTCTTGATTCCTCTACCCAGTGGTTCCCAAACTTATTTTGTCTACTGCCCACTTTGAGAATAAATATTTTTTTAGCGCCCCCATTTTTTCACCTTTTTAAAAACCACTATAACTTCAAATTAAATTAATTAATTATTGTGACCTATATATGTATATTAACGGAGAATTCTAAACGAAACTTTTACTATAACCCGCAACTTGAAATTTGAGCGCAGTAGGTAACATACAACGGCGTGGCGCTTAGGTCTCAAGTTAACTCTTACGGGCTCCACCTGCCAATAAGAATGATTATTGAAACGCAACTTTTAGCCCGGGAAGTAGTGTCATCCAATGTATGGAACCTGCAAATTTTGGTATCGGAAGAATTCACTTGGCACAGGTGTTATATACATGAAGTTAAGCTAATTTAGCCCGGTAGCCATCCACCCCCCCTTGGTGGGTAGGTAGGGGGGGCATTCAAAGGTACACGCCGCCGCGCTTTAGTTAAAAAATCATATCAGCTTCTATTTACCTACCACCTCGAGTTTGGTGTCATTTTCTAGTAAATCGGATTTTTGAAAGACCTATCAAATAATACCCCACACGATGGTATCATCGAGATAAAAAAAAATCATCCCCACTTTAGTTGTAGGGGAGCCGCCCTAAAAAAATTTTTTTTTCATGATTTTATTCTACATTTCTATCCGCGTAATTAATATGTATATCTATACCAAATGACAACTTGATAGCATTAATAGTCTCTGAGCTAAGCCTCGGACAGACGGATAACCAAACGGACAGACATGACAAAACTATAAGGGTTCCATGTTTACTTCGGAACCCTAAAAATACTATTATTTATTCATCATACCATAAGAGACAGTCAATAACTAAGTAAAGTACATATTCTGTATATTTTGCATATAAAACCATAGTGATATGTCAACAAAAGGATGAGAAACTAGACGATTGGAAAAGTTCCTAGCCACCGCCGCTTACCATGTCCGATTTTTTTCAGAAACATCTATGATAACTTTATATATTAAAGTATATATTTTATAAAAGCTAGATAAATATTCTTTAATATAGTATATTTTTATTTGCACAAAATTCAGGATTTTCAAAAATATTAACAGTTGAATAAAAAAAATAACAAACCGATTATGATATTTTCGTCAATATTTTCCTTTTCTATCAAACTATATACTAAATGTCTCAAAAATGAATTCCTCATGCCCGATTTACTAAAAAATGACACCAAACTCGAGGTCATAGGTAAATAGAAATTGATATGATTTTTTAACTTAAGCGCGGCGGCATGTACCTTTGAATGCCCCCCCTACCTACCCACCAAGGGGGGGTGGATGGCTACCGGGCTAAATTAGCTTAACTTCATGTATATAACACCTGTGCCAAGTGAATTCTTCCGATACCAAAATTTGCACGTTATGACACTACTTCCCGGGCTATTTATAGTATTAAAACACAGTATCTTTTATTAAAAATATAACTAAAATAATCAATCCTTATATAAAAACTAATGTGAAGGATGAATCTGATGCTGTTTAATAAGTTTGTTGATATCAGGTTCCAATTTACTCAAGAACAGTCGCAAGTCGCCACGTTCGGTAACAAGCAAACGATTTCTCTTTTTAGTAAGCAGTGTTGTCACAGCACTAAATCCACGTTCACACAAATATGACGATGGGAATGCTATCAAGAATCGTTGAACGATTGACCACAATCCAGGGTACAATTGCGGGATCGGTTTTTGTAGCCAAAATTCTTGGTAACAATTTTTGAACTTGATTTTTATTTCCTCGTTTGTTGTCAATTCTATAAGTTCTTCTTCCAGCTGAGGTGACATTGCTGTGTTAACATTTGAAAACGGATCCAACACCCAGTCTGGTATTTCCAAGTTCAAAATGTCCTGGTATCGTTCGGTGAAGTCAATGTGGAGGTTTTCCAAATGTTGGCAGTAGGCAAACAATTCGTCGTTACTGCATGATACTGATAAATTTGGAAAATTGTGAAACTCACGTCTGCCCAGATTCTTTTTGTGTAGAAGCAGTTTGGCTGCGAAAGCAGCAACGACGTTTTTTGTTTTAATTAAATTTAGTTTATCGCCTTGCAGTTGGAGATTCATGTCGTTGAACAATTTATACAGGTCTGTCATGTAAGCTATATCATTCTTTGATGTTATGAGCTTGTCGTGCAATTCTGTATCTTTAGTTTCCAAGAACTCTATAACAGAGTCAAACAGGTTGTAAAATCGAGTCAGACAATTGCCTCTTGATAGCCAACGAACTTCAGTATGAAACAACAAACGGTTGAAATCCTCGTCATTAGTAACTCAAAGCTGATGAAATAATCATTCAAAGAGCTGTTGCGGATTTTATTGACTGCTTTGATAACATATTGCAGTGATTGAAATAGTTTTTCACTTAAGTTTCTAGCAACTAAATGTTGTCTATGAATAACGCAATGTACACCAAGGACATCTGGAATTTTATTTTTTAAGTACGCTATGAAGCCTTTATGGCACCCTGTCATAGCCGGAGCGCCATCTGTAGCAACTGAAATAATATTTTTCAAAGGAATCTCTTTCTCATCGCAAAACTTTTCCAATGTATTGAATATGGTTTCCCCTTTTGTATCGGTCTCTAAATTTCTAGCAAATACTATTATTTGCTAAAAAGAGTATAGAATATAAGAACTATTTCTTCACATATTTTCTCATCTTTAATAAACCTCACGTAAGACAACAACAATGCTTCATTAGTTGGTAAAGTGGACTCATCGAGCTGAATTGAGAATTGACTTGTCCTCAGGTGATCGCACAATGATTCTTCAATGTTTTCAGCCATTTCATCAATTCGTCTTTGCACAGAATTATTACTCAAAGGAATTTTTCGGATAATATCTGCGGTCGGTTTATGAAGCACAGTAGTTATTACTTCATTTATTGCTGGCAATATTAACTCTTCTCCGATGTTATGTGGTTTGCCTTTTTGAGCAATTAACAAAGAGATATTGTACGAAGCTCGAAGTCCGTCGTCATCTTGCTTAGCAGCCGCCGAAAATAGTTTTGCTACACTTGGCTGAGTATTATGCTTCTTCTCTAGGTCTTGAAAATATGCTACATTCTTGTCTTTCTTATCTGGATGCATTTTATTCAAATGATCTTGCAGCCTTGAAGGCTTCATTCGAAAATGTTTTTAGACATAGTGTAACAATCCTCCTACCCAAACGTCTCCAAGAATGGTTAAATCCCTGGTTAGGTCACCCAGAAGTAACTATTCTAACCTACTCATTATCTATTCTTATTTGATTTATCTTTAGCCTAGCTTGAGAATAACCTAAAAGTGTGTTTACATATTAGTTCCCGTAATATTATGAGTTGTGCTGTGATCTCCTAGTGTGGTACCCTGATTGTATTCCGCAATGAACCCTGGACCTTTTCGAAGTGCAATGTCGGGGCCTATTATTATAACCTGGATTAAATATCTTACTACTATGTACTGTCTGTGTCTTAACCAACCTTATCTACTTTACAGGAATTACAGATAATGCTAAGGACTATCTATAGAAATTAAAACTAAATCTTACTTGGCTAATTTATATTATCGGTTTGTCATAAATATACACTTAACACTACTAATTATTGAATTATTAATTATAAGGTGAGCTATGAGGTTTTCCAGCTTTTGAAATACCGCAACTTTGAAAGATGCCTATGTGTGTTCCTAACGCTTAACTTAGATAGGTGAGTATAAAGTATATGACCAATGGTACCGATGATGGTTTTATTTGCTTTAATAGAATCTCTCAGCTTATAGTTGGGTCTAGTATGGACCAGGCCCCGCTAGAAATGTTTATATAAGTAAGTATGTGTTTCTTAAGGTCGGTAAAAATATGTAAGTATGGAAAATGCAAATATTGCTACAAAATTGATAATTCTCAGCTTTATTAGCTGGATCTGGCTATGGCAAATGTGCCCCTCCAGCCGCACATTACAGTAACCTTCGGCTCCAGACTTGGACAGGTTCCCTCCAGATGCTCAGCTATTATATTCTCACTAGATATAAATAATGAATAACTAAGGTCTGAACATAGTTTAGTCTGTCTGTCCTTGTATAATAAGATAAAACAGAGAGGAGAGACAAAATGTCTCCAAGTGATTTATCAGTTTTCACAATTATGGATTTATCCCATATATTGTGATCAACTGAGATCTTTTATTTTTATGTTAAAATTTAAATGATTAAACTATATATCAAATATGAATTCAACCTTACAATTCATTAATGGGATACTGATAAATCTGATCTCTGAAGGAGAGTAAGTTATTAAAATTAATTAATAATAGGGATAGTGGTGATGTATTCATACTTTAATTATGTTAGAGTTATAATGTAGGTTTACCAACAGGTGGTAATAGGTAAGTTAAGTGTGCAGAAGAGAATTAGCATTACTCAAACTGATGTAACTTGACTTGTCTTTTGTTTATATAATTTTCAGGTTAGAATTACATCCTTAAATCTGAGATCCATTGTATTTTAGATTGATTCAGTACTTATCACCATTATTAGTGAATTTGTCTATATTCACTCAATAATAGAAGCTATTTGTACTCAACCAAAGGAATCATCCTTAATAAATCAATTTCTTTATGAATATTTAGAAGTTATTTGCAGATATTCCAGTGAGTGGTAGCAACTACTCAATATCCTTTGATAGTGTACTAAAATATCTTTTGACATAGCACACAGGCGGTAACTGCCTTATATCTAGATTCGAGCAGACACTGAACACAACTAGAATCAAACTTTTGTAGTTTATTTGTAAGTTTTATAAATGTATAGACTCCCATCTTTAAGGAATATAGTTTTACTAATAAATTTAACTTTCTCAACAAGGAATTTGACCAATGCCGGTACAAGGATTAGGATATGATCTTATTCACTAGATTGGACCAATTATTAGGTATTTACTCAACTATATAGACAAGTAAAGTCAACATCCATTAAGTACATGACTAAATTGAGTCAAATAAGTAGGAAAAGGGGTTGGAAACGTTCCATTACCCACAACATTCAGTATTTGTAAATAATGATAAGGTTAATTGGAAACTCACCGAATCTATAGTCACTTCAACACATAATTAGCACAACTAAGAACTTTCACTTTCTAAATTTTCCTTAGTCAATTACTTATTTTCCGGTATTGGACAGGCTTTATAAATAGCCCTATAACTGTAAGATTCCTGGGAACCTTCTATTCATACCTTTGATACCTCCATTTTGATAAACGATAAACCGACTAAGTATTTGTGTTATTTGACCATTTTGTTTTATTTTGTGTTTTAATTCCTAAAAATGGCACCATTTCCTAACAACCATTTTTTTAACACCCCCTACCTATATTTATGTGAAAAAGGACCTATTCTAGTCCCTATCAGTCCCTAAGTCCCTGACAACTACAGAATTTTAAACCATTTCATAGTGCAATGAGATGGGTCCCTAATTAGGTATCCCCGGTGTAAGGAATACCCTCCTATCAGCTAGCTACGAGACTTCGGGAGAGCTTCTCCCTTCCCTAATAGAAATTTACCTGCCTATCATCCTACAAACGTGTCCTACTCTTGGTTTTTGGGCCAACATTTAGTTAAAACCCCTAGCTTCTAAAACACCGAGTGGGCAGCCCAACGTGATAAACCTGATTGGGAGGGAACAGGTTTATGCCCTAACAGAGGTTTAGTTATATGAGGCAGTCTTCCAAATCGTCCAGTGAGATTAGATCTCTGCGCCTTTCGGATCGTCGGCTCTGGGCTCAATGAAAGCGCTTTCATTCAACTAAGCAACTAACTAGGCATTCTCTTAACAGAAGCCCACTTGACACGTTGCAAAGCCAAGCTCCAGGACCTACCCCGCAAGGTTCTTACAAATAACCCTTAAAGAAACAAATCAAAACATCTATTTGAACAAGAAACGAATTCTACCCTCTATCCACTTTCGCAGATATCAGGCAAAACCCATATTCTCGTCAAATCGCAGCTAATGCTCAACTACTCTAATATTTAATTAAATTTACTGGGGAAATCTACTTATTTTGTGAATTCTTCAAATTAAACTATATACGTTAAAACCGAACTTAATTTTACCATTTCAAGCTCGCAATAACGTATTTTTCTCAAAAGATTCGCGGGGAAATATGCGTTCCTAAGCCTCATGAAGAAACCTTGCGCCCAAACACTTTTCTTGCAGACTACTTCTATCTTGAGTTAAAATAAACTTCTTCAATGACGCCGGCTTACAGAGGTGAGATTGGCGCCCGGCTGCCCAACGTCGTCCCCCCGAAGACCGCAGATGAAAAAGCCTCGAATGACCCTTCCTATCAGTTTTATGCAACCGCCTCTTGTCTATGTGTGTGTAAAAATCTCGAATCTTCCATGAATTCCAAGCTCCCCCTACCTTACTTCCTGTATTGCAACTATAATAATTCTATTCTCCCGAACCCTATATCCACCGAAATAACAATATAAATAGTTAATGTAAAATATACCTTATAATAGCATGATTTTATACATAATTCTTACAAAAATAACTATTTCCACGCAATTACTTGTGCTATAGTCTAGCTTAATTAATAATTATTTTCTACTTTCTTTATAATCGACATAAACCAAACAGTTCAGCTCGTTGCCGATCATATCCTCATCCTCTTTTCCTATATTATCAAGATTAATTCCACTATTCATCCATTTTCCGTACCCCAAAATGTTACAATCAAACGAACAGAAAAATCAATAATGGCAAACTAATTCCTATACTGGCAATGATTCGTTTCCCTCCGCTTTGGACAAAGTATCACGTGACATCCCTGTGCTACTATTGGGCAGTCAATTTAATCACGCCACTCTTCCGGGTGAATCTACCTCCTAATTTAACAACAGGTGCAAATATCAACGGAACTTCTACCATAGACCAAATTTTCTATCATAGACACTAGGTCTATAATTCAAGGGGCCTTTACACATGACAGCGAATAATTACCTATTAAAATTAAATCCTATATTTACCCTTCGCCTGTTTAAAATTATTATAATAAGCTAATATTTATTCTTTAACTAACGAACTTCACAATTATTTTAAGCCCTCAATACTTTGCGTACTAATAATAATATCATTGCATCCGGAACGTTTTTTCCTTCGGTGTCATTACTTGACGTTGTCAAAATGACATTATTTTCTTTGTTTACAATTTATAGAGCCAACAATACGCTGCCGTTTTCAATAATTAAATTTACCAAATAACTAGTAATATGCAACAAAACTACAGTTTACAGACTCAGTTCAAAACCTCCTGAAGATGACAAGGTTAGTTCAATTTCTCTCCTTTTATCATGTAAATATTTGAGAAGAAATAACAAGTTCATATTTGAACTGTTACAATAGAAGACACAAAGGCGACGATGGGTTTGTGGGATTTTCAATAAATCCGAATTTAATATATTCCGCACAGTATTGCCGTCTCTTCTTTTTTACTTCCGACATTGTTTTGCTTTGAGAAATACGTTCAACTTCGCGAGTAGTGTAGAGGAGGCGTAAGTACTGCTCATCTATTGCGCGCGAAACCACAAATGAAAATAAAATAAATATTACATTGTTTATATAGGAATGCTTAAGCAGCACGCACCGACAGGAATAAAACAAACATGCATAAACTCGTTTATCTCATTCGACGCTCAATCGTACTCAACAAGTCCGAACAAGTATTCAATGAACCAGCAAACTGATACAGGAATGCACAATTCGGGTTATTTAACAAAAACTTGTTAAAACATGATAGATATCTACGAGTACTAATAACTATTAAAATGCGAAAGTGTGTCTGTTGCCTTTTTATTTGTTTGTTTGTGTCTACTTTCATTACGAAACGGAGCGACCGATTGACATGATTTTCATTTTTTCTATATTCAATAAAATAGGACAGATATATGAACTACGCGGAGAGAAATATAGAACCGAGTTTGAGCAATCTTTTAATTCATATTAGTTGATGTTCACAAATTGTTGTTGAGAGTCGAGAGCTCTTGCAGTCGTTGTTCAAGAGGCCACCTAGCTAAATAAAGCTCCTAGCAAAAAAAAAAACATTTTCTTTCTGGGTCTCTTACCGCCTCCCTTGAGACCTGCAGCGCCCACAAGGGGGCGTTATCGCCCACTTTGGGAACCTCTGTACACTCATCACTCTCTTCATACATGCTCTCCGGTTATGGGTGCTCCTAATATCTCCCTTTTTAAGGAGGTCCGCAATCTGGTCGCAGTGCGTTCTCCGAGGTCGACCATGACCAACTCTTCCATTCACTTCTGCTTTATATATAAGTACCTTTCGTTAATCTCATAAAACATATCTTTTAATAATATGGTCAAACGGTTGCGAAACGATAAAGATACATAATAACTAGTATGTTAACTTAATTAGTCGCAAATAGCGATGTGCCGCCGAGTTGTTCTCGAAAATTTCTTCCTATGAAAATTTCCAAAAAATTCAAGAATTTCTCGGTTTTTTAGGATTTTCCGTTCTGAGAATATTTCCGAGAAATTTCCAAGAAAGTTTTCGCTTGTTTTTTGAAGATTTCGAGATGGCTTGTTTTTTCTTTATTGCTTTAATATTTTTTTCGCCTGACTGTACTTATTGGCCTGAACAATAGATTTTTTTTTAATTAAACGGTTTTATTTAGCTTACGCGGTTTGTTTTCTTGGGTCAAATTTTGTAATTGAAATTTCACCCTCTTCCTGTCAACCGATTAATCTGAAATTTAGTGTACACATTGGATTTTGGTGATAATACAATTATGTTTATTCAATACTAGCTGTTACCCGCGGCTTCGCCCGCGGCAAAAAAGGATTAATCATTATCCCGCTCCTGTGAAACTGTTGCTTGAGCGCGAGTTAGCACTTTATTCACGATGGAGCGAGTTGAAAAATAGGTAAAATAGCAAATAGGCAAAATTACAAATTCATACGCAAATACCGTTTATACACTCGCATATATATGTGTGCAAGAAATTTAAAAAGGCTGCTTGCGTGCGTGTCGTGATTTTCAATCAAAATGGCACGAAAATATCATCGTTACCGTACAGCGTATAGATAGATATATTGACAAAGATACAAAATAATAAAAAAAACGTGCCAACAGGTCATAAAAAGTAACCTGAACCTAACTTATTTTCTGCCTTCAAATCTTTCCGGGCGGTCATAAAGAGTAACCTGAACCTAACTTAATTTCTGCCTTCAAGTCTTTCCGGGCAGTAATAAAAAAAAATAACCTGAACCTAACTTCGTTTCCGCCCTCAAAGTCTTTCCGAGCGGTCTAAAAAAAAACCTAAACCTAACTACTACTATATGATCTTAGCTTCATAATATACAAAGTTTAACACTCAAAAAATTTACAATTTCGAAAACATTGTTTATTTTTAGACCAACCGCGAATTGAACCAACCGCGAATTAGACATTTTTTGGAACTCTGGACCAATCGCGCCTAAACCGTGTCAGTGATGTCTACAGCGAAGTGCTGGGCGGGGTGGGGTGCGGTATTTGAAATGAGTGCGGGGCGGTGAGTGACCGATATGTACGTTAGTACTACTTACTATTCTGTGGCGCTACTGTTTTCGCTACACTATATGGTATACATAAACATTTATAAAAAATATTACTCGAAAGAACATTCTTCGCGAAAAAATATTGAAAGAACTTGTCCGCGGTAAAGTGGCATCTAGTGGCAAGCCGTGAGAACTAAAGGCAAGTATTTAATTAAAGCACCATCTAATGACAAATTAGATTATAATATATATATATATTTACCCCTATATTAATATTTATTGTGGTATTTGTATTTATGTATTTAATTATATGTGATATTATTACTTACTTAAGTATATGTACTTAGTAATAATACCTTTATTATACACCCACCTAAAATTTTCTGCATAACCCAAAGGTTGGCTGGTAGATAATGCTTTAGCATTAAGCCCTTCTATTGTACGTTTACTTTGTATTTTTGTACAATAAAGGTTAAAATAAATAAATAAAATAACCGGCGAGCGTGTATGAAGAGAGCAATGCATGGTATAGAGAAAACAAGAAAGATCTGTAAGGATCGTAGCAAGTGGAAATCACTAGTCTCTGCCTACAACCACCGGGAAAAGGGGTGATAATATGAATGTACATCAATTAAGGAGTACAGAGCCTCGAAGCATGGCTGTTAAAAAAGAAATTGACGTGTAATATACACGTCAATTTCTTAAGGGATTTCTTCTTCAAAAGGGATCTTGTTTTGCTCGACAGACATAAGGACAAAAAAGTGATTCTATTATACCCTTTTTGTATCTATTGGCCATACAACGGCCGCAAATATTTTTGTCTACTCTAGACCCAAAAGAGGGGTGTTATAAGTTTGACGTGTCTGTGTATTTGTATATCTGTCTGTGGAGTCGTAGCTGTAAATGAATGACCCGATTTTGATCTAGTTTCTTTTGTTTGAAAGGTGATTTAAACGAGAGTATTCTTAGCCATGATTAATGGAAATTGGTTCAGCAGTTTAGGAGTAATTATCATTTTTTAACTTGAAGTCGGGGGTTTTTGTAAATTTGTAATTTAGATATCTCTTCTATATAGACATAGACCTTTTATTGGAGAGATTTAAGAATTTCTATTACTCAAGTTAGTTTTATTAAAATACTTGTTTTTCCCCTAGACTTCGCCTGTGTGTTCGCTTCAGGGGTGGAATTTGCGAAATTGCTTTCTTATTGCTAACTCTACGACTTTACTTTTATACAAAAAACCCCTCTGCAAATATCAAGTTTCTACGTTCAGCGGTTTTGTGTCATCGTTGATATACCAATGACAAATGAGTCAGTAATTAAGCGTTTATTTTTATACATATACCAATGTGTCAGTCAGCGTTCAATTTTATACACACAGGATACGAGCAGGTAGGGTAAAAAAGTATAATATTCAAGTAGGTATTCACTTACTAGTTGTAGGTTTCAGAGTCTTTCTTTGAAGTGTTACTATTTTATTCAAGCCAGGGTAGGGAATACTTTTGTCACCCAGTTGTTCTTCCAAGCTGCACTTTAGTACAGTCTCTTCTTCATCCCCCGGGATTGTTAATAAACTTGTGACATTTAGGCTTAACATTGGTTTATTCATATTCATATATTTATATGATTCATCTATATCCTCTTTTATAAGTTCTGGAATGTAACAAGCGAATTAACATTTATTTTGTGTGCCTAATGTTTTTTCTAATTAGAATTTCTAATACGCTAGCTAGAATTTTACTCAGTTTTTTTGTCGATAAAGATTACTAATTATAATAGACCTTTACTAATTTAACTTTTTATTGTTTCTAGATACTTACTTAAATTTATTATTTCAGTTTAATTGTAATAATTTATGTGTGTTTGGTTGAGATGAAGAAAACTCACTCCACTGGCATTGGCGGTCATAAACTATTTTTCCCAACAGTTATTGTTGATTTTTTTGACCGTCTGCCGCTTTCCCCCCAAAAAAAAAACTCTGGATCCAAATTAGTGTTATAGAAACCAAGAAAATCACTTACTATCATTTTTATAAAGCTTCAGAACTGATAGAGGATTTCTAGCGTCCATTTCAAGAGTTGACAAGCAATTAATTGTTAACTCTGTCCCTGGCTCGTATGTGTGCGTGTCACCGTCCTCCTTCGATGCTCTATTTACCAGTAATGTGACACCTGGAATAAACCAAACAAGGAATGAGGGTTATCGATTTTCCGCTGTTTTTCTGCTCTCAGTGAGGTCTGTCAGATGGAGCTGTGATTTATTCATAAAAAATGTCATATAACATACCAATAAAGGCTCCGACACTGATGACGGGACACATTGTATATGCCCGGGGATTCCCTCCCGAGCAAATTTCAAGATAAAATGTTGGACGTTGTGCGAAAATTACCTTTTGCTAAAGTGACATTATGAGAAAGTGATAAAATTTTTACGATGACGTTATTACGAAAGTTACGTCAAGAGGTTTCAGCAGAATACTATACTAGTAGAATAAGTAATAGTACTAACGTACAGAACGGCCACTCACCGCCCCGCACTCATTTTAAATACCGCACCCCACCCCGCACTTCGTTGTAGACTTCACTGGCACTGGAACGAGGGCTGGCGCGTAACGTAATCGGCGCACACTTTTCGCGCCATTTTGTTTATTATCTATGCATGACACGCAAGCAGCCCTACAAAATTTTACGCACACATTTGCACGTGTACAGTCATTTTCCTGTGTAGTAGTAAATTTGCGAGCGTTGTATGGAGTGTCCGGTGTGTGCACCCGTGATACTCCCTGTACGTGAAAGTTCGAGGGCCGGTGTCCATAAGGAAAAAAATACTCCTTGAGCCGGATTTTCAACGATAGGGTAGTAATAAACAATAGATAATTTTGTAGTATTTGACAATAGCGCTTACCGGTCATGATTGACATGAGTGACAGACCGCGTTATAGCATCCCTGAGGAAAGCCATTATAATATAAACATCTGGTGGCGGTTGACACCCCGTCCCGCACCCTCTGAACACCCGCGCACACGTCCTGTCGCCCACACATAGCAGTAAGCGATTTTACAGCATACATGCTTAAGTGTCGCTTCTTTTCGCGTAGTGTATTTTTTCTTTGCTTGAATCTTGACAACTCAAGGCAGTACTTACCGATGACTTCAAACAGTACTACATATCTCCTACTTATGTAAATCTTCATGTTAAATGGATAGTCACAAGCCGGCGGCAGTTGCCATCTATCCTCACATTGATCATGTCTACTCAAAGTGAGCAGGGTCCAGATTTTTGGAAATTTTTCGTCGATTGGGTTGTGAAACTCCTGCGTAAACCAAATCAAAATTATATTTTAACTAGCTTTTGCCCGCCCGCGTAAATTTCCCACGGGAACAGTGCTTTTTCCCGGGATGAAAGGTACCCTATGTCCTTCTCAGTTACTTCTAACTATGTGTATGCGAAATTTAGGAAGATTGTCAGTAGATAAAGCGCGAAGAGGTAACAAATAAATTTATAAATAAACAAACAGACTCACTTTCGCTTTGTAATATTAGTTAGGATTAGGATAACATAAGATTAAACTACAAATTTACAAAAACCCCAGGCTTCAAGTTAAAAAAATGCTCTACGGCTGTATAAAATAAAGACATTATATAGATCAAAATCGGTTCATCCGTTAGTCAGCTACGATGCCACAGACATATTGCAGTGTGTTTGATAACATTATGCATGTCAGGAAAAATATTTCATCTTTCAAAAAAATTTGTGATGTCACAGATATATCCCTGCGAAACAAACATAACTTGTACGTTCCAGGGCACAGACTGGCTAGGGTTAGGATATCATTTGTGGGAAACTGTATACGCTATTATAATAAAATACCAAAATCTGTCCTTGATATGCCTGATAGGAAATTTAAACATTATATTAAGGAGACACTTTGTAAGAAGGCATATTATACGACGGATGATTATGTAAATGACAAAAATGTACAGTGACTGTCATATTACTCTCAAGGTACATTGTGTACTTCTACTTTTTCAGTGACATTTATTAATTTATAATTTTATTAATTTATAAATTTGACATTTCATATAAATATTCAATGTATATTCGTCCACATACACAGTCATTTAATTTTAAGACATATGTTGTAAAGTGACTTCGAAGTGTTTGGAGAAAATGCAGCAGCGGAGATTGTCGCGCCGCCTCTTCTCCACTTGCGCTTTGGAGGCGGTGGTAACCTTAGCTTTAAGTATTTTTTTATATGACGTCAACTAACTAAAAAACAAGAATTTGACGATTTTTTAAGTGCTATTTTTAAGCCTATATAAATAAAAACAATTGACTTTGACTTTGACATACAGAAAACGAAGGATATTTCATACACTGTTTATGGCAGGCGGCGACAAAATAATTAATCTCTAAGTAAAATGTACTTACAACATTTATACGTTTACATTTATACATTTGTACGTTACTTACAACAATTATAGTTTTTCTGTCCTTTTCAATGCGAACTAGTGCATTCGAAGAATTGTTTGGAGCCCACACTTCGCCTCCCTTACTGTTTAATTCGTTAAAACTGAAAAAAGTTTATTATTTAGGGGGCTAAGCGTGGCCTTCGAGTCTCACGACTCTTGGCTCTGTTTACCCCGTTGACGTGATTCTATGTATGTTTTAGTATTTAGAGGGTAGAAAGCGCTCTATGTCGGATAGTGTCAGAAGCAGAGAAATCTATGGAGCACATTATGTGTGAGTGTGACTCGCTGGCTAACAAGCGACTGGCCCTCTTTGGAACTGCGTATCCGGAACTGGAGGACTACAGGCACATCACAGCAGGTATCCTGAAGTTTATGCAGTCCTTCTTCAGGAATCCCGCTGTGTGCAAGACTCGACGTGCTACCGCAAACACGGACCCCGCTTAAGATACACGGACCCCGCTTTCAGCTTCCTACGCACAGTAGTTTTAGCTGTGCGTTGTCTGCCAGTCATTAAGGAAAAAATAAGAACTTTATTACCTAAAGAATTTGACTTTACTTACCTGGCAAAATTTATGTAGTAATTTGAAGTAAAGTTGACACGTAATTTACTACCTTTTAGTACATAACGAGAAAATTCACTTTTGTCACTTTTGCTCTTACTTATGTGAAAAGTGAGAGTGTGTCTGCCATCCGCTGTTTCTGAAAAAAATATATACCTATACTAGCTGGCGCCCGCGGCTTCGCTCGCGTTAATCCTTTCTTAGCAGATGCCTACGTCATAACATCTACCTGCATGCCAAATTTCAGCCCGATCCGTCCAGTGGTTTAGGCTGTGCGTTGATAGATCACTATGTCAGTCAGTCAGTCACCTTTGAGTTATATATGTCGTGGGCCGATCGATATATTGGCCAGATCACGATGTGGCTGGACGCTTCTTGAAACGCCGGCACTTCGTGATTTGGCCGGCCATATCAAGATGTGCCCAATCAAAAGTTGGGTAGATCGACGAGAATAACATTTTTGATATTCCCAACTCAACACTGGGCGGATCGTGAAGTAGTTGCATTTCGCGCCGAAGGTGATGCTATCTTAGCGTGTTACGGTTTTAGCTTGCGTTAGCGCAGTCTTGTTTGTTTATTCGCGTGAAAAAGGGCGGAGCCGAAAGGGGATTTTGGTGAAGATAAAAAAAGTATGGTGACCATGCCGCGGAATTCTTCAGACTACTATTGGAGTTCAAAATACGACGTAATGGAAACTTCAGACAAAGTTTTTCTAATACAAATTCAAAAAGAAAACTGCTTAAAATATCAAAATATTCTTCTAATGCGACGATGCGAACAGTGGGTGACCCCACTGTTCGCATAGTCGCATTAGAAGAATATTTTGATATTATAACTGAAGTTCTCAAGGCTGTTGGCCAAAAAAAAACTTATCCCCAAAAACCTTGGACTCCCTACATAAACGATATTCCCTAGTATGGCTGGGCAAATCGTCAAACGATTGTCGAACGATATGGCCGGTGTAGAAGGGCTAGATCATGAAGTGCCGGCATATCTCGATATAACGATCGGGCGACGACATATATAAATGCGAAAGTTTGGATGTTACTCAATCACACAATCCACTGGACGAATTTCGATGAAATTTGGTACACGGGTAGTAAAATACCAAGGCTAGCACATAGGGTAATTTGTCTACAAAAAAATCCCATGGCAGCAATGGCAGGGGCGCAAATAATAAAAGAAATATTGTGATATGCTAAACTTACCAAAGAGACAAGTAGATGACACAACACCATATAAAATCAAGTTAAAAAATATTACTAAAAACATTTTTCTAAGTATAACATACTCAATCCACTCTATACACATCAACTGATATTATATAAAAATCGCTCGATTATTTTATAATAAATCGCATCGTTTGAAATTTATTGGCACTATAGTAATAGGAAAAAGACATGTTATTTCCATAAATTGTATGTATTTTTAGATCGCTTTGTGTAGGCATGTGTTAAAGTATGATAAAGGCTCTACTCCAGTGCTGCGTTGGATATGTCCGCAGTAGCTAAGGCCACAGATTATAATACTAGCCTAGGTAAGGCCTACGATGTACAGCGTTATAGGTAACTAGCTTTTTCCCGCGTCGATTTCCCACGGGAACAGTGCTTTTTCCCGGGATGAAAGATACTCTATGTCCTTCTCAGTACTTCTAACTATGTGTATGCGAAATTTCAGGAAGATTGGTTCAGTAGATAAATCGTAAAGAGGTTACAAACAAACCAACTCACTTTCGCATTTATAATAATCGTTAGGATTAATTTTGAAACCCCTAATTTTAATCAACTGAGTAAAGACCCACAAATTCCTGCGTGACCCAGTTTCTGGATTAATAAAAAGTGATCACATCAAAAGCCTTTGAAAAATCAGGATAGATAGCATCCACTTCAACTTTGTCGTCCAGAGCATCATAGATGTCAGAGACATATTCAAGAAGGCTTGAAGTGGTTGATCAACTCTGTAGAAATCCATGCTGATGAGTATCTATAATAGGTTTGACATGTGACATTATTTTTACCTGGACCAGGGATTCAAATAACTTTTAAATTGCAGAAATAATTGATATAGTTTTGAAGTTGCGAGAAAGTGACAATAATTATTAATATAGGCACATACTAAATATAATATTTTTATTAACAGTATAAATGCGAAAATACGAAAGTTTGAATGATTGTGTGTGTGTGTGGATGGATGTTTGTTAAGTACCTATTTAATGCACGATTTTAAACTTTTTGGGGAAAATGCTGTGGCATCGCTTCTGCGCTGGAATACCGACTTAAATAAAGATAAACTGTACATACTTATATGGAATTCAGTATGATATTCGGTAGGAATTATGAGGATCAACACAGGCAGGAAAGGAAAGGTTGAAACGCAGGCACGTCCCTGAGTTTGTAGATCAAGCCTTTTATTTATATAAAAATTGCATGTCAAGCCTATTTAAGGTTAAAGCGAAGGGCTGTTCATTAAACAATTCCCGCTGGATGGCGTTGACAGCAACATTTTCCGTTTTTATTTTTATTTTTGCGTTGTTGCAGTACTTATATGCAAACATTTTGAATTGGCGAGCGGTAAACATACTCTTTTATTTATTTTATGGATACGATTATATTTCAGTCAACATAATGAAAAAAAAGCTTCAGAATAGAATATGCCATGAATCTTCGTATCTCTACACTCACTCACACTACGACGATAGCTTTCAAAATGACATTAAATATGGCGCGAGCATTGTTATAAATTTAAAAATACGCTACTAGATGGCACTTATTTTAAAAGAGTATCTAACTACAATAATGCCAATCAGACTGGCTGGCAGCATAAGAAAAAAGAAATTTAAAAAATACAAAGAGCGAAAAATAACCTATAATTTCTTCTTGTCATTATCATATTTTGTAAGCAAAAAAGTATATTTATAAGAAAGAATTAATACACTTGACAAGTTCTTATCAGTTGGACTCAGAAAGTCAGCTATCCAGCGCGTTGCAATGTCTAGACTGTTGTTGCAAACTGTCAAAAAGCGCAAAGTACACACGTACACGTTTTACGACACGACATATATCAGCTGTTTCAACTTATTATGATGGGCAAAATAGAAGGCAAGAGACGTGCTGTAAGACGCAAAAAATCATGGCTGAGTAATATACGCGAGTGGACCGGAGTCACCAGGGTTGACGAGCCGTTTCGCATAGCGGCGAACAGAGAAGAGTTTGTGATATTGACGGCCGGCCTCCAGTAATGGACCTCTCCACTACAAGAAGAAGAACTTCAAGTTCAATCTTCTTCTTCTTCTTCTGCGGCTCATTTCGTCCACTGCAGGACATAAGCCTCCTCCAATGCACGCCAAGCTTCGCGATCTTTCGCAATCCTTCTCCACAATGGGCCTCCAATTTTGGCGATGTCATCGCTCCAGCGGGCAGCTGGTTTGCCCTGCTTTCTTCGCCCCATCCACGGCCGCCAGTCCAGTAATTTTCGGCCCCATCTTCCGTCCTCCTTTCGGCTTATGTGACCTGCCCATTTCCACTTCAGAGTAGCTACCCTTCTTGCTATATCAGTAACTTTTGTTAGTCTTCTGATTTCGGTGTTTCGCACTCTGTCTCTAAGGGAAATACCGAGCATGGCTCTTTCCATAGCCCGTTGCGCCACTTTTAAGCTGTGCATAGATTTTGCAGTAAGGGTCCAGGTCTCACAGCCATAGGTCATTACTGGGAGGACACATTGGTCAAACACTCGACGTTTTAGGCTCATTGGTAGTTTACTCTTGAAGACATCATCCAACTTTCCGAATGCAGCCCATCCCAGTCGGATTCGCCTCTTTACCTCCAGTTCTTGGGAATTTTTGTGCAATGTGAGCGTCTGGCCAAGGTATGTGTATTGGGATACTCGCTCCACATCATCCCCGCTCATGAACTGAGTTTTAGACGTGTTCATCTTTAGGCCTATCTTACTTGAGGCTAGCTGTATTTGCATGCCTGACAAGAAATTTAAACATTATATTAAGGAGACACTTTGTAAGAAGGCATATTATACGACGGATGATTATGTAAATGACAAAAATGCGTGGCCCGAGCCTGGTACAGTGGCCTCCTAAGACTGTCATATTACTCTCTAGGTACATTGTGTACTTTTACTTTTACAATGACATTTTATTAATTTATAATTTTTATTAATTTATAAATTTGACATTTAATATATATATATATATATTCAATGTATATTCGTCCACATATACAGTTATTTAATTGTAAGACATTATGTTGTAAAGTGACGTCTTTGGAGAAAATGCAGCAGTGGAGTTTGTTGCGCCGCCTCTTCTCCACTTGCGCTTTGGAGGCGGTGGTAAACTTAGCTTTAAGTAATTTTTTTGACGTCAACTAACTAAAAAACAAGAAAGTGACGATTTATAAGTGCTATTATTAAGCCTACATGAATAAAAATATTTGACTTTGACTTTGACTTTGCTGTAGGTCCTCAAGCATGCTTTGCAACTGATCCACGGAGGAGGCCAGAATAATGATGTCGTCAGCAAACCTTAAGTGTGTTAGCCACTCTCCGTTGATATTTAAGCCTTTCCCTGTCCAGTCGATAGTGCGGAACATGTCTTCTAGGGCTGCTGTGAACAGTTTTGGCGAGATGGTATCGCCCTGTCTTACACCACGCGAGACTTGAATTAGCGCTGTAAGTTCATGCAATTTGAATTGCATCGTAGCCTTGCTGTATATCTCTTTGAAGACTTGTATGTATCTATCATCCACGTTAGTTCTTTTAAGTTAATTATAGACTGCCCAATGTTCAACCGAGTCAAAAGCTTTTTCATAGTCGACAAAGGCTACGTGCAGAGGCAACTTGTATTCGTTGCATTTTTCAAAGAGCTGTCGCGCGGTGAAGATCTACCGTAGAGAAGTTGGACCGGAAACCCGCCTGTTCCATTGGCTGAGCAGCATCAAGTTTTTTAGTGATTTTAGCACAAACCACTCTAGTAAAGAGTTTGTATATGTGGTTTAGGATACAAATAGGCCTGTAGTTAGATAGCTTTGTCTTATCGCCTTTCTTGTGTATCAAGGTCACTATGGCAGTTTTCCAATCCTCCGGTGTCACTCCCTCATGGATCACTTTGTTGAATAGGATCAGTAGTTGACCAAGGATAATATTCCCACCGAATTTCAAAAGCTCACTAGTGATTCCATCCATACCTGGGGCTTTTTCAGATCTCATCTTCTTTAGCGAACTCTTGATTTCGTACAGACTGATGTCTGGGAGGTCTTCGGTGAGGTGGCGATGCAGCTTTGCTCTAGGATCTGTCGTTGGTTGGGATGGCTCTTCCATCTGGCTGCTATAAAGCGTTCGGTAGAAATCCTCTACTGTATTTAATATCTCTGGTCTACTGGTGACTACAGTACCATCGTCTTTTGTTATTTTGTGGATTTGGCCAGTACCTTTTTTCATCCTCCTCCTGAACACTTTGGGTCCTCGATATTTCTCAATTGTTTCTTTTATTATATTTAGGTTGTTGTGTCTAATATCCTGTGTGATCGATTTCCTTATTACTTTGTTAAGATGGTTAGTTTCCGTGGGAGATTTGTTAGCTACCCGCCATCTTTCCTCTATGAGTCTGTGAGTATTATCGGAAAAATCGCTCCGTACTTCCCTTTTGATTTTGACTTATGGAAAGTTTTCGCTACTTCGGCTATTGTGCTCGTTATTGTATTATTGATTTCAGATACAGACTCATCCAAAGGTTTATTTTTAAATCTATCATCAAGGAGTTGTTCAAAAGCTTGGTTCTGGACTTTAAGAGTCCCACTTTGTACTTGGGTTGGAGCAGAGTGCTTTACGTTCTTTCCTCAAGTCAAGCTTAATTTTTCCTCGTACAATTCTGTGGTCACTACCAGCCGTTATTCTGTTCAGGACTTTAACGTCTTGAAATATGTCTTTCCTATAGATAGAATATAATCATACTCGTTTTTATGACCATCAGGATGCAGCCAAGTCCATTTGTTTTGTGGTTTCTTATAATAGAAGGTGTTCATGGCGTAAAGTTGTTGATTTTTTAGGAAGTGCACTAGTAGTTCGCCCCTTTCATTCCTATCACCGAGTCCAAAATTTCCGATCCAGTCTTCTTCTTCCGATTTACTGCCAATTCTAGCGTTGTAATCGCCCATAACAATTGTGAAATGACAGTAATCCTCTTGTATGGCTTTTTCCACGTCGTCATAAAAAGCTTCTACTACGGCCTCGGAATATTTTGTCGTCGGTGCGTAGGCTTGCACGACTTTCAGCTTGTACCGCTTGTTAATGGTTAGAATTGCGTAGATGACTCTCTCAGAAATAGCCTTTGTCACCATCAATCTGGATGCCATAGATTTGTGGATAATGAGACCCACTCCTCCTTGCGACTCCGTTTCATTGCCCTTGTATAAGTGAATAAGATAAGACAATAGAATAAGTGTCCAGAATTCAGTTTGATCAAATTTTCTCCTTTCCAGCGGACTTCACATAATCCGAAGATGTGCCAATTCATTTTTTCCAGTACATGGTAGTAGTATTATTCCAGTTCATGGAGTCTTTCATCGCCCAATAAGGTCCTGATGTTGTACGTAGCCAAGTATATCGTTTTGTTTTGGCAGCCTGATCGAACCCAGGGATTCTTAGCACCCCTTGTCCTGCTGGTTGACCAACCGCTGCCTTGGCCGGACCGAACAGGACCGCTGGGGACTAGGGGCCTTTCTTTATTTGTTTCGTGCATGAGGGTATAATTGGCCTTGAAACACCGCGCTGGCCGTTGCGAGTTGGTGAGTCCACCTGTTAAGAGCACATTTCTGTAGCTCACGGCTTGTGGAAGCCGTCCCTGGCCGCATCTGGTGCCAGGGGGGTCGGGTTAATTGACCGCCGCCCGATGCTCGGCGTTGTCTCTCGTTTAGCACCCGGGGGACACATGTAGGGTAACTATGGGTTTTCTACCTACGGACGCGAGAGACTCCATCCTCCAGTTCAAAAGTTATACTATACTTCTCGGGGGAGCCTTACCCCTAGAGAACGCGTCCCCAGGTAGCGGATAGGGGAATGCTCGGCAGATATGCAGGGTAGGGGGGAAATAAAATACCCCCCGCGGACCAAACAGGCCGGAGATGGATACTTCGTTACCAAACCCCTACAGTGAGCTGCTTTGACATATTCGGAGTTAAGATCGTCTGTAGTGCTGTACCTATAGATTGGAATGTACAGAAGAGATGGTGGCGGATGAGCCTAAATGAAGGCCAACGGCAGCGCTCAAATCTTTCAGAAAGGTGAACAGTCAACAACGCCGAACAATGGGCGGCGTGTAATTAACCCATCAAACTGGTGATCGCGAACCATGAGCAACTAAATATTCTTAGAAAGTGCGAGGGTAGGCGGTTGGGAAACGCTTGCCACTTTGTCTCCCAACCCCTTGTTATGAGAAATGGATATTAAGGAATGTGATGATACGTCATGCGATCCGGCTAACCCCCGGCGCCACGAGGTATCCGGGCCTCATGGTGTGAAATCTGCTACCGAAGACTCTGTTGGTGTGAGTGACTAGGCATCAACATCAGTGAATGCTACTGGAAAAAGAAAGTTAGTTCAACAGGCTTTCCACCTGGCCTATTTACAAGGCAAAGAAACAACTCTGCTGGAAGCACTACCCAGCAAGATCTGTGTAAGACACCAACACAAGTCACCACTGAAAGTGGCGACCTTCTGTCACCGGAACCTCCTGACTGGCAGACAGTGCCCATGGCTAGAAACAACAAAAGAATGAGACCTTCTGACTCACCATCTGAAGCAGGAATTACGACTAAGAATAGTTTCAACGGGCTGCCCTTGGACATAACTGAGAAAGAAGCAGAAACTCATCCAAAGGAGAAACGACCATCTAAGCCACCACCTATTCTCTTATATTAGTCTAGAAGAATAATCTGAAAAGCCGTCTCCTTTTTAAGTTGAACGGCATGGAATGTTACAGTTTGACACCGGATGTTTTTTGACTAATTCGACCCTGCTGAGCTCGATTTTGCCCGGTATTAGACAAATTCCCCACTCCCCCTCCCATCCCCCTTTTTCATTGAAAATATGTCCCTCGCCACGGTTTTCTCCATTTTGTAAAAAACTGTTGTCTTTCTCGTAGTCCAGAAACGCCAAGCATAATGGCTGATTATACTCCTCAGTCTTTTGTATAATCTGCCGCAGCGTATATATGTGGTCTACGGTACTAAATCCTTTTCGGAAACCGGCTTGTTCGGGAGGCTGGAAGTCGTCAAACATGCGAGCGAGACGGTTCGTAATGACTCTCGAAAACAGTTTGTAGACATGGCTCAGAAGTGAGATAGGCCTATAATTCTTCAATAAGGTTTTGTCGCCTTTTTTGAAGAAAAGTACCACCACACTTCTGTGCCATGCCGTAGGCGTTTGTCTCTCGAGTATGACGGAATCAAATAGCTTCTGAAAAGCTTTTAATACCGGCGTTCCACCTGCTTTCAGAAGCTCAGCCGTAATTCCATCATCATCCGGTGCCTTATTGTTTTTTAACTGTTTGAGAGCCATTCTAATCTCATATAGGCTGACGTCCGGGATATCTTCGGTGTAGTGTCGGGTCAATCTGGCTCTTGGATCTTTGGCCAGATTACTAACAGGTGCACGTACGCTGGTGTATAATTGTCCGTAGAACTTCTCAACCTCTTCCAACAGCTCTGGCTTCGACGAAATGATTCTGCCATTCTCAGTCTTCAGCTTGGTCAGTTGGCTTTGACCAACAGACAGATCCCTTGCAAACACTTTTGAGCCCTTATTTCGCTTAATCGCCTCTTTAATACGGTCAGTATTGAATTGGCGTAAATCGCGAGTTAGGGACTTGGAGATCTGTCTGTTTAGACATCGATACTGAGCAGCATCGTCAGAGAACTGCAGAACTAAGTTTCGTCTTTCTTCCATGAGTTGATGTTGGTGAGGTCCGAGATCTTTTTGGTTCCTTTTGAACGGCGGGTTTAATGGCCTTAGACCCCGCTGTTTGGACAATTTGCACAAACCTGCCATTACAATCGTCCAGATTTTCGCAGTCTCCCAGGCATTCGAAGCGATTCTGCAACTCGAGCTGAAAGCTCTCGGGGTTTTGGAGCTGGATAGGCGCTGGTCGGAGCGTAGACTTCATCAGTCAACACGTTTCGAGGTTTACCACCAATCGGTGATCGCTTCCTGTTTTTACGGCATTGATCACAGAGACATCATTGAATATGTGCCTCTTCGTCGACAAGATGAAGTCAATCTCATTTTTTGTAACGCCATTAGGATGCAACCATGTCCACTTTCGCTGTTTTGGCTTTTTGAAGAAGTAGTTCATCTTAAAGAGGCCCTCCTTCTCCATAAAGCCGGCCAGCAGATGACCACGTGCATTCCTCCTTCCATATTCAAAATTCCCCACCCTCAGCTCATCATCGCTTCGTTTGCCTAGTTTCGCGTTTAAGTCCCCCATCACAACGGTATAGTGGGCCTGGGAGCTATGTATGGCTCTAGAAATATCTGGAGCGATATGAGGGCGGTGCGTATACTTGTATTACCTTCAACGAATACCGTTTGGTGATTCTGAGTACAAGGTACGCTACCCTTGCCGAAACACTCTCGATCTGGACCACGTTGTTGACGAGGGACCTGTGGACGATAAACCCGACACCACCCTGGGACAGTTGGTCGCCCTCCCGGAAATTTTCCGGATTTGAGGATCATGGTGACCTCCCCCTCTCTTTGGACTTCACATAATCCTACAATATCCCATCGTAACCTGCTCAATTCTTCCTCCAGTTCAGCGAGCTTCTCGTCGGTCCGCAGTGTGCACCTATTATAAGTTGCGAGGGCCAAGGGTCGTCGGGGTTGGTAGCCTGGCATCTGCCGGGGATTCTTAGCACCCCCTGCCCCGCCGTTACCATGACCGCTACCAGAGTCCGGGATAGCGGGGCCGCCGGGGACTAGGGGCCGTGTTATGGGTGTATCAACCATAGGGGGGTTTTGCCGTAATCGCCACGCTTGGCAGGCGGATTGGCGATCGCAGTGTGATGTCATAGTACGCGGAAAGATGCTGCTGCCCATCCTCCGGTGTTTTAGATCCCTTAGTCGCCTCTTACGACACCCACGGGAAGAGATAGGTTGGTGCTATTCTAGGGCCACACCACAGGCCAAGCACTACACAAAGGCAGAATCTTGTTATGACAGCAGCTCAGATCATACACCTGTCCTTCTAACAATAAGCACAAATATTATCTCTGTTAAAAACCAGAGTCTTTCTATAACTGACGCACTGACTGGGAGGGTTTTAGAGACCACATAGACAAAAACCTGAATCTAAATATGTCATTAAAAACGCCAGATGAGATTGAGGATGCTGCAATGCATATAACAAACATGACACAAGTCGCATGCTGGGAAACACACACCTCAAAACAATAGGTGTAATACAGTTAAAAACATGCCAATGGACATAAAGTGTTCATAAAGTCATAAAGTCTTAGAAAATGGACATAAAGTCTTAGAAAAAAGATGACTTCGCCACATCTGGCATCAAACCAGACACCCTCAGGATAAAACCGCCCTAAACAAAGCCATAAAAGAACTCAAGGATATCCTGACAGATGCACAAAATGAGACAATTCGAAATAGGCTGGAAAACCTCACTGCAACGGCCTCGACCAACTACTCACTGTGGAAGGCCACAAAAGATCTGAAAGAACCCCAAGACATGAAGTACCCATTGAGGACTGATGCTGGATGGACAAAGACTAGCAAGGAGAAAGATAATGTTTTCGCCAAACATTTAGCCGAAGTCTTTAAACCTCACGAAAGCAATGATGTTGATTTGGAGAAAGAGGTGGATGATATAAGTACTACAACAAGAGCTACAATTATCCTTACCGCCCAAGCCCGTGACAGCTTCTGAGGTGAAAAGAGTAATCAGGGCACTTAAGAGTCACAAATCTCCTGGTTTTGACTTAATAACCAAAGAAGTCTTAGAACAACTGCCAATAAAGGCTATAATCTACCTAACAACACTCTTTAACGGCATACTCAGAGTGCATCCATAATTACAATGGTTCATAAAATAGGTAAACTACCACAAGACGCAGGCTCTTACAGACCAATCAGCCTCTTACCTACTTTGTCTAAGGTATTCGAAAAAAATCTCCTTTCTAGAATAATACCTATACTAACAGAACGAAAAGTTATCCCGAAGCACCAGTTTGGTTTCCGACAATATCACTCGACCATAGAACAGGTACACCGAGTGTGCGAAGTGGTTAGACGCTCTTTTGAGAACAAAGAGTACTGCTCAGCAGCCTTTTTAGATATCCAGCAGGCATTTGACAAAGTATGGCACAAGGGTCTACTCTGCAAAATTAAAAAATCACTTTCACACAGCTATTACCTATTAATGGAATCATATCTCTCAGACCACATATTCAAAGTAAGAGTGGAAGGTGAATCGTCGGAATTTCAAGAAATTAAAGCTGGCGTCCCGCAGGGATCTGTGTTGGGACCATTGCTGTACTCTTTGTTCATCTCGGATCTATCTGAAGCACATAATGTCACCACTGCTACATTTGCAGATGATACTGCTATGTTA
>CM031593.1:6927588-6965599 GCA_018467065.1 Ephestia elutella
AAAAACGGAAAATGGTGCTATCAACGCCATTCAGCCTTGAATATGTCTCTGACATCTATTATGCTCTGGACGACAAAGTTGAAGTGGATGCTATCTATGCTGATTTTACAAAGGCTTTTGATGTGATCACTTTTTATTAATCCAGAAACTGGGTCACGCAGGAATTTGTGGGTCTTTACTTAGATAGTGTAAGTCAAACCTACGGAACCGGTCTCAGTTGATTACAATTAGGGGTTTCAAAATTAATCCTAACGATTATTATAAATGCGAAAGTGAGTTTGTTTGTTTGTTTGTTACCTCTTTACGGTTTATCTACTGAACCAATCTTCCTGAAATTTCGCATACACATAGTTAGAAGTACTGAGAAGGACATAGAGTACCTTTCATCCCGGGAAAAAGCACTGTTCCTGTGGGAAATTCACGCGGGCAAAAGCTATAGTTACCTATAACGCTGTACATCGTAGGCCTTACCTAGGCTAGTATTATAATCTGTGGCCTTAGCTACTTCGGACATAACAAACGCAGCACTGGAGTAGAGCCTTTATCATACCATGACACATGCCTACACAAAGCGATCTAAAAATACATAAAATTTATGGAAATTACATATCTTTTTCCTATTACTATAGTGCCAATAAATTTCAAACGATGCGATTTATTATAAAATAATCGAGCGATTTTTATATAATATTAGTTGGTGTGTATAGAGTGGATTGAGTATGTTATACTTAGAAAAATGTTTTTAGTAATATTTTTTAACTTGATTTTATTTGTTGTGTCATCTACTAGTCTCTTCGGTAAGTTTAGCATATCACAAATAATAAAAAAATGCAAATAATAAAAAAATATTTTTTTATTATTTGCGCCTCTGCCATTGCTGCCATGGGAATTTTTCGTAGCAAAATTACACTATGTGCTAGCCTTGGTATTTTTCTACCCGTGTACCAAATTTCATCGAAATCCGTCCAGTGGATTGTGTGATTGAGTAACATCCAAACTTTCGCATTTATATATGTCGTCGCCCGATCGTTATATTGGCCAGATCGTGATATGCCCGGGCACATCGAGATACTTCATGATCTGGCTCTTCTACACCAGCCATATCGTACGACAATCGTTTGACGATTTGCCCAGCCATACTAGGGAATATCGTTTATGTAGGGAGTCCAAGGTTTTTGGGGATAAGTTTTTTTTTGGTCAACAGCCTTGAGAACTTCAGTTTAAATATCAAAATATTCTTCTAATGCGACTATGCGAACAGTGGGGTCACCCACTGTTCGCATCGTCGCATTAGAAGAATATTTTGATATTATAAGCAGTTTTCTTTTTGAATTGGTATTAAAAAAACTTTTTCTGAAGTTTCCATTACGTCGTATTTTGAACTCCAATAGTAGTCTGAAGAATCCCGCGGCATGGTCACCATACTTTTTTTATCTTCACCAAAATCCGCCCTTTTTCACGCGAATAAACAAACAAGACTGCGCTAACGCAAGCTAAAACCGTAACACGCTAAGATAGCATCACCTTCGGCGCGAAATGCAACTACTTCACGATCCTACCAGTGTTGAGTTGGGAATATCGACAAAAATGTTATTCTCGTCGATCTGCCCAACTTTTGATTGGGCACATCTTGATATGGCCGGCCAAATCACGAAGTGCCGGCGTTTCAAGAAGCGTCCAGCCACATCGTGATCTGGCCAATATATCGATCGGCACACGACATATATAACTCAAATGTGACTGACTGACTGACATAGTGATCTATCAACGCACAGCCTAAACCACTGGACGGATCGGGCTGAAATTTGGCATGCAGGTAGATGTTATGACATAGGCATCTGCTAAGAAAGGATTAACGCGAGCGAAGCCGCGGGCGCCAGCTAGTATATGTGTATATATTTTTTTCAGAAACAGCGGATGGCAGACACACTCACACTTTTCACATAAGTAAGAGCAAAAGTGACAAAAGTGAATTTTCTCGTTATGTACTGAAAGGCAGTAAATTACGTGTCAACTTTACTTCAAATTACTACATAAATTTTGCCAGGTAAGTAAAGTCAAATTCTTTAGGTAATAAAGTTCTTATTTGTTCCTCAATGACTGACAGACAACGCACAGCCAAAACTTATGTGCGTAGGAAGCTGAAATTTGGCATGTAGGTTCCTCAGGGAGTGTAGCACTTTAAGAGAAGATTTCCCGAATTTCCCACGGGGATAAAGTAAATAACCCCCTATCTTATCTTAAGCGAGGTCCGTGTTCGCGGTAGCACGTCGAGTCTTGGACCCTTTACTTAGCCCCAAGCCTTACACACAGCGGGATTCCTGAAGAAGGACTGCATAAACTTCAGGATACTTGCTGTGATGTGCCTGTAGTCCTCCAGTTCCGGATACGCAGTTCCAAAGAGGGCCAGTCGCTTGTTAGCCAGCGAGTCACACTCACACATAATGTGCTCCATAGACTTCTCTGCTTCTGACATTATCCGACATAGAGGGCTTTCTACCCTCTAAATACTAAAACATACATAGAATCACGTCAACGGGGTAAACAGAGCCAAGAGTCGTGAGACTCGAAGGCCACGCTTAGCCCCCTAAATAATAAACTTTTTTCAGTTTTAACGAATTAAACAGTAACGGAGGCGAAGTGTGGCCTCCAAACAATTCTTCGTATGCACTAGTTAGCTTTGAAAAGGACAGAAAAACTATAATTGTTGTAAGTAACTACATTTGATTTTACTTAGAGATTAGTTATTTTGTCGCCGCCTGCCATATACAGCGAATGAAATATCCTTCGTTTTCTGTATGTCAAAGTCAAAGTCAATTGTTTTTATTGACCGAGCGAGCGAAGCGAGCGAGGGCTATAATTCAAGTTGGGGCGAAAACACATTGTTTGTATGTATGTATGTTTGTTCCGCGATAACTCTCGAACCGTTGAATTAATTTCGATGATATTAAGAATACGTGTAGCAACTATCCATAGAATTTTTAAGTTCGTTGCGCAACAAAATCGGTTCAGCCGTTTTAGAGAAATACGCATTTTTATGGAAATAAATATTGCTCTATAACTTTTGAACCGTTTTTCAGATTTGGATGAAACTTCACAAATGATGAGATAGTATCACTATTTTTGTCATGTATGATGTATATAAAAATTCTTTCACCAGTTTTAGAGATATTGAGTTAAAACATGAATCGATCATTTTCGTATCAGCGACATCTAGTGACATTTTTGTACATGTATTTATGTGCCGTGATAATTATCAAAACGTTGAATTAATTTCATTGATATTTGGAATGCGTGTAGCAAGTATTTCTAGAATTTTTAAGTTCTTTGCGCATCTTTTATTATAGAGATATTGAGTTAAAACAGGAATCGTTCAATTTCGTATCAGCGACATCTAGTGACATTTTTATACATGTGTTTATGTTCCATGAAAACGCAAGTTTTCGTGGAATGCGTGTAGCAAGTATTTTTCCCGCGGCTTCGCCCGCGTGAATTTCCCAAGGGAACAGTGCTTTTTCCCGAGATGAAAGGTACAGTGGGCCACAGAAAACCTAAGACCGCTGCACCTGAAACGATCCACTATAGAAGATTGGTTCAGTAGATAAAGCGTGAAGAGGTAACAAACAAATTCACTTTCACATTTATAATATTAAGTATTTGTAGATTCATCTAGCCGTTATACGAAGTTATTTTAGTGAAAATAAATATTTCTCTGTAATTTTGTAACCGGTAATGAGATTTGGATGACACTTAACATTTTCAACCGACTTCCCAAAAAAGGAGGAGGTTATATGTTTCGATGTATGTATGTTTTTTTTTTATGTATGTTCGCCGATTTCTCCGCCAATTGTGGACTGATTTCCAAAATTGTTGTTTTATTCGTAATGGTATATTCCCAAGTTGGTCCCATTTTAACCACGTCAGAATCTGTTCGGTAATTTTAAAGATACCTAACAAAATATAAAAATACCAACATTGCATTATAGAGCAAAAGCCCGCGACAGCATGCCCTTCCTTATTTTATTAAAACTCAATATTTTCTGTGTATGTCCCCAACACAGAAATAGGGATTAGCGATTATAAAAGTTGGATCATGATTATTTAGGCAGATTAATTATTTGTAGCAATAACATTGTAGTGATAACTACAGAATTATTTTGAACTTCTAACTGGTCAACTTTGCATGTCATATTTTAGGTGAAATAGTTGATATATTGGGATACTATTCCTGTGGCGTATTACCTGCATGATAGGCTCTCGACTCACCACAATAGCAGGCATTCAAATCCATTAGTCTCCAGACAAATTGAATGGGAAAGTGACACACCGGTACACAAACTTCATATGTTGTTTTTACAATACTTATTAAGAAAACAGGGAGACCCGCACATCAAAACGTTCTTTGAGTCACGCCGAAACCATTGGTAGCAACAACTCGACGTGATTTTGTGTACTTACGGAATTATATCGAAAATTAAACATTCATAACAAAACATTCCCATGATTAGATTAGACTGTCAACTGAGATCTACAGAGTTGGACGTCTGACATTGACAGCTAGTGACACACGTTCCGTCCTGGGTCCTAACAAACCTTTCTTATCATAAAAAAATAAGAAATCATGGTAGGATTGTTGTAGAATTTTAATTATTCTCCTTTAATATCGTCGACTTAGATTATTATAATATTCAACGAATAAATACCTTATTTAAACATTAGTTCTTTTAAAGAATATTTAAAAGTTGGTTTGACGATGCGTCCGAATTAAGCGAAATGGAGCGCGACGAGGCGGAATGTCAAATCGAGTGGAGAGGGATCGGTCTCTTCCTGGATAGGCCGCCACGACTAACATGGTTTGAGCAAAATCATTAAATTTTTGGGGTTTTTTCACTTTCGCCGCCCTCGGCTTCCCGTCATGGGATTATAGTTTAACCTTTAGCTTTAAAATCCGCGATACGCGCGAGGACACAGGGGATATTCGCCGCCATGAAGTTGTCGGGAACATGAGCTGTTGAAATCCACGTGCCCGCCATATGAATTGGCGCTTCCTGGAGTGTCCTCCCATCACCAGAGGGTGCGGTTCTCCCGGACCGTGGACCGCATGCCACGGCGCAGGCCCCGTCGTCGGCGACCCCAAGGTGCAACACACGGATCCTAACCTTATTTCCAAAGGCCGCGTCGCCGCCTTCGATCCGATGTCCCCGTAGTGGCTCAGCGCAAACCTCGGAAGGCCCAGCCAGCGTCTACTATCTCGCATACAACGGAGCGTGCAGGAGCGCCGCGTCGCTTTGAGGACGCGACCAGCCCCAGTGCTCGAACCCAATGGATCACAAAACGGTGAACGGAACAACGTTCTAAGTGCGCACAGACGTTTGTGTACGGACCTGGCCAGGTACCTTATATTTGGTTTATGTTAATTTTAACTTTTAATTGCGGCAAAGACTTATCAGATTTTAGTATTAGTATAACATGTGCCCGCCCTCAGCGGCTATTGTGCCTATGGAATAAAATGCTATATTCTATCCCAACCATATTGTATTAATGATATCACCCTGCCCATGACTCCCAGGACTTAAGGCTTAATAGACAAGAGGTCCTTGTACTTCAAAAGTACGAGGCTCTATCCTGAGCATTACATCCGGCTCTCTCTAAAGTAATTGTTCGTGTATAATCGCACTGCGCAGGGACATTGCCCGTCTTCGCTTCAAATAGCTGAAGACCCCTGCGCACACCACCAACAAGACACTCTTTTTATTTTTTTTATTTTTTATACACGACAACATTTAAAGTGGTAGCTCAATTCCTCATAGTAAAGTTTTTTAAAGATTTTATTCCTAATAATATTAGGAATCACGCCATCCATTACCAGACAATTGGTGCAGATATAAACCCCTGCTAGATATTGTAACTTTACTAAATTATAGTTATATTTGTTTTATTATAAAAACTGAATTTAATGTTACTTTGGGAGGCCCCAAGGGTGCTATAAAAATCATCCTTGCTATAAAATATTACCTGCATAAGCTACTAAGATCCAAATTTCATACCTAGTAGATAATATTTTTTACCCGTATATACCACGCAGAAAAACATTCAGCAATTTGAAAATGAAGAAGGTTTGGTCATCACAGGCTCCCGGTCTGTTTATGTGCCAAAAATAATAGACAATTTGACATGTTCTGACATTTCAAATCAAACTGACATAAAAAAGTTTCAAATTCTCAATTCTTTATATTCAGCCAGTGAAAGAAAAGTTTTAGTTTTTATTAAAAAAAATAGGTGTAGAAGCACTAAAAATGATAAAATAAAACTTTTTTCCAAAAAAAAATGAACCGACTTCCATCATAAAACTTAAAATCATGAAATAACAATAAATAAAAATGTATTAGCATACTATCTACTGAATGAAGTGAAGTCGGTGCCAAATTAAAAATTGAATAATCTAAATTAACATTAGAATCATGTATAAAAATGCCTAGCTGAGCAATTACATAACATTCTTACTCCTGCACTTGGCACCGACTTCACCTCATTCAGTAGATAGTATGCTAATACATTTTTATTTATTGTTATTTCATGATTTTAAGTTTTATGATGGAAGTCGGTTCATTTTTTTTGGAAAAAAGTTTTATACATGATGAGTATTGCTATATTTCTCATTTATATTGAACTAAAAAAACCAAAAAAAACAAAACCCCCCACGGATAAAATCCTTGGGGGAGGCCTTTGTCCAGCAGTGGACGTCTTTAGGCTGAGAGAGAGAGAGATATTGAACTATCTTTCGCCCGCGGCTTTGCCCGCGTAAATATTCAACAGGAACCATGCCTTTTTCCGGAATGAAATGTACCCTATGTCCTTCTCCGTACTTCTAACTATGTGTATGCGAAATTTCAGGAAGATTGGTTTAGTAATTAAAGCGTGAAGAGGTAACAAACAAACGAATAAACAAACAAACTCACTTTCAAATTTATAATATTAGTTAGGACTAGCTGTCACCCGCGGCTTCACCCGCGTGAGTTTCGCTTAGATGAAAAATCTCTCTTGGAGCTTTTCATCAGATGTTCTAGATCTTCAATTTTTATACGTGAGCAGAAAATGCTCATCAGGTTGAACGACTTTTACTAAGGCGCCATTTCCATATATGTTATAGTGTAGCTGGTCTCTTGCAGTTCTTCATCAGATGTTCCAAATCTTCAATTTTTATACGTCATCAGAAAATGCTCATCAGGTTGAATGATTTTTATTAAGGCACCATTTACATATTTCTTATAGTTTAGCTGTTCTGTTAAGATTCTCATCAGGTGTTCCAGTTTTCAAAATAAATTATAGACTAAATGTTGCTCAGGCTTAATAGCTATACAACAAAAAAGTTTCATCGGTTCAGCACTTTCGGAGATTAGCGTGATCATACATACAGACAGACAAGAAATTCCAAAAAATTTTTTTGCATTCTATTATTCTTTTTAAGTGTCCCTCTATCCATTGCAGTAAAAAATACTAAATGTACAGACAAAATATTTTTACTGTTTTATTATATATGTATAGATTAGGATATCAAAATTGTTGAAACAGTTTCTATGATTAGATATTATTTAGATACTAGCTGTTGCCCGCGGCTTCGCCCGCGTGACTTTGGCTTAGATGAAAAGTCTTTTCGTGTTCCAAACTGTTTTCTATGTTCCAATCTTCGATTTTTATACGTCTACAGAAAATGCTCATCAGATTAACCAAGTTTTGCTAAGGCGCCATTTCCGTATATGTTATAGTGTAGCTGGTCTCTTGAAGTTATTTATCAGATGTTCCAGATCTTCAATTTTTATACGTCTACAGAAAATGCTCATCAGATTAACCAAGTTTTGCTAAGGCGCCATTTCCGTATATGTTATAGTGTAGCTGGTCTCTTGGAGCTTTTCATCAGATGTTCCAGATCTTCAATTTTTATATGTCAGCAGAAAATGCTCATCAGGTTGAACGATTTTTGTTAAGGCACCATATCCATATTACTTATAGTTAAGCTGTTCTGTTATGGTTCTTCATCAGGTGTTCCAGTTTTCAAAATGAATTATAGCCTATATGTTGCCCAGGCTTAATAGCTATACAACAAAAAAAGTTTCATTCCAATCCGTCCAGTAGTTTTTGCGTGAAACGCGTACATACATACAGACAGACAGACAGACAGACAAGAAATTCCAAAAAATTTTTTTTGCTTTCTATTGTTCTTTTTAGGTCTCCCTCTATCCATTTCAGTCAAAAATATTAAATGTACAGACAAAATATTTTTACTGTTTTATTATATACGTATAGATACTAGCTGTTGCCCGCGGCTTCGCCCGCGTGACTTTGGCTTAGATGAAAAGTCTTTTTGTGTTCCAAACTGTTTTCTATGTTCCAATCTTCGATTTTTATACGTCTACAGAAAATGCTCATCAGATTAACCAAGTTTTGCTAAGGCGCCATTTCCGTATATGTTATAGTGTAGCTGGTCTCTTGAAGTTATTTATCAGATGTTCCAGATCTTCAATTTTTATACGTCTACAGAAAATGCTCATCAGATTAACCAAGTTTTGCTAAGGCGCCATTTCCGTATATGTTATAGTGTAGCTGGTCTCTTGGAGCTTTTCATCAGATGTTCCAGATCTTCAATTTTTATATGTCAGCAGAAAATGCTCATCAGGTTGAACGATTTTTGTTAAGGCACCATATCCATATTACTTATAGTTAAGCTGTTCTGTTATGGTTCTTCATCAGGTGTTCCAGTTTTCAAAATGAATTATAGCCTATATGTTGCCCAGGCTTAATAGCTATACAACAAAAAAAGTTTCATTCAAATCCGTCCAGTAGTTTTTGCGTGAAACGCGTACATACATACAGACAGACAGACAGACAGACAGACAGACAGACAGACAGACAGACAGACAAGAAATTCCAAAAAATTTTTTTGCTTTCTATTGTTCTTTTTAGGTCTCCCTCTATCCATTTCAGTCAAAAATATTAAATGTACAGACAAAATATTTTTACTGTTTTATTATATGTATAGATTAAGCAAGACGTGACGAAAAATTACTGTAATGTTTTTAAAAACAGTTACATCTCCTTAGATGAAGTTCGGGGATGTATAGTATACTCGATTATAAATTACTTACTTTGGATAAAGTAGTCGTGGACATTGGCGTAAAAGACTTTGGCAGCCGGATGTACATACGTAGCGTAGCTTTTTCGAGATTAAAACAGTTTACAGATATTATATTTGATCCAGGTTTTGATTATATCCGCTTGGAAAAAAATTTAAAAATGAAATTGTTGCAGCATAGATGAAGAAAGAAGGTTGGAAAATCTGTTCTCCTCAACCGCGCAATAACTGAATAATGTAATGCGTTGCGCGTTACATTTTAGTTATAGCAGAATCCCGTATTTTACTGAAAATTCAAATTGGTTCAGTAAATTTACGTAGGTACTCATATTTTTAAAATAATAATCGCGAGGTCTAAGTTCGCGGCGAACTACTAGTTTATATAGGCTTAAAAATAGCACTTAAAAATCGTCAAATTCTTGTTTTTTAGTTAGTTGACGTCATATAAAAAAATACTTAAAGCTAAGGTTACCACCGCCTCCAAAGCGCAAGTGGAGAAGAGGCGGCGCGACAATCTCCGCTGCTGCATTTTCTCCAAACACTTCGAAGTCACTTTACAACATATGTCTTAAAATTAAATGACTGTGTATGTGGACGAATATACATTGAATATTTATATGAAATGTCAAAAATTAATAAAATTATAAATTAATAAATGTCACTGAAAAAGTAGAAGTACACAATATACCTAGAGAGTAATATGACAGTCTTAGTACTAGGCTCGGGCCACGCATTTTTGTCATTTACATACCTAATCATCCGTCGTATAATATGCCTTCTTACAAAGTGTCTCCTTAATATAATGTTTAAATTTCCTATCAGGCATATCAAGGACAGATTTTGGTATTTTATTATAATAGTGTATACAGTTTCCCACAAATGATTTCCTAACCTTAGCCAGTCTGTGCCCTGGAACGTACAATTTATGTTTGTTTCGCAGGGATCTATCTGTGACATCTCAAACTTTTTTGAAAGATGAAATATTTTTCTTGACATGCATGATGTTATCAAACACACTGCAATATGTCTGTGGCATCGTAGCTGCCTAACGGATGAACCGATTTTGATCTATACAGGATGTTACTTTGCATTCTTGCAATATTTACAGAGGTAACTATATTGCTGAATCTGAACACAAATCAATAAAAAAATCAGTACTTACCTAAAATTTTGTTTTTTAATTAATAAAAAATTATTTTATCGACAACGTGTTACGCGCACCACTTATAATCGAAACACTTGCACATCACTAGTCCGCTCGCCAAAAAGCAATAAAAAACGCCCCACTACTTTCTTTGTCACATGTCGCCTCCGCCGCACGCCACCGGCCGCACGCCGCACGCGCGTGCTACGCGCAGTTGTTTCGCATCGCTGTTAGAGATGGGCGTTTAAACGAAAAGCATTTAACATATACTAATTTTTATTTTTAACACAAAAATAGGTTATTTATAATAAGCAACTATCGTTTATTGCTTTCGTTACGTAGTACTTATATTAATTCTGTGCTTTCGTTTAAAATTTTAACACTCGGGCAATTTAATTCGATGGCCTGAGATTTCGAGACCTATCCACCAATCAGAAAACAGTATGTCGACATTTCGACCAATCACAACACAATCACGCGAGTCCTCCGTTTGCCCGCGCAAACCGCTGACCGGCTGATAAACCTACCATATCAAATATTCTTCGACGTTATACTAATTGCTTTAAATATTCAACGTTAATTTTAATCGTGTTGTTACCTTATTTGCTTTTTTCTTATTTGCTTAAACGTAACTAAACTTTTAAACGTATCGTATCAGTGATGATTTTTCTGCGTGAGAGAAAGTATCGCTCCGCGTATCCGCGTTTGTTTATTGTGATTTTCGCGTGTTATCGTGATTTCATGTAAATATTTGAAGTATCAAATCTTTTAATTAATTTGCATAAGTTAAAATAATCACAATACATCATTCATAATTATGACAATATTATTATTCAGACAGTCCTAAGCCTGCAAAGTATGAAGGAAAGTTCATAGAAATCGTTCAAAAAATCAAAATGTCGTAAAAATCAACTAAAAACTATCAGTAGATTAAATTCTGCTACAAATATGTTAGTAACTTTTTTCAACGAAAATTGTATTATGTTTAAAACTATTATAAGCACACAAGATTTTTTAATTTAACAACTTTTTTCAACGAAAAAATAATAAGCTATTAAGCAGATAAGCAGTTAAGGAAACCTAATTTTTAAAAATAATTTAACGAATAATCTGATTTTTTTTTAAGCCGTTTAGCCCACCTCTAATCGCTGTCAGAGGCGGACGTGATTTCCCTCGCTCGCTCCGTGTCGTGTAGTTGCGTGTCGCGAAAATGACGAAAGCGTATTCCAACGTGGAACGCCATAAGTGACCAAACCAACGGAGGCCGACCCGTCAGGTGATGCTTGCTGCCACGCTCAAGCTTGAGGCAGCGTAATTCTTTGAAAGAGTGCCATGAGTACCATGCCAGTACCCGAGAAGCAGGACGATATTATCATGTTAGCCATGTAACTCTGTGGAGACTTTTAAAAAGTGAACAAGTGCACCCTTTTCATTTTCGCAAAGTCCAAGACCTACTCCCAAGTCCCACGAGACTACGCCGCACGAATGTTATTTTGTCGCTGACTGTTGGACAATCGAACAGCAAACATTCTGTGGACCGACGAAAGTCTATTCACAAGAGTACAGGTGGAGTAATCGGTAAGAAAACCCAAATAAAATAAATCGCCACTCTTTCCAGCACAGATTCGGATTAAATGTGTGAATTATGAAATTAAGAATAATGTCATAATAAAAATAACGTATTTTTGTCGGTCCTAAGCCTGTAAAGTAGGAAGGGAAATCTGAAATCAAACTTTATTTTCACAACTAAGCGATCAGCTGCCCACAGCAGAGACGAGACGGGCGCGGCGCGCGCGCGTTCGACCGAGGTCACCGACCGCCAGCTGTTATTCCATTGCGCCTTATGAATGCGCCCGCGTAACAATGGTTTATTCCACTTTGTACTGAAAATCTAAGATTACTGATTACTTAGCGTGCTTTATTCTGAGAAGTCTCAAATTAAGCTAAGTTGTAGGTAGTGACTAGTACTATAGGCTGTCTGAATATTGCAAGGATGCAGAATAACACCCTGTATAATGTCTTTATTTTATACAGCCGTACAGCATTTTTTTAACTTGAAGCTTGGGGTTTAATTACAAAGCGAAAGTGAGTCTGTTTATTTATAAATTTGTTTGTTACCTCTTCGCGCTTTATCTACTGACAATCTTCCTAAATTTCGCATACACATAGTTAGAAGTATAAACTGAGAAGGACATAGGGTACCCTTATCCCGGGAAAAAGCACTGTTCCCGTGGGAAATTTACGCGGGCGGGCAAAAGCTAGTTAAAATATAATTTTGATTTGGTTTACGCAGGAGTTTAACAACCAAATCGACGAAAAATTTCCAAAAATCTGGACCCTGCTCACTTTGAGTAGCCATGATCAATGTGAGAATAGATGGCAACTGTCGCCGGCTTGTGACTATGCATTTAACAGGAAGTATTACATAAGTAGGAGATATGTAGTACTGTTTGAAGTCATCGGTAAGTACTGCCTTGAGTTGTCAAGATTCAAGCAAAGAAAAAATACATTACGCGAAAAGAAGCGACACTTAAGCATGTATGCTGTAAAATCGCTTACGGCTTTGTGTGGGTGACAGGACGTGTGCGCGGGTGTTCAGAGGGTGCGGGACGGGGTGTCAACCGCCACCAGATGTTTAATGACTTTCCTCAGGGATGCTATGACGCGGTCTGTCACTCATGTCAATCACTACCGGTAAGCGCTATTGTCAAATACTACAAAATTTAGCTATTGTTTATTACTATCCTAGCGTTGAAAGTACGGCTCAAGGAGTATTTTTTTCTCTATGGACACCGGCCCTCGAACTCTCACGTACAGGGAGTGTTACGGCTGCACACACCGGACACTCCATACAACGCTCGCAAATTTACCACTACACAGGTAAATGACTGTACACGCGCAAATGTGTGCGTGAAATTCAGTAGGGCTGCTTGCGTGTCATGGCCAGAGATGGGTAACCACCCGGGTTAAAACCCGAGCCTGGGTTATAACCCAGTTACGACCCATTTCAATCCACACAAACCACCCATTGACCGGGTGAAAACTAAATATTGTAAAAAAATATTTTTTTGTGTATTATTACAAGCGATTATTACGTAGGTACCCACCTAGAATGAAACATCTAAATATTCAATGGGAAATACCTATAAATAGTACCACATTTTACCTATTTTGTGTTACTGTGTAATATGAATATGAACATCATATTTATCTCCTATTATTTTAATAACAAGCCACATGAAATTTTGTACAAAGGTCCCTCATGTGACGTAAGTGAGCACTAAGAGAGGAATTTTGGAAAATCTACGCCTAAGGGGGTAAAAAAGGGGTTGAAAGTTTGTATGAAACTTCGTCATTTTTGAAGTTATGTTCATGAAATTATAGATTTACGCTCTTATGTAATAAAAAATAATAACATCATAATTGAATTTTAAATTTGTACCCCTAAGGGTAAATAATAGGAGTTGAAATGATGTATGAGACTTCACCTTTTTTGATCCAATCTTCCTGTCGCATACTTCTTCTGGTCCAGTACGCTCTTGACAGAGCGATTGTATTGATAAGGGCAGCTGTAATGCGCTTAACGACGTTTCGCCACCGTTGTCTGTTGGAGGTCATCCTGCTGCACTCGTTAACTGACCCTCCAATGGCAGACTTGATCAGGTCAGTCCAACGGGTGGGTGACCTTCCGCCCGGTCTAGTGCCTTCTGCCTTTCCTTGGACGACAAGGCGTTCTATGGACTGATTGTCACGCCGGAAAACATGACCGAAAAATTTGAGGATGCAAGATTGTACTATCGAAAACAGACGTTGCTTGATACCGAGTTCTTGAAGTATCGAGACATTTGTGCGAAACTCGGTCTACGAAACCCCAAACATTCTTCTCCAGCACCACATCTCCAGAGCATCTATTTTCTGTCTTTCCACAGAAATATGGGAAATATAAGCGTCCTCACGAGCATGATCTTCTTGGCTATGGTTATGTTTCTATTGCTCTTTAGTGAACGGCGACCGCCGCGATGGTTAAAGTTGCCACTGGGAGCGGGAGCGATGAATGATGCTCGATCGCCCCGAAGGGAAGATCTTCCCGCCAGGCTAGGTGTTAGGCCTGGGGAGCCGAGGCTCCGACGATGTTGCGTTGCAGTTCGTATATATAGCAAGTTGCCTTGGAAATTCTGATAGCGCGATTTAGAATTTTTCCGTTTTTGTTGATGAGATTGTGGGTTGTAGTATGGAGATTGAGTGGAGTCTGATCTGTAGTCTATTTGCGATGCTGTGAAGTTATTATTGGTTGGAGAATATTCGTACAATCTTTGTTACTCGCAATTATTTGTCGATATGTAAGTGTAGTGAAGACTGTGACGCCATCTTGTGTCGACCTTGCGAAGTAGTATTGCTTGCCGCCGAGATTTTGTGGAGCCGTCGTTTGTCGAGTTGCTGCATTCACTCGGTAGATGGTGGATGCCACAGTATTCCCCCCAAGACCAAAGGTCTGATGTGATGAATCTGCTGTGCAGTCTGTGCTTCGTAGCTTGCAGGGGCCAGTCTTGTGTCCCAGTGAATAGGGAAGTGCTTGTAATCTAGTTGAGACTGTCGGTAGACTTGTGTGCGCCGGTCCCTGCAGAGCCACTACCCTGATGAGTGAGAGTGCGCCGCCGTCGAAGTCGTTCAGGCGTGGGCTGCAGAGTGCGTCGGTGCGGAAGTCGTCGTTGTTGTCGTTGTGGGTGCAGGACTAGGAAGCTCAGGACCTGATGATACCCGTCGTCATACCAACAATCATTACCATGGTCTTGCGATTAATTCCAAGTCCAAACTCATGGCTCACTCGTTCTATCTTTGACAGTCGCTCTTCCAAGTGTTGCGAACAGGTTGCAAATAAGGTGGTGTCATCCGCGTAACGCAAGTTTGCAATCCTTTATCCACCAATTGTTACACCATCCGTCCAGTCTTCTAAAGTGATACGAATTATAAGCTCTGTGCACACATTGAATAAAAGTTTTAACATAATGCAACCCTGGCCTCCTCCGGCACTAGTATGGAAATCACTTGACAGAACATCATCAATGCGAACTGAGGCTGTGTCATCTTCATATAGACGGCTCAAAGGTGTACGAGATGTTTTGGTGTGCCCATGTCTAGCAAGGTCTTCCACTATACGGGCCATTTCACCGAGTCAAAAGCTCTGGAGAAATCAACAAAGCAAATAAATACGGGCTTATTTAATTCTCTAGATTTCTTGATAATTTGGCGTACGATAAGAATTTGTTCCCGAGTGCCCTTTCTCTTTACAAAACCTGCTTGTCGCATACACATAGTTAGAAGTACATAGGGTATCTTTCATCCCGGGAAATAGTACTGTTCATGTGGGAAATTCACGCGAGCGAAGCGGCGGGCAAAAGCTAGTAACGTATTAATGTAATTTTCGTTACCAATATATGATTCGGTATTCATTCGAAAAAAAATTGTCTCTTCTCAGATTAGGTACAAGATGTCATCCTCACTAACAGTATAAATGCGGAAATGATATTGTTTATTACCTCTTCACGCTTTATCTGGACCAAACTTCAAAAAATTTCACATAAACATAGTTAGGAGTACTGAGAAGAACATGGTATACTTATTATTCTAAAATAATAATTAGTTTTATTATAAACTGTTTTCACCCATCAAATTGGGTGATAATGGGTTATAACTGGGTTATAACCCAAACCACCCATTATAACCCGGGTGGATTGAAATGGGTTATAACCCATTACCCATCTCTGGTCATGGCTATTAAACAAAATGGCGCGAAAAGTGTGCGCCGATTACGCGCCAGCCCTCTTTCCAGTGCCAGTAAAGTCTACAACGAAATGCGGGGTGGGGTGCGGTATTTAAAATGAGTGCGGGGCGGTGAGTGGCCGTTCTGTACGTTAGTACTATTATTTATTCTACTAATACTAGTATTGTGCTGAAACCTCTTGACGAAGCCTTACTACCTAGATGTAAGTACCTAGTCACTTTCGTAAAAATGTCATCGTAAAAATTTTATCACTGTCTCATAATGTCACTTAGCAAAATTTAATTTTTGCACAACGTCCAACGTTTTATCTTGAAATTTACTCGGGAGGAAATCCCCGGGTATAGTATTTTTTCTCTCTCTCTCTCAGCCAAAAGACGTCCACTGCTGGACAAAGGCCTCTCCCAAGGATTCACAACGACCGGTCCTGCGATGCCCGCATCCATGCGCATCCCGCGACCTTCACCAGTAATAGTATTTTTTACGACTGACCAAAAAAGGAGTGTTATGTTTTCAGGGTTCTTGTATGTATGTATGTTTTTTCGTATGTATGTAAGTATCATTTTCCACCACAAGTCATGAACGACTTAACAGATTTGTATGTGATTTGATTTGTTTTCAGGCGTCAAAGTATCAGTAAATAACAAGACCTTAACATACAGTCAAGTATTTCCACATAATAATTCATACACATACGACTATGAATACCGGCCGAATACACAACATATACTATGTACATTTGAGGGCTTAGGACCAGTTAGAAGTCAGTGGAAGAAGGGACTTGGTAAGTAATAATAATGAAACTCCGTGTTTTCTTAATTGTCCTATTATGTAAACAAATCTTTACAGTATGTCCTTTTTGTTGAATTTTCTTGAAAATAAATCTAATATTAGTTCAAACCTAAACATTTTACAGTAAAACATTTATTAACCACGAAAGTAATTTCCTAAAAGTCTATTTTAAGTTATATTGTTGTAAAATCATAAAAAGACATGGTAAGATTGTTTACATAATAGGACAAGTAGGAAAAAAGAGTTTAGTGGTTCTGTGAACAGTAGACCTCGCGGTCGGAACTCCGTCCAATGTCATCATGACAGTACAACACTGTTATCAGACAGTTTTGTACCACCTGACAGACCTCACGTGCCAGTAGCGCCAACTAGTGAGTGGAAAAACCATGACCCTTATTAGACACTTCAGAAATTAGACATTCAGAGGCAAAGAAAAAGACAAAATGACACTTTTTCTAACTGTCTGTACGGGCATCACGTAAAAGCTACTGGATGAAAGATTTTTTTTTTCTTTTTATAACATAGGGCGGCAAACGAGCAAGCGGGTCACCTGATGGTAAGTGATCACCGCTGCCCATGGACTACTGCAACACCAGGGGTATCACAAGAGTGTTGCCGGCCTTTCAAGAAGATGTAGACTCGTTTTTTGAAAGTTCCAACGTCGTATCGGTTCGGGAACAGCGCCGCAGGAAGATGAGGTTTTCACAGTAGTTTTGGAGCGTGAGCCCCATATAATAATAAAGTAATCTTCAGGGTCGTTGTATGATAATAATAATTTATTGATAAAACATAAGACCTAAAACAAATATAAATAACGGTTAGAAAAAGATAATAAACACACTTCACTATAAATTTAGAATCACTTCCAAAAGAACCAATAAAACTTAATAATACATACCCGATAAGGGTCTATGTTGATTTATATAATATTAAATATATTTAAGATATATTATTTATCTTTATAATATTAGACGATAAATGATTTACATAAACTGAGTCAAGAATGATATCAAAATGTAGAATCGAATGTGTATGAATACAATTTAAAATTTATGACAGGTGAAATGAGTATGTATGTGCCAGCGCACGCATAAATGGATCAAAGAGGATGAACGCGTCGCCGCGTTACAGTACCGGGGGGGGCCGGTTTTAAAAAAAGTTTTAAAAACTTTTTTTTTAATCTTAAAAATTGTTAAAAATTGAAATATATGTAATTTTGAATTTAGTGAGTAAATTATGAATTAAAAAATACATAGTAAACCTTAAAAAATATAAACTTATTATACAATAATAGTAAAACTAAATGGGTGAAGTGAAAGTTAATTTAGAAAGGTGAATGAAATTGAGATGAGTATATACAATAAGCCAATCAGTTCCACATATATCCTACCTAACAAATACTAACATACATACATCACCTAACAAAGTCATAATTCCGTTTAAGGATTTGTGACTAAATACATCATAGAGAAAGCTTATATATTAGGAAGCATTTCTCAAGAACTGAGCTTATTAATGGTGTAGGCTTAATTAAAAATTAGTCACCAACCGCTAACTTGAAAAAAATAGCTTAAGGCTTTTTTAACGTGTCACTAAAACCGCACGATGACAAATATGTACAAGCATGTACCTTAATATATAGGTAGAGTATAAAAATAAATATTATGCGCAAAACGCAAAAAAAAAAATAAACGTCCTAATAATGACGTAAGGAAAATATCAAGTTAATGACATAAATTGTGTAAGTAAGTAAGGTAAGTAAGTAAGGTAAGTAGAGTTATAAATTAGAAAACTCTAATTAAAGTAATACAGTAATTAAAGACAATTAACAGTAATTAACGGTAAGTAAATGTAATTAAAAGTACTTAAAGTAATTAAAAGTACTTAATTATAAGTTATTAATTAACTTTAGTTAATTAAAATAGAAGAAGAAAAAGAAGTAAAAAAAAATAATTGAACAAATTTTCAAATTAGGATGACAATTGTCAAATGAGATGAGAAACTAAAAGGTGATGAGGTGAGAAAATAAACATCTTTTCAAATAAAAAGATTAAATAGTTATTAAGGCAACTAGAGTAAAGAAATTGCCTTAATTGGCTTAATATCTTTGATATGCCAGCGGCCTAGGGGTTTGTGATAAAAGTCTGTTAAATCATAAACTAGTGGTGAGATTTTATTTGTGATGTAACATTTAATAAATTTGGGTGCTAATTTAGCCGAAAAATGTTTATCAGCAGAACTTAAAGGATAATTCCGCTTCCAAACGATGTCACCTATATTAAATTCGATATATTGACGATGTTTATCGTAAAGCTTAGCATTAACTTCATGGGATTTATACATACGTTTTTGTACTTCTGAAAATACTGGAAGTAAATTACCTAAATGCTCTGCATAAATATCGCGAGGAGCAAATATATAATCTTCAATAGATTCGGTATCCGAATATATTGAACCACAAGTAACTAATTCACGAAATTAGGAAAGTTAACTGTAATGTTAGCTTGAGAAAGTTTAGTGATTAATTTAGTTAATAATTCAACGTGTTGTTCAAATGTAGGTGTAGCTATGACAATATCATCTAAATAACAAAAAATAGTGTTATCTAGCATAAGATCTGATAGTAGATTATCAAGAAATCTTTGTTGAGTAGCAGGTGCGTTAATTCAAGCCAATTATTCCAGTCTTGTTTATCAAATTTTGTGGAATTATCAATTTGTGTAAACTGTTTCTTAATTTGTTTATTTGAATTTGATTTATGACAGAATGGACAATGGGGAAATGTGACGTTTTGTAGACCACATCTATAACAAATTATTTGGGTATTCGTACATAGAGAAAGGGTATGAGAATTGGTTCGACACCTTGGGCAGGTGAAGGTAGGAAATTTTTGTAGTTTTTGTGTTTTAATAGCATAGGTAGTTTTTGTAAAAGGATATTCAGGAATAAATGGTGTTGGTGTTGTGGGTTGATTGAAAGAGACAAGTGGTTGTGAAACTGTGGAATTATTATTATTCATATGTATTAATTTTTCAGTAAATAGGCAAGATTCTATCAACGAGTCAAGAGAATTTAGGTCTTGTTCGGAGATGCGTAAAGTAAATTCTGGTAGTAGGTTTCGTAAAAATATTTCAATTTGTTCTGTCTCGGGAATGTTTTTGTGTAATTGTGAAAATAATAATTTCATATGTGTTACGTATTCTATAATTCTTTCGTTTGGTTTTTGTGTACGGGTGTCTATTTGTTTTTTTAATAGATAATCGTGATTAATTATTTCAAAATCTTGTATTAATGAGGTTCTAAATGTTTCCCAATCTGTTATAGTTTTTGTTTTTGTTTGAAACCATTCTAAAGCGTTTCCTGTTAGAAGGTCATATAAGTGGGAAAAAAGAGTGCTTTTAGAAATCTTACGAACGGAAGCAAAGTGTTCTAATGTTTGAATAAAGTTATTTGGACAATCGTCACCGTTAAATGTAAAGCGTTTTAGCTCGCTAGTATAGTTGTGTCCTCCTAAAGAGATGATTTTATTAGTTAAAGTTTCAAAATATGTAAGGGGTATCGAAAGAGAAGAGTTAAGCTCAGTAGTAAAAGTATCCATGTCGATTTAAATAAAATTAAAAATAAATGTGTTTATAAAATAAAGGTAACTATAGACTGGTAACAAAAGTTCTGATTAGATCATGGAAAAAATAATAATTTTATATTTGTTATTTGTTCCATGGAGTTAAAAGTCTTCGGTCATAGCAACCAAAATTGTTGATAAGTGACTTATGTAAGAAAATAGTAAAATTAAATTAGAGAAGGAAAGGAAAAATAAATAAAGTAGTTAAAATAAAATAATCTTCTCAATGAAATAGTATTTCGCTGGCAGAGTATTTCGCTGGCTCCTCAAATCATCTTCAGATCAAAGTGAAGTGGTGTGATGTTGACGATGCTTGGCAACAGGATTGAGGCGAGGAGTTGGCCGTCAGTATGTCTGACGAGATGCAGCAGCAGTCGGTCCAACTGCAGACTAAGCAGCAACAAGTGTAGGCTATAGTAGTCGGCTCAGCAGCGGCTACAGCAGTTGGTTCAGTAGATTGCTCAACAGCAGCAAATATGGAATGTGGCAGTCAGTCCAGCAGCAGCCAGTGCACGCTGTAGAGATCGGCCAGTAGTAGGCTCAATAGTGTTGTGCAGTTGAAAACTCACGTTATAGGTTTCTTGATGTAGTGGAATAAATGAGTACTCACTGTGTCTGTATTTTAATTTTTCCGAAGGGCGCCAATGGAGCGTGAGCCCCATATAATAATAAAGTAATCTTCAGGGTCGTTGTATGATAATAATAATTTATTGATAAAACATAAGACCTAAAACAAATATAAATAACGGTTAGAAAAAGATAATAAACACACTTCACTATAAATTTAGAATCACTTCCAAAAGAACCAATAAAACTTAATAATACATACCCGATAAGGGTCTATGTTGATTTATATAATATTAAATATATTTAAGATATATTATTTATCTTTATAATATTAGACGATAAATGATTTACATAAACTGAGTCAAGAATGATATCAAAATGTAGAATCGAATGTGTATGAATACAATTTAAAATTTATGACAGGTGAAATGAGTATGTATGTGCCAGCGCACGCATAAATGGATCAAAGAGGATGAACGCGTCGCCGCGTTACAGTTTTAAGGCAAAATCTGGCGTAGGTATCATCTTGATCTGCTGAGAGTTGCCTCTCAGCAACAATAGTAAATAATAATAGTAAACAATAGTAAATTAACAATAGTAAATTACGCGCGGACTAAGTCACGGGCAAATTCTAGTCCTTAAAGGGATAATTTTTCAATCATCGAATAAATGTTATCAACTATAATCGGGCCGAAACCTAAACTCCCGTATGACAGGTGTCATCAGGGTCAAGCCCATGAAGTTCCGAATTTTTTAAATTTTAAATCTATGCGCGGAAATGTAGTACTTGAACTTCCGGCTTGCCCGTTTAGGGAGTTCCATTGCATCCGTCTACAATAAATCGATAGTGAAAATGTAAAAAATCGCGATACATCGTTTAATTTATCGATTTATTTAACAAGGTTTGTACATTATCCGTCAGATAACATTTATTTGATGTGTAATGTTCGGGTCGTCGCAGAAGGTCTCTTCCGAATGAGGAGGCGGTGTCAGTAGTAAATACTTTTAATGTTACAATATTTATTAAATATACTACTAAACACAAGCACACATAGAGTACAAGAAAATAAGAGGAGTAAGAAGTTTGTACAGGCTTACTTTTGTTATATCACAATAACTTCTCGCGATTAACACTTATAATTAACTGTGAGCAACTAACTGTTGATACTGGCTCTTGATACTGAATGCTATAACTGAACTCTTGATACTGTCTGACTTAACTGAACTCTTATAACTGACTGCTAAGGGTGGAGGATGGTATATACACACAAAATTGATTGTTCCCATTTACTTGGTGAAATTACCTTCAATGTTCCTTATAGGCGATTAAGAAATTTCCAACCCTTTCACGTTCCCTTATATCACAGTAATTACCGTAGAAATTCTTATATCTGCAGAGCAAGTAGGCAATACAATGAGTTTCTGAATGACTACCCGACATTTGACGCTTTCGCTACCAGTGCATCAACAATTAAGCGAGCTGTGGCCAATTCTTTTTTCAATCCACCAAATTAGAAATTTTTACTTATTTTTAATATTTAGTTATCCTTCCTTGTTAACACTTGTGTGATTCTTTGGCTGATGCGGAATATGTGCGTTTATTTTATTTGAGAAACTTTGGAATTTGGTTTGTGTCTATTTGTGAAAACTTATAAATGGCTTTTTCCTTATTTATTGTTAATGTTTTGTTGTAATTACAAGCTGTAAGTTTTCCGTTGAGATAAAACAAAACAAAACAAAACAAAACAAAACAAAACAAAACAAAACAAAACAAAACAAAACAAAACAAAACAAAACAAAACAAAACAAAACAAAACAAAACAAAACAAAACAAAACAAAACAAAACAAAACAAAACAAAACAAAACAAAACAAAACAAAACAAAACAAAACAAAACAAAACAAAACAAAACAAAACAAAACAAAACAAAACAAAACAAAACAAAACAAAACAAAACAAAACAAAACAAAACAAAACAAAACAAAACAAAACAAAACAAAACAAAACAAAACAAAACAAAACAAAACAAAACAAAACAATAAAATAAATAAAATATATTAATGGCATTATCTAATGTTATGTTTACTAAATCAATGTCTCTTTGGGAATGGTATACAATAACAAGGTGATTAAGATAGCCATAATGATGTGAATGGTAAATACTAATTCGTTGGTAATCTGTATAACGCCAATACTAAATTTGTTATTCCCATCGTTTAGATTGTTCATTCTCATAATATAATTATTTATTTATATCTAAAATTTCCTCACATTACAGATGATTGAAAAATCGGCCCTAAAACTAACAGGATTTTTCGATTTATTTCAGATGGAAAACATGGGCTATCTCAAAAGCACTCAACTCCTAAGATAAACTATAACTTAACACTTTTCGAAAAAGACGATGGAGCAAAATTTGATTGCATGTTCAGCAAGGATGATCAAAACGAAACTATTGCTATAGCTGCTATTACTTTCAAATACATATCAGTTTCTGGTGAGTATGTCATCGCACATAAATAAAAATAATTTATTGGCAAGTTTCTTACAACAGTATTTAAATATACAATATAAAGTCCATTTATTCATAATTGTCCTATTACCTATGTACACAATCTTACCATCTCTTTTTATGATTTTATAACAATATAAATTAAAATATACTTTTTAGGAAATTACTTTCGTGGGTAATAAATGTTTTACTTTAGAATGTTTAGGTTTGAACTAATATTCGATTTATTTTCAACAAAATTCATAAAAAGTACTGTAAAGATTGTTTACATAATAGGACAAGGAGATTAGTATATTGGAAATCGCTTGCTCCATAATCAGCATTGGTGGGAGGCATCATAGAAACTCACGGAGATGCCCAAGATAGAATACAGAAGAATTGTCACAGTAATTCCCAAACTAGGCTATCTGTATTTTGGGAGTTTGTAGAAATAGTTTACACTGCTAACAATTTATGAATTCTATTTACAGATGTTTTTTTTTAATAATGCTATTTCTACTATTACTACCAATGCTACTACCAGTAGTAATATCGGGAATTTGTACCCTTGTTACTACTGCAGTTGTAAGTTGTAAGAAGGGAAATAACACCAACACCACCTTGACATTTCTGGGTGCATGCGAATATTATGAACATTATTAACATCATTTCCTTCTTAGTAAGGTACCTTTATCATCATCAGTCATTATCTATACATATAATATATCTATAAATTGTAACTGGTCTGTTCTGAACATAAGAGATATTTAAGAAAAAAAGATCACAGATCTCGTGCTCTACACGACCTTCTTGTACATTGAAAATGCACTTAGGCATGCTTTTCATTTTATACGATTCCTAATGTAATAGATTTTATACAATTATAGATATAGTATCGTCTGAAGTAATAAAGCTCAAATGCACAATACAAAAATCGGTAAGATAAAAATAATATTTTTTTGCAAACAAACTCAAGAGATACGCAAGGGTCAGTCAGTAGCAGGTAGCGACCGCTATTTTTTCTGACTGCACTATTAACAATGAGACTACGCTCAGCAGGACATCGTCAGCATTACCCAAGCCACGCTATCCGTTATCATTCGAGAGGACGAAGCGATACAAAATAGGTATTAGGCAGGCTCTTGAAACCTCGCGAGCTTATAGAGATCGCAGATCAAACGTAGGAGCCATTAAATCTAAAGGCGCTTAGGCCCCTTGCGCCAACTTCGAAATTTTCAAAAATTTCCAAAAAATGGCTAGACTAACGTTTTCATTCGTTTATCGAACCTGCTCTTAAAATTTCACGGGAATCGGTTGAGAAATGCAACCTCTAAAGGAGAACACTCAGATATACTAAATAATTTTTGGCCAAGCTGTAACGGAGACCTCGCTCGCTGCGCTCGCTCGGTTGATGATACGGAGACCACGGAGACAATGAACATAAAAACAAATGACAAATGCCAATTGATCACCTTCACCCGAGTTAGAAAACCTATTATTTTTGATTACAACATTCAAGGTATATCTATTCAACGTGTAAACGATGTCCGTGACTTAGGGATTCAATTTGATGATAAATTAACATTGAACGATCATGTTATACAATACCCCATAAGGCATACAAAAATCTTGGCTTCATTAGGCGCATCACTGAATCATTCACCAACCTGTTTAGTATAAAAATTGTTTTTAATGCCTATGTACGTAGCACTCTCGAGTATGCTAGCTGTCTAAGGAATCCCCAATATGTTACATACTCACAAAAATTGGAACGAATTCAGGATAAATTTGTGCGATACCTAAATTAAAAATCGCGGAACAAAATTGAAACTTATGTGGTTAGATGCAAACATCACAATCTACTATCCCTTAAGGATAGACGTGTTGTCAACGATGATGCTACTTTATGATATTATTCGTGGTGGTCTTGATTGCCCTGGTTTGCTTTCTTAGTTGGGATTGTCTGTACTCTCTTGGCGTCGTAGGGTCAGTACCAGGTACCAGCCAAAAACATAGATTACCGTTATTTTTTTCGAAGTATCGCAAACCTAAATTATTATTTTACTTATTTATTTATGTATCGCATCGATATCTCTCCTATTTCTGGAGGTAATTTACTTTTATTATTATTAGGTATTATGTAGGCTTACATTGTCCTACTGCAGGGCAAAGGCCTCCCATACCCCTTTTTCCAGCACTCTCGACCCTCACACATAATCAATTTTAAAGAATTAATTTAAATTAACATCAGTATAAAACTAAATTGAAATACGTACATACATACATATTGTCACGCCTTTTTCCCGTGGGGGTAGGCAGAGACTAGCGATTCCACCTGCTACGATCCTTACAGATCTCTCTTGCTTCCTCTATACTCATCACTCTCTTCATACATGCTCTCCGGTTAAAATACGTATAAATACGAAATACGTATTTACAAATAATACAAATACATATCATAATCAAACTCACTCACTCCCAGTCCCATCAGCGACGCGAAGTGCATCGAAGTAGCGCGCATTCTCGAAAGTAAGCCGCACAAAGGGAGCCTTCTGCCTAGATTATTAGTGATACTGAAATCCGTTTTTTTTTTAAATGTAGCCCAACTCAATACCCCGAGGGCTTTTTTTCACTTTTTCGATATCACATTTAGTTTATGAGATACAGTTGATTTTATGACGATTGCGATGCGATTTACAAACAAATTTTTCAACTTTTTCGATTATTTTTTTCACCATATTATAGCCCTTGCTAATACGCGTCTTTTGAGACCTCAAACATTCATGTAGCCTTATACCTCTCGATACCAAAGCGATGTCACACTCTGAGCGAAAATAGGGGCTATACAGAAGCGATCGAAAAAACATTTTCAATCGCTTTTCAGAGTACTTTAGTACTAATATTGCATCTGAGATGCTCAAAAATCCAAAAAAGTAAACATTTTCAATGTTAAAAATAGGGTCAATAGAAGCCAGAACTATTTTTGCGTCAAGCTCGTAAGTGCATTAACGCTCGGCTCGTTAAAATCGCGCCAGTTTTCGAACATAAATTGTCTCTTTTTTAGAATTTTTCTCCGTCTGTCTGTCTGCCTGTATGGTTGTACGCGTATCACGCAAAAACTACTGGACAATATTTGATGCGGTTTTCAAAGTTGCATTGTCGAATGTCTAACTTTAAATCTGATGTAGGTTTTGTCTTCGTACGTCGCTTAGAACCTGAGATATTACCTAAACGCGCGTAAAAGACGCGCGGACGAAGTTCGCGGGGATTAGGGTAGTTATTATTATTATTTATAGTTTTATTCCTTTTTCTCCCAATTTGGGGTTACTGATTGACTACGCGGGGATTATGGCCAAGCACAACCAATGAAAGAAGCTTTAAGAGTTTGGAGATAGAAACTTACGAACTAGACGGCATGTATTCAGGATCACAGCTTTCTGCATCAAAATAAATGTAAGGGGATGTATTGGTTTTCAAACTGTCATGTAAAGTTTTCGGGATGACACCGGTTATTATCTATATATAATCACTCAAAGGTGACTGAAATAGTGATCTAACAACGCACAGCCCAAACCACTGGACGGATCGGGCTGAAATTTGTCAAGCAGGTAGATGTTAAGACGTAGGTATCCGCTAAGAAAGGATTAACGCGAGCGAAGCCGCGGGCACCAGCTTGTAATGGATATAAAACTCTCCCGTCACTGAGTGACTGACAGACAACGCGCAGCCAAAACTACTGGGCGTAGGAAGATGAAATTTGGCATGTAGATGTAGGTTCCTTAGGGAGTGTAGGGGAGCACTAAGAGAGGATTTACCGAAATTCTTACGGGAACAAAGGCCCAGGCCCGTTTTGGTATGATGTATTACATCCTAGGTGACCATATACAGGTCTTTCAGGAAGAAAATTAAAAAGTATAAACTCAGGCATTAACGAAATAATACTTGTTACAGAGCTACTTATTATGAAGATAAATGATAAAGAATTAGACAATACTACTCGAATCAACTATGCAAATGATTATTCTGCTGAAAGTCATCTTGTATATTACCAGAAAGATGAGGAGTTTGATATAACTTGCATTGAGAACAAAATTCATTGTCAAAAATATGACTGCAGAAAGACGTTCTGTCTACGAGACATTGATCTAAGTAGTAAGCACAAAGGTATGAAGAAGTATCCTACTAATCCTACTAATATTATAAATGTACTAATAAAGTTTGGATGTGAATTTGTGAGGATGTTTGTTACTCACTAATGCAAAATTTACTGGACGGATTACGATGAAATTTGGTATACGGGTAGAAAAACACAATGAATAGCACATAAGGTACTTTTTATCCCGAAATTCCTACAGGAGCGAAGCCCCGGGGCGCAGCTAGTTTTTTAACTAAGTAGGACAAGAAGGACTTGGGCATATTAATCGCTAACCTTCACCAGTTGGAGCGGCACCTTTGGAAGAAGGCGATGGCAAACAAGCAAAAGATCCTGGCTGCGAAACATCCAAGCATGGATCGGGATAGCAAATGCTGCTGAGTTGTTCCGCAGGGTTAAGGACAAGAAGGACTTGAACATGCTAATCGCTAACCTTCACTAGTTGGAGAAGCACTTTTAGAAGAAGAAGTTGGCAAACAAGCAAGGGGCCCGTTTGATGGAAAGCCGTTATCGTAGTATTTAAACCCTGCAACACCAAGGGTGTTACGGGTGTTGCCATCCCTGAATAAACCATTTCAGGCCCTTTTCGAAAAACTCCATGTTATAGCCTCTAGGGAAAATCATGACAAGGAGCTTATTCCATAGCCTTCGTCCTCCTCGCGTTATATTCCTTACTAGCGCCCCGCCCGGCTCGCACAGGAGGTACACACATTAATTGTAGCCTATGTCACTCAGGCAGAATTTCTGAAATCGGTTCAGTATAGTTCCGAAGATACAAACTATAAACTCACACGCTTACAAACGCTTCCTCTTTGAGTATGATACGAATAGTATGATTTAAGTATGATAGTATGATTACTGAGAGCCGTTACTTCCCCATAGAATCACCTTCTCTCTGACTACTTCTTCCCACCTGCTTCGATCTTTCGCTTCGTCGAGGGCCTTGTGAAGTTTGGTGTCTAATTATGATCGGATTTGGTCCGATCATCTCGTAGGGCTGCGGCCTCTTGGTCGTTTTCCGTCCATTGCCTGTTACCATCACAAAGCCTTTGAGTTCTTCTTAAGGTGATTTCAGACTACGCTGTATATAGTACACACAATATACAATATAGTACGCACAATAGTGCTATATAGTATAGCAAAGAAGGACATAATGCTATACTATATAGCATGGCGTTTACATTGCGCGATATTATCGCAAGCATTTAAAAGTATATAGCAAGCTCAGTTGACCGCATCGCACTAATTTATAGCGTATAGTAAGCCAATAACAAATCGTACAGTACAGTGTGAACGTGTCCAAAACAATGTATGGTGCGCGATATTGTTGTGCTATAAGCTATATACTATATGCTATTATATTATAGCGTACTTAGTCTGAAATGAGCTTAAGTCGTTCACTCTTGGCGTGATTATGGATCGGTCTTCTCGGACTTGGCCGCTGCTCTTGCGATGGCTCACCATTTGTTTCTATCCGTATACCAACATGTCATTATTTTCAGCTATATGTCAAAATAATACGAATACGATAAATAGACGATTAACCGAAAAGGACAACAGAACAAAAGTCGAATGTACTTATAAATACGGCGATAAACGATCAACTGTTGCTGTTACATTTGTTCTCAAAGGTAAATTTAGTCTTATTTACTAAATCGGTGGTGGTAGTGGCCGAGATCAAAAATATTGAAAGTCTGAAGCTCTTTAAAGCGAAATAGAAGGCGTATTTGCTAACTAAAAACTATTACTCTGTCAATGAATTTTTTTATTGAGTCCAGTTATTATGCATTTTTATTCCTGTATTTTGGTTTGACATAAGATATTATGATTATTAATCGACTTGGCATATAAATATGATTTAATTGATAATTTTACTGTATAATTTAGAATTGTAATTTAATTTATATTTTAAGCTAGGATCATCAAACACTTTATGAGAATTGTTAATGATTAAATAAATAAGTGAGAAAATGCAGCAGTGGAGTTTGTTGCGCCGCCTCTTCTCCACTTGCGCTAAAAGCGGTAGTATTTTTTTGACATCAACTACCTAAATATATATGATAATTTAAATGTGCTATTTTTAAGCCTATTTAAAATTAAAAACATAATCATTTCATTTCAGTGGTAGGGCGCCCTGTGGCTACAAAGGTCCCAGGTTAATTTATTCACAAAGTTGAGTAGGTATAGATGCAGGAGTTTTAACAGGTTTAATTCCTGGCCGTGCTATATGAGTTTGTATACCAATTTGACTCATAAATGGTAGTTATAGCCCTCCAATTGAATGAAATTTCCGTTCGAATTTAAATTATGTCAATATTTTTCTACGATACTTATCTAAATAGGTTATACTTTATTATGAGCAATTCCAATTACATAATAATTACCTTTAACAGCCAAGCTAGCTTTTGGCCGCGGCTTCGCCTGCGTGAATTTCCCACGGGAACAGTGCTATTTCCCGGGATGAAAACCCGGGAAAAGCACCCTATGTCCTTCTCAGTACTTCTAACTATGTGTATGCGAAATTTTAGGAAGATTGGTTCTATAAAGCGTGAAGAGGTAACAAACAAACACTCACTTTCGCATTTATAATAAAAGTTATGATTATGATTAGGTAGGATGTATATTGAACACTTTTTCCTCGTATTCATGTAATGTTTTCCTGTATTTAACCACTTATATCATCAACATAGAGTGACTGGGTGTACTTATTACATTTAATTATACATTTTAATCATGATTTTATTAAATTTTGTGTTGTTAACGTTCGGAATTATAATACCACGTAAGTTATTCTTCTAGTGTTTATAACCAAATACATACATAAAATCACGTCTTTATCCCTTACGGGGTAGACAGAGCCAAGAGTCATGAGACTCGAAGGCCACGCTTAGCTGAATAGTGGGCTCTCTGATGGAATGGAGATTCAGGTATAGTGACAGGTTGCTAGCCCATCGCCTATGAGTGGAGGAATCCCCAGTTTAAAGCCCTTTCCCTCGATTGACTTTTACAATCTGCGCAGGAATTAGAGAAGCAGCTGGCACATTGTATGTTTTTTTTCGCTCCCAGACCAGCATGGAAGCAAATATTTTTACCCTTTTTTTATAACCAAATATTTTTAACTTTTGTGACTTAAGTTTGTGCCTGCGAACTTCGTCCGCGCATAATTTACTAATGTCTAAATCTTTATGTTCTAAGCGACGTATCAAGACGAAGCTTATGCCAGATTTTAAGTTAGACCTTCTATGATAAAACAAAACCGCATCAAATTTAATCCAGTAGTTTTTGCGTGATGCGCATACAAACATACAGACAGAAAGACAAAAAATTCTAAAAAAAAATGGTTTCGGCTTCTATTTTCCTCCTTTAGGGTTCCATACCTACCTCAAAAGGCAAAAACGCAACCTATATAAAATCACTTTGTTGTCCGTCTCTCTGTCAAACTTTTTAAGGAGGTCCGCAAACTCTTCCATTCACTTATGCTTTAAACCTTTCGTTAATCTCTTTTCATCTATCCTCTCAACATGCCCAAACCATATCAAAATTTATTTTTCAACTTTTTTAATGTTAGTAACATTATTTTTTCTCATTTTTCAGAAATGAAAGCAAACAATGAGCCAAGTAAGTATAATTTCGTCCCACACATAAAGATACCCTAGTTGGCGCCACTGGCGGGTAAGGTCTGTCAGATGATTACAATACTGTCATCAATCGTGTGGCGTATAGTGAAATTACGTCGCCCCCCCCCCCCCACCCTGTGGTGTCAGCATTATTATTATTTATAGTTTTATTCCTTTTTCTCCCAATTTGGGGTTACTGATTGACTACGCGGGGATTATGGCCAAGCACAACCAATGAAAGAAGCTTTAAGAGTTTGGAGATAGAAACTTACGAACTAGACGGCATGTATTCAGGATCACAGCTTTCTGCATCAAAATAAATGTAAGGGGATGTATTGGTTTTCAAACTGTCATGTAAAGTTTTCGGGATGACACCGGTTATTATCTATATATAATCACTCAAAGGTGACTGACTGAAATAGTGATCTAACAACGCACAGCCCAAACCACTGGACGGATCGGGCTGAAATTTGTCAAGCAGGTAGATGTTAAGACGTAGGTATCCGCTAAGAAAGGATTAACGCGAGCGAAGCCGCGGGCACCAGCTAGTAATAGGTATAAAACTCTCCCGTCACTGAGTGACTGACAGACAACGCGCAGCCAAAACTACTGGGCGTAGGAAGATGAAATTTGGCATGTAGATGTAGGTTCCTTAGGGAGTGTAGGGGAGCACTAAGAGAGGATTTACCGAAATTCTTACGGGAACAAAGGCCCAGGCCCGTTTTGGTATGATGTATTACATCCTAGGTGACCATATACAGGTCTTTCAGGAAGAAAATTAAAAAGTATAAACTCAGGCATTAACGAAATAATACTTGTTACAGAGCTACTTATTATGAAGATAAATAATAAAGAATTAGATAATACTACTCGAATCAACTATGCAAATGATTATTCTGCTGAAAGTCATCTTGTATATTACCAGAAAGATGAGGAGTTTGATATAACTTGCATTGAGAACAAAATTCATTGTCAAAAATATGACTGCAGGAAGACGTTCTGTCTACGAGACATTGATCTAAGTAGTAAGTACAAAGGTATGAAGAAGTATCCTACTAATCCTACTGATATTATAAATGTACTAATAAAGTTTGGATGTGACTTTGTGAGGATGTTTGTTACTCACTAATGCAAAATTTACTGGACGGATTACGATGAAATTTGGTATACGGGTAGAAAAACACCATGAATAGCACATAAGGTACTTTTTATCCTGAAATTCCTACAGGAGCGAAGCCCCGGGGCGCAGCTAGTTTTTTAACTAAGTAGGACAAGAAGGACTTGGGCATATTAATCGCTAACCTTCACCAGTTGGAGCGGCACCTTTAGAAGAAGGCGATGGCAAACAAGCAAAAGATCCTGGCTGCGAAACATCCAAGCATGGACCGGGATAGCAAATGCTGCTGAGTTGTTCCGCAGGGTTAAGGACAAGAAGGACTTGAACATGCTAATCGCTAACCTTCACTAGTTGGAGAAGCACTTTTAGAAGAAGAAGTTGGCAAACAAGCAAGGGGCCCGTTTGATGGAAAGCCGTTATCGTAGTATTTAAACCCTGCAACACCAAGGGTGTTACGGGTGTTGCCAGCCCTGAATAAACCATTTCAGGCCCTTTTCGAAAAACTCCATGTTATAGCCTCTAGGGAAAATCATGACAAGGAGCTTATTCCATAGCCTTCGTCCTCCTCGCGTTATATTCCTTACTAGCGCCCCGCCCGGCTCGCACAGGAGGTACACACATTAATTGTAGCCTATGTCACTCAGGCAGAATTTCTGAAATCGGTTCAGTATAGTTCCGAAGATACAAACTATAAACTCACAAGCTTACAAACGCTTCCTCTTTAAGTATGATACGAATAGTATGATTTAAGTATGATAGTATGATTACTGAGAGCCGTTACTTCCCCATAGAATCACCTTCTCTCTGACTACTTCTTCCCACCTGCTTCGATCTTTCGCTTCGTCGAGGGCCTTGTGAAGTTTGGTGTCTAATTATGATCGGATTTGGTCCGATCATCTCGTAGGGCTGCGGCCTCTTGGTCGATTTCCGTCCATTGCCTGTTACCATCACAAAGCCTTTGAGTTCTTCTTAAGGTGATTTCAGACTACGCTGTATATAGTACACACAATATACAATATAGTACGCACAATAGTGCTATATAGTATAGCAAAGAAGGACATAATGCTATACTATATAGCATGGCGTTTACATTGCGCGATATTATCGCAAGCATTTAAAAGTATATAGCAAGCTCAGTTGACCGCATCGCACTAATTTATAGCGTATAGTAAGCCAATAACAAATCGTACAGTACAGTGTGAACGTGTCCAAAACAATGTATGGTGCGCGATATTGTTGTGCTATAAGCTATATACTATATGCTATTATATTATAGCGTACTTAGTCTGAAATGAGCTTAAGTCGTTCACTCTTGGCGTGATTATGGATCGGTCTTCTCGGACTTGGCCGCTGCTCTTGCGATGGCTCACCATTTGTTTCTATCCGTATACCAACATGTCATTATTTTCAGCTATATGTCAAAATAATACGAATACGATAAATAGACGATTAACCGAAAAGGACAACAGAACAAAAGTCGAATGTACTTATAAATACGGCGATAAACGATCAACTGTTGCTGTTACATTTGTTCTCAAAGGTAAATTTAGTCTTATTTACTAAATCGGTGGTGGTAGTGGCCGAGATCACGGGGGAGGGGCACGTCATAGAATTAATCGGTAGATGCGCCTTTACGCGTTCCACGATTGTCACTGTTTACCCGCACACGTATAACGAGTGACGTCAGCAACACACTCGGTCGGCGGTCGGCGATTGGCCGCCTGCCTGACGCAATCTGCGCGAGACTTGCACGTGACCTATGAGTCCCCGCACTCCGCGCTTTGAACGAGTGCGTAGAATAATTAAGAATAAACTGGAAACAAATTCTTGCGCGTGAAAAGTAACATCTTTATCCTTATTTGTGTTTTTGCACTTCCAAGATGAACACGACGGCATAATTATGTTAAAATATATTAAAAAACTGAATCGTTTCGTTACGCGAACACGGCAACACGCAGCGGCGTTCGTCTCGTACTAAGAAAAATCGAGCGCCCGCGCTCTCATGAGCGTTGACAAATTTTTCCGCGATCTTTGTATGAAGGGGCTTATCTACCGATTAAATCTATGGGGCACGTAACCTTGCCGTAGGACGTCACAAATAGTCAAATTTAAATGACAGAATTGTGCTAACTGACAGACCTCACTTGCCAGTGGCGCCAACTATAGTTAGCGGAAAACCGATAACCCTTATTCCTTGTTTGGTTTATTCCAGGTGTCACATTATTGGTAAATAGAGCATCGAAGGAGGACGGTGACACGCACACATACGAGCCAGGGACAGAGTTAACAATAAATTGCTTGTCAAGTCTTGAAATAGACCCTAGAAATTCTCTATCAGTGCTGAAGCTTTATTTAAATGATAGTAAGTGATTTTCTTGGTTGCTGTAGCACCAAATATTATATAAACTCTAGATAGTATTTTGTAACACTAAATAGGATACAAAATTTTTTTCTGGGGGTACAAGGGGCAGACGGTCAAAAAATTCGCGATATTTTTCCAATGTTTATAAATTTTGAAAATTTTCTGAGAAACTTAGTCATGGGATATATTAGTTTTTGTAATATATTTAAATATATACATATAATAAAACAGTAATAATATTTTATCTGTACATTTAGTATTTTTGACCGAAATGGATAGAGGGATAGGTACTTAAAAAGAATAATAGAAAGCACAAATATTTTTTTGGAATTTTCTGTCTGTCTGTCGTTTTGTCTGTCTGTATGTATGAACGCGTTTCACGCAAAAACTACTGGACGAATTTAAATGAAACTTTTTTGTTGTATAGCTATTAAGCCTGGGCAACATAGATAGGCTATAATTGATTTGGAAAACTGTAACACCTGATGAAGACCCTTAACAGAACAGCTAAACTATAAGAAATATGCAAATGGTACATTTGCAAAAGTTTATCAATCTGATGAGCATTTTCTGTTGACGTATAAAAATCGAAGATCAGGATCATCTAATGAAGAACTACAAGAGACCAGCTACACTATAACATATATGGAAATGGCTCCTTAGCGAAAGTCGTTCAACCTGACGAGCATTTTCTACTGACGAATAAAAATTGAAGATCTGGAACATCTGTTCCCGTTCATCAACATATATTCCCGCGGGACACAGGATAACCAAATGGCAGAAATTTTGAGTACTAGAGTTTAGGTTACTACCACAGGTTACTACAGTTTGGAACACAAAAAGATTTTTCATCTAAGCGAAACTCACGTGCAACAGCTAGTGTATAATAAATAAAATAAAACAGTAAATATTATTTATCTTTTATTTATAACTAGCTGTCGCCCGCGGCTTCGCCTGCGTGAGTTTCGCTTAGATGAAAAATCTCTCTTGGAGCTTTTGTTGCAATCAGATGTTCCAGATCTTCAATTTTTATACGTCAGCAGAAAATGCTCATCGGGTTAAATGACTTTTGTTAAGGCACCATTTCCATATTTCTTATAGTTTAGCTATTCTGTTAAGGTTCTTCACCAGGTGTTCCAGTTTTCAAAATAAATTATAGCCTAAATGTTGTCTAGACTTAATAGCTATACAACAAAAAAGTTTCATTCAAATCGGTTCAGTACTTTCAGAGATTAGCGTGATCATACATACAGACAGACAAAAAATTCAAAAAAAAGATTTTGCTTTCTATTATTCTTTTTAAGTGTCCCTCTATCCATTTCAGTCAAAAATACAAAATGTACAGAAAAAATATTTTTACTCTTATTATATGTATAGACTAGCTGTCGCCCGCGGCTTCGCCCGCGTGAGTTTAACTTAGATGAAAAATCTTTATGTGTTCCAAACTGTAGTAACCTAAACTCCAGTATTCAACATTGCAGTCATTTGGTTATCCCGTGTCCCGCGGGAATATATGTTGATAAATGGGAACAGATGTTCCAAATCTTCAATATTTATACGTCAGTAGAAAATGCTCATCAGGTTGAACGACTTTTGCTAAGGCGCCATTTCCATATATGTAATAGTGTAGCTGGTCTCTTAGAGTTCTTCATCAGATGATCCCTGATCTTCGATTTTTATACGTCAACACAAAATGCTCATCAGGTTGAACGACTTTTGCTAAGGCGCCATTTCTATTTATTTTGTAGAGTAGCTGGTCTCTTGGAGTTCTTCATCAGATGTTCCAAAATCTTAAATTTTTATACTTCAGCAGAAAATGCTCATCAGGTTGAACGACTTTTGCTAAGGTGCCATTTTCATATTTCTTATAGTTTAGCTGTTCTGTTAAGGTTCTTCATCAGGTGTTCCAGTTTTCAAAATCAATTATAGCCTATATGTTGCCCAGACTTAATAGCTATACAACAAAAAAAGTATCATTCAAATCCGTCCAGTAGATTTTGCGTGGAACGCGTACATACATACATACAGACAGACAGACAGACAGACAGAAAGACAGACAGACAGACAGACAAGAAATTCCAAAAAAATTTTTTTGCTTTCTATTAATCTTTTTAAGTGTCCCTCTATCCATTTCAGTCAATAATACTAAATGTACAGACAAAATATTTTTACTGTTTTATTATATGTATAGAAAATCTAGTTGTGTTAAGGGCATTATTGCATTTAAGCTGAAATAATAAATGTATGTAAAGCCTGACAGAAATATAAAAACCCTGAATTAGAGGCAGCACTTATGCGTTTTATATTGCAACATTATTGAAAGAAGTAGCGGATCTATTGGGTGGGAGCTGGAGGGCGCGTGCACCCCCCCCCCCCCGCACCCCCGACTATTTTGTGTACATATGTACTGTGGAGGCAGGTTCCATAACAGTACATACCGTACATACCAAATTATGATTAGAGTTGTTAAAATAACAGGATTTAGTAACTAATAGTAATAATTTCTTACAAGTTTATATCTATCTTAATGTTTATATTTCCAAAAAAATAATCCGCCACCATTAGTGATGTCCGTTCTCGAAATTTTCAAAGAACAAGCTGAAACTTTCGTAAAAATTTCTCGGAAATATTCTAAATAAATATACTGGATCCGCTCTTGATCGAAAGTTAAACTTAGACAGGAGAAATGACAGATAGGTTTTTAACTTAGTTGCCAGTGTAAGAAATTAGTTCTATTGCTTTTCCGCAACATGGCGAGGGTTTTTATATTCCTGGTCAGGCTATAAGTATGTAGAATCAATTAAAAGTTAAATTAGTAAAAGGTTTAGTTTAATTAGTAAAATACTCATCCAAGAATATTTATTCAATAAAAAAGAACTAAGTAAATTTGAACTCTAACAAAATGTATCACTTTAAAGTTAAATATTTCGCAAACGGAACCCTAAATCAAAAAAATGCTCTTTACACACTGACAATATTTTTAAAAGACCTATCAATTGATACCCCACACGATGGTATAATCGAAAGAAAAAAAAACATCCCCTTCTTTAGGAGGCCCCTAAAAAAATTTATTTCGTAATTTTATTCAACAGTTAACTCCGCGTAATAAATGTGTATATCTATACCAAATTACAGTTTTCTGGTACTCATCATCTCTGAGCTAAGCCTCGGACAGACACGACGAAACTATAAGGGTTCCTAGTTTATTTCGGAACCCTAAAAAACAATACGTGTTCA
>CM031593.1:6965699-7099998 GCA_018467065.1 Ephestia elutella
CCTTTCGTATTAGTAAGAAAACTGTATCACGTCAGGTAGTGATCCCTCGCTAAGTAACAAGCAATCTTAGAAATATTCGTTATACAAAGTAATAACATGACTAACTGCAAGGTCTAATTACAATTGCAATAAGATCCTATTTAGAATATGCAAGGAGAAGGTGTATCTTTGCATTGACCGTCGACGAGTAAAGTGTTGAGTCATGACAAAACAAAGTGTACGTTAAACACAGAGCAAACATTTTTTTTTTTAATCTAATTTTTTCTTACTATTCCACATAATATTTTAAAACTAAAACTATGAAATGTGAATTTCAAGTATTTTTGTATATCTAATTAAGTATTATATATATTATATATTTAAATAGTGTATTTTTAAAATCTCGAAGGCGGCTAAATAAGAAATTTGGATATGAAAGAATTTTTGGTACCTAAAGTGAGAAGTATAGATTGAATGTTTTATGTTCACGATTGTGTATGTGTATGGGAATGTGTGTGTGTGTGTATGTGTTTTTGTATGGTAGCTTTACGACATTATATACCAAGAATATTGATGTCGCCGCTTGAGCTGTCAAAGGTAAGCAATAGCATAAGCAATTGTTAGTGTAGTGTTAAACTCTCAATAAATCCTCGGTCGCTAAGTTGTCTAGTCCCAACAGAAAGTTTGATATAGTTTTTTTACATGAGTATAAGGTAAGCTTATTAATATCAATGTTCGATGAAATTTTATTATAAGTATAAGGGCCCAAAAAAAGTTTAGAAAGTTTTGTGCAAATCGTGTTTCTACATCTTGGAACTGTATAGATTTTGTCAGTTCTTTACCTTCTATTTGGCAGTGTATTACGAGGAATTTTATGTTGGTGTATGATAAGAGTTTTAATAAAAAGTTTTCGCACCGATAGTATTTTGGTTTCTTCAAATAGTTTATCAGATGGATATCTAATAGGTTTAGAAATGACATAGTCTTTATTACAGCTTTTTGGGCTTTTTCTAATATGTTGAGTGTAGTTTTAAAGCATCCACCCCATATAAGTATGCAATAGTTTAAGATAGATTCACAAAGCGAGGTGTATAATATTATTTTTAATAGTTTGTCATCGCAAATGTGTCTTATATTTTTAAAAAATATAGATCAATTTTCTTACTCGGTTTGATAGTGTGTATGTACGTGGTCTTTCCAAGATAGATGGTTGTCAAGAATTAGTCCAAGATATTTTATATTGTTAGTGCTTTTTAATTGATAGCAATCACAGTGTGCATGATTGTGCGCAGTTATGGTGTTTTATAATGATATCTTGGTTAAGTGGTAATGAATTAGATAATATACTAAAGGTCATATACTTTGTTTTACTTTTGGTTTAAGGGTTAGAAGATTGTTGTCCAGCCAGTTGGTGACAATTCTAAAACAGTTGTCGGCGTGTTTTCCTAACTGGACCCAATCGTTTCCTGTGCATAATATAACAGTGTCATCCGCAAACGTGACGATAATCGGCGTCATATAAGTCCAGTTGGCAGAGGTCATCAATATATATTAAGAATAAAGTAGGTCCTAGAACGCTACCTTGGGGAACGCCATAACAGACTGTGTGTTCTTCGCTGATGTAGTCGTCAACTTTGACCATCTGCTTTCTGTTCTCTAGATAACTCTTGAAAAGTAGGAGTTCGGTGCTCTAACTTTGCCCTTCCTTTCCAGTTTGTCCAACAAGCAGAGGAACGGAAACCGTATCGAAGGCTTTGTTTAGAGTCCAAAAATATACCAAGACATTTAGTTTGGTTATCTAAATTTGATGTAATTATCGATGTAACATGTTTTATAGCATCACAAGTTGATTTTTTGGACCTGAACCCATACTGGTTAGCTGAAATGAGATTTTGATTTTCAAGATAGTCTTTAAGTCTACTATTTATTATTTTTTCAATTATTTTGGCTAAAGTAGGTAGCAACGAAATTGGTCTATAATTTGATATACAGTTCTTATCACCAGATTTATAAATAGGTACAACAATAGACTTTTTAACGAGTCAGGAAACACACCTTTAGGAGAAGCACAGATTTATGATAATAGTAAGTGGTTCAGCAAGTATGTAGCATGCTTGTTTAAGAAAGATAGATGAAGATTCCCATCATAACCTGCAGATGATGTTGATTTAAGATTGTTAATTGTATTGATAACCTCAAAGAGTATCAGTTGGCAGAAGGACAAAGGAATTAGTCGTTGAAGGTAGTCGATTTTTTTTGATCGTTACTTTTATTAACATTATTGTCATTAGTATTTAATCTCTTTTGTTTTATGTTTTTAGCTAGGTTTGTTCCCAATATTTGAAAAGTAATCATTAATGTAGTTAACTGACTCTATAGGATTCGTTTTTATATTCAATAAGTTAGCTTGAGTTACTTTTGCTTTTATCTAAATAACAGACATAGCTTAACTATGGACCACTGCTGTTTCAGGTTATTGTGATATTTATTTAATTCGTTTCTATAGTATACTCTTTTTAATTTTTTTAGTAAATTATTACATGTGTTTCTGCTAGCGCAAGTATGTTTTTCGAAGGATGGGGTTATCAGGATCTTTTTTTAATTTTTGCTGTAACTTATTTCTGTTTTCTGTATGCACCTTAGGAGTCCTGTCGTAATCCAAGGTTTGGAGATTCTTTTTCTATGTGATACTTTAAATACTACGGTATGTTTATTGAGCGTTGCTTTTTTATCACAGATATTAAGAGTATTCATAGCTTCATTGGGATCATTTGTTGAAAGGCATTTTGGATCCAATCTATTGAGCTCAACTCATCTATAGCTTTAACATAGTCTGTTTTAGTTCTATACTTCTTATCATTCTTTCTACAAGGTGGTTTGTTTGGGAAGTGACATGAGCACACAATAATGATCGGTTATCAGTCGCTTGGCAAACAACAGTAGTCGTTACGTGTTTAGTTTTAACAAAGAAGTGGTCAACGCATTTACCAGAGTTGCGAGTGGGGGAATGTATGTGAGGGTAAAAGTCCGTGAAAAGTGAGAAGATCCAAATACTCTGGTGATCTTCTATCTGAATTAAGAGGAGTTTAACATCAATATTTATGTCCCCCACTATTATTAGATTTTTGATACATTTTTAGGTCGGTAAGCAATTTATCTAATGCATTTAAGAAGTTTTGTATGTTATAAAAACTAGGGGGCCTATATATACATACAACTGCATATTTATTTTGAAAAGTTATGACTAAACGAGTTAGCATCTGTAAAATAATCTGGTTCCGTCACCAGCACATCATAATTTTCTTTTACGAATACAACCGTACCATCATTTTGGTTTATGTATTTAAGCGTTCTGTGAGAATTGTAATTGTTCAGACGAGGCAGAACAGAATTTTCGTCCAATCTACACTCTGTTAAGACAATTATGTCCTGTTCGATCTTAATTTGGTCTAGAAGAATAGTTAGTTCATCGAAATTAGAATTGTTGACGCTCCTTATATTTTGTGTTATAATATTAAAAGAGTCTGTAGAACCAGGCATAATAGCACTACACATCTCCGGATCCTCCACTGTGACCGCTTTACCGACATTGACACTGGTGTCAATGTCAGTCAAAATATCCTGTAAGTTGTTCATAATATTGTTGTAATAATATGGTAGAACAAAATGTACGGTGAGCGGCACTGAAACGAAGTAGAGATGTCGGGAGGATTGAGAAATAATGATTTTGAGCATGGATTTCCGTGATGTGTGAGTATGTGTGAGAATATGTAAGAAGTGTGTGTATGTAAATTGAGTATATAAATGTATAATACCAGTACAATGACCTCAGTATTTGTAATATTACGAGTCTATTTGAAAGTTTAGCCGACTTCGAGCATTCACTATAAAACGAAGGCATAAGTAAAGAATTAAAGAAACAATAGTTCAATATAACACTAAAGTATACGTTGACACTATAGGTCATCACACTATAAAGTCATAAAATCGGGGCCGCAACTTCCGACTTCAGTTGTTCAATTTGATCGGGCGTTTTGATGTGTATAGCCGGTGAGCCCTCAGATTTCCTCACATAGATCTTGCCACGCTTTATCCAGCGAGTACTTGTAATAAGCGCTCTTTACAAGGTCCCTAGCCTGGTAGTGAATGTGCTTAGCATAGGAGCTAAGAACCTCAGATATGTAAACAGCTTTTTTATCTCCACCCAGACCTAGAGTCAGCGTGTTCAATTTATTATTCTCGTTGTCTTTATTATACCTTCTTGTGGCTCCCAGTACCTTGTCACGAATGTCCTCAGACTGGTATTCCACAATCATATGTTTGTTTGCCTGCCTTTGCCTGCCTCACTTGTCTTACCTTAGACTTGTCTAAATCAAGCCCCAAAGAAACGTGAATCTTGTCTACAACTTCTTTCAGATCTTCCTTCTCAATTTCTGGTAGATTGCGTATTTCAATGGACATTGCATTCTGTTTGCAATTTATTTCCTCCAAAGTTTGTTCTATTTGACGCATTTTCGCTTTCATAGCTTCCTGTTCCATACTAGTAACATCGGCTCGTTTTTGGAGGTCTTCACATTTAGAAGATATAATTTCCAGCTTTCCTTCTATCTTTTTCTGCGCCTTGATAATGTCTTTATTTTGTTCTTTCACTTCATCAATCGATTCTTTTATTTTACTAAATTTCTGATCTTGGTCTTTCCTCATTTTATTTAACAATATGATGATCTCATCTCGTAGTTCCACGTCATGATCGTCATCTCGGCCTTTTCTTTTCTTCGAGAATAAAGATGGATTGTCTTTGAGATTCGCTAGGTCGGTTTGTGACGATGAACGACTTCCTGCAGGAGATCCTCTGAGGGACATGATTATGAGTACTCTGTATATCTTACACGTACACTATACACTGTTTCGATTTTTAAAACACGAATATTGCTTGAGAGCAGTTGAATTTCAACTTAAATGCTTTGGAAATAAAAATGAAAATGCACTGAAAGTGATTTTAAAAGGCAACTGAGTGGGGGTGAACTCAACTACTCGTCACGAGCGCAGGACGAGGAATGAGGAACAATATATATATCAAGGACTACTTGCAATTCATTTTTGTGCTTTAGTAGTCCATTGCTATTCCATGCCATGATTTTAAGATTGTTCATCATTTTCTGTTTTTAGGAATAGCAACTTTAGTGCTATTTTGTATTTTTTCAATCGCTCATCAAATAACGACATTAGCTTCAGTATTTCATCTAACTTACTCATATTTGTATCTGTTTTATTTATCTGCTGAGAGCTTGTGGCGTTTTTTGCAGCAGTTTGGGCGTATGAGACATTTGCGGTTACAGTTGCCCCAGGTTTATTATTTGTTTTAGGCTGGATAGCCGGTTGAACGGTGGGTGTTGGTTTTTCTTGAGGACCTGTGGGTTTTTTAACTACTTTATTCCTTATTTTTGAATTTCTTTGGCTATCGTGCAGCCTCTATAGTTAGCAGGATGTGCTTCTCCACAGTGTACGCATTTGCAATCTTTAGTAAGATGCCTTCCTGTGCATTTGACACATCTTGGCTCTTTGGCACAGTACGTTTGAGTATGGCCGTAAGCCTGACATCTTTTACATTGTGGAATGAGTTTTGGTGATTTTAGCGGTTGTATATCGACCATACAACCTAAAATTGATTTAATATTGTAAATTTTACTAATTTCCTCTTTGTTGTTAAAGGTCAACATGAACATATTCAGCGGTTCTTTAGTTTTATAGCTCAGTTTGTTGACTGCATCTATAATCTGCAGGCCCTTTGACTTGAGATCTTCAATTACTCTCTCAGGCTTACAAGTCGCTGATAACTTTCTTGCCATAACTCTAATTGGCCTTTCCTGTTTGTTTTCGTAGGAATGCCAAAGACAATTATTAGCTGATATAAGCTTCACAATATTTTTATATGCTTCTTCATTGCAAGCATTTATTTTCACGCTGTCACCACTCAGTAATTTTACTGTGAAGGTGCCGGCTGACACTTCTCTTGATAGAAAGTCGTAGAAATTCTGGTAATTATTGACGCCATCAATTATTATTGGTGGCGGTGTTGGGCTTTTTTTTGCCTTCTCTAATTTGAGACTAACCTCTTGTGGTGAGAGTGTGGGTGACATATTCAATTTCCTTTTTTTCCTTGATTTTGTTCTTATCCACTCTGTTTCTTTGGCTAGCTCTTCCTCGTCGGTACCATAGTCGGCTTGCGGCGGCGGGGGGACCTCTACATTTTGCGCTAGTGGGGCTGTAGTTTTAGATTCAACAGCGCATTTAAGCTGCTGTTGAAGAATTTCGATTTGACTCTTTCAGTCCTCAATCAGGTATTGCTGTTTCAAGCGTTCTTCTCTTTCTTCTTTGAAACGGTCAAGAAGATACCGTTCCGTTTCGGTTTTAATTTCTATTTTCTTTGTTGGCGTATTCATTGTTAAGGCAAATGAGAGAGCGTCGCCTTAACAATATTAGTAATAAATGGTAAACATACCGAGCGAAGTGACGATCTAGGTCATTGCTGGCCGGCCACTCATGACGCGAACGACGACGGTATTTTGCTGCGTTAGCACTTTACACGGCACGCGCGGTCAGGTGTGAGTGTGACACAACCGATCTAATCGAACATTGAAAGATCACTCATCATGAACATTATTGACATCAAGTTAGGTTTATCATCATCAATCGATATCATCATCATCAATCAATATCTATCAATATCAATAGGTAGATACATATAATAAAACTGCAACTGGTCTGTGTCTATACATGAGATATATTTAAGGCTATACCCAATCAGGATTTTCCGAAAACGTACTGTCTTTAAACGTCAAGTGTGAATCATAGGTTATAAGTACTAAAGCAGGAAAAATATCCTGTAAAGAGTAAAATACTAAACTAGAATTATACCGAATCAAATTACAAATAAAACTGATAAAAATAATAATACATAATCCTCTTTTTTTTTCCTTTATCGTCGAAAATCACCGTAATTTAAGCGATAACAATAGATTTTTTTTAAAGAATCAAATAAAGAATACATTTATTTACAACGATACCGGCTTATTCTTTAAAATATGTTTAGTGTTATAAGGTTACTTTTCGAATTTTCTATAATTTGTGTTTTTGCTAGCGAGTTTTCGTTAGGATCTTAGGGTAATTATTTTAGAGGATTTCTTTTATTTATGATAAAACACTAAATATATTTTTAAAAATAAGCCGATATCGTTTTAAATAATTGTAGTCTTTATTTGTTTCTTTTAAAAAAATCTACTGTTATCGTTTAAATTACGGAGATTTTCGACGATAAAGGAAAAACAACAGGATTATGTATTATTTTTTTTTATCTAGTGTTATTTATTTTATTTGTAATTTATGTATATTCTCTTTACGGGATATTTTTCCTGCTTCAGTACTTCTAACCTATGGTTAACACATGACGTTCAAAGACAGTACGTTTTCGAAAAATTCTGATTGGGTATGGCCTTATTAATAGATATAAAACTCTTCGGTTACTGAGTGACTGACAGACAACGCGCAGCCAAAACTACTGGGCGTAGGAAGATGATGGCATGTAGGTTCCTTAGGGAGTGTAGGGGAGCACTAAGAGAGGATTTACCGAAATTCTTACGGGAACAAAGGCCCAGGCCCGTTTTGGTATGATGTATTACATCCTAAGTGACCATATACAATACAGGTCTTTCAGGTAGAAAATTAAAAAGTATAAACTCAGGCATTAACAAAATAATACTTGTTACAGAGCTGCTTATTATGAAAATAAATGATAAAAAATTAGACAAAACTACTCGAATCGACTACGCAAATGATGATTCTGGTGAAAGTCATCGTGTATATTACCAGAAAGATGAGGAGTTTGATATAACTTGCCTTGAGAACAAAATTCATTGTCAAAAATATGACTGCAGGAAGACGTTCTGTCTACTAGACATTGATCTAAGTAGTAAGCACAAAGGTATTAAGAAGTACTACTATTATAAATGTACTAATAAAGTTTGGATATGAGTTTGTAAGTCTCTCAATCACGCAAAATCTACTGGACGGATTACGATGAAATTTCGTATACGGGTGGAAAAACACCGTGAATAGCACATAGGATACTTTTTATACCGAAATTCCCACGGGTGCGAAGCCCCGGGGCACAGCTAGTTTTCAACTAAGTAGGACAAGAAGGATTTGGGCATATTAATCGCTAACCTTCACTAGTTGGAGAGGCACTTTTAGAAGAAGAAGTTGGCAAACAAGCAAGGGGCCCGTTTGATGGAAAGCCGTTATCGTAGTATTCAAACCCTGCAACACCAAGGGTGTTACGGATGTTGCCAACCCTGAATAAATCTTTTCAGGCCCTTTTCGAAAAACTCCAAGTTATAGCCTCTAGGAAAAACCATGACAAGGAGCTTATTCCATAGCCTTCGTCCTCCTCGCGTGATATTCCTTACTAGCGCCCCGGAGGCACACACATAAATTGTAGCCTATGTCACTTAGGCATAATGTAGCTTTCTATTGCTGAAAGAATTTTTGAAATCGGTTTTAGTAGTTCCGAAGATACAAACTCACAAGCTTACAAACAGCTCCTCTTTAAGTCTGATAGTATGATTAGCCGAGCCATTACTAAGAATCACCTTCTCTCTGACTACTACTTCCCACCTGATTCGATCTTTCGCTTCGTCCGAGGGCCGTGTGAAGTTTGGTGTCTAATTATGATCGGATTTGGTCCGATCATCTCGTAGGGCTGCGGCATCTTGGTCGTTTGCCGTCCATTGCCTGTTACCATCACAAAGCCTTTGAGTTCTTCATAGGCTGATTTCAGACTACGCTGTACTATTGTGCTATATAGTATAGCAAAGAAGGACCCAATGCTATACTATATAGCATGGCGTTTACATTGCGCGATATTTAAAAGTATATAGCAAGCTCAGTTGATTGCATCGCACTAATTTATAGCGTACTAGCTTTTGCCCGCGGCTTCGCCCGCGTGAATTTCCCACGGGAACAGTGCTTTTTCCCGGGATAAAAAGTAGCCTATGTGCTATTCCAGGTCATTATCTACCTCTGTACCAAATTTCATCGAAATCCGTCCAGTAGATTTTGCGTGATTGAGTAACAAACATCCTCACAAACTCACAAATTCACAAACTCACAAACTCACATCCAAACTTTCGCATTTATAATATTAGTATGGATAGTAAGCCTATATATAGCCTATATATCGTACAGTACAGTGTGAACGTGTCCATCTCCATAACAATGTATGGTGCACGATATTGTTGTGCTATGAACTATATACTATATGTATTATAGCGTACTTAGTCTGAAATCACCTTAAGTCGTTCACTCTTGACGTGATTATGGATCGGTCTTGGCTGCTGCTCTTGCGATGGCTCTCCATTTGTTTCTATCCCACAGTATTCAAGAACCCTTCGGACCTGACATTTCGAACTAAGCTCAAAATGTGACGCATTATGTTGTTCTAAATGATAAGCAAAAACTCCCGTGTGGAAATTCTATCGCCGTATGGTAGTAAAAAAAAAATACCAACTTAGGTTTGAGTTTTCTCCAAAACTATAAGGAATTTTCCACACGGGAGTTTTTGCTTATCATTTAGAACAAAGTAATGCGTCACATTTTGAGCTTAGTTCGAAATGTCAGGTCCGAAGGGTTCTTGGAATACTGTGTATCCTAGTATACGGATGATACCAACATGTCATTATTTTCAGCTAAATGTCAAAATAATACGATAAATAGACGATTAACCGAAAAGGACAACGGAACAAAAGTCGAATGTACTTATACATACGGCGATATACCATCAACTGTTGCTGTTACATTTTGTTCTCAAAGGTAAATTTAGTCTTATTTACTAAATCGGTGGTGGTAGTGGCCGTGATCAAAAATGTTGAAAGTCTGAAGCTCTTTAAAGCGAAATAGGAGGCGTACTTGCTAACTAAAAACTATTACTCTGTCAGTGAATTTTTTGATTGAGTCCAGTTATTAAGCATTTTTATTCCTGTATTTTGTTTTATTTATTTATTTAGTTTTTTGGGGGTCTTACAGCTAAATAACGACTATGTGTTGAGTACAATTACATTAAAGCTATGCTAATAACAAGACTTCAGTTTTGACATAAGATATTATGATTATTAATCGACTTAGCATATAAATATGATTTAATTGATAATTTTAATGTATAATTTAGAATTGTAATCTAATTTAATTTATATTTTAAGCTAGGAACATCAAACACATTATGAGAATTGTTAATGATTAAATAAATAAGTGAGAAAATGCAGCGGTGGAGTTTGTTGCGCCGCCTCTTCTCCACTTGTGATATCAACTACCTAAGTATATGATGATTTAAATGTGCTATTTTTAAGCCTTTTTAGAATTTAAAAAATAATCATTTCATTTCAGTGGTAGAGCGCCCTGTGGCTACAAAGGTCCCAGGTAAATTTATTCACAAAGTTGAGTATACATGCAGGAGTTTTAACAGGTTTAAATCCTGCCCGTGCTATGAGTTTGTATACCAATTTGACTCATAAATGGTAGTTATAGCCCACCAATTGAATGAAATTTCCGTTCGAATTTGAATTATGTCAATATTTTTCTACGATATTTAAATAGGTTATACTTTATTATGAGCAATTCCAATTACATAATATGTAATTACCTTTTATAGCCAAACTAGCTTTTAGCCGCGGCTTCGCCTGCGTGAATTTCCCACGGGAACAGTGCTATTTCCCGGGATGAAAAGTACCCTATGTTCTTCTCAGTACTTCTAACTATGTGTATGCGAAATTTCAGGAAGATTGGTTCTGTAGATAAAGCGTGAAGAGGTAACAAACAAACACTCACTTTCGCATTTATAATAATAGTTATGATTATGATTAGGATGTATATTGAACACTTTTTCCTCATATTTATGTAATGTTTTCCTGTATTCAACCACTTATATCATCAACATAGAGTGACTGGGTGTACTTATTACATTTAATTATACATTTTAATCATGATTTTATTACATTTTGTGTTGTTAACGTTCGGAATTATAATACCACGTAAGTTATTCTTCTAGTGTTTATAACCAAATACATACATATATAAAATCACGTCTTTATCCCTTACGGGGTAGACAGAGCCAAGATTCATGAGACTCGAAGGCCACGCTTAGCTGAATAGTGGGCTCTCTGATGGAATGGAGATTCAGGTATAGTGACAGGTTGCTAGCCCATCGCCTATGGGTGGAGGAATCCCCAGTTTAAAGCCCTTCCTCGATTGACTTTTACAATCTGCGCGGGAAGAGAAGCAGCTGGCACATTCTATGTTTTTTTTCGCTCCCAGACCAGCATGGAAGCAAATATTTTTTACCTTTTTTTATAACCAAATATTTTTACCTTTTTTTATGACCAAATATTTTTACCTTTTGTGACTTCGTCTGCGCATAATTTACTAATGTTTAAATCTTTATGTTCTAAGCGACGTATTAAGACGAAGCTTACGCCAGATTTTAAGTTAGACCTTCTATAATAAAACAAAACCGCATCAAATTTAATTCAGTAGTTTTTGCGTGATGCGCATACAAACATACAGACAGAAAGACAATAAATTCTAAAAAAAAATGGTTTCGGCTTCTATTGTCCTCCCTTTTTAGGGTTCCATACCTACCTCAAAAGGCAAAAAATGCAACCTATATAAAATCACTTTGTTGTCCTTCTCTCTGGCAAACTTTTTAAGGAGGTCCGCAAACTCTTCCATTCACTTATGCTTTATACCTTTCGTTAATCTCTTTTCATCCATCCTCTCAACATGCCCAAACCATATCAAAATTTCTTTTTCAACTTTTTTAATGTTAGTAACATTATTTTTTCTCATTTTTCAGAAATGAAAGCACACAATGAGGCGAGTAAGTATAATTTCGTCCCACACATATCTCAGACACACATAAAGATACCCTAGTTGGCGCCACTGGCGGGTAAGGTCTGTCAGATGATACAATACTGTCATCAATCGTGTGACGTATAGTCAAAGTCAAAGTCAAATATTTTTATTCATGTAGGCTTAAAAATAGCACTCATAAATCGTCACTTTCTTGTTCTTTAGTTAGTTGACGTCAAAAAAATTACTTAAAGCTAAGTTTACCACCGCCTCCAAAGCGCAAGTGGAGAAGAGGCGGCGCAACAAACTCCACTGCTGCATTTTCTCCAAAGACGTCACTTTACAACATATGTCTTACAATTAAATAACTGTATATGTGGACGAATATACATTGAATATATATATATATATATTAAATGTCAAATTTATAAATTAATAAAAATTATAAATTAATAAAATGTCATTGTAAAAGTAAAAGTACACAATGTACCTAGAGAGTAATATGACAGTCTTAGGAGGTCACTGTACCAGGCTCGGGCCACGCATTTTTGTCATTTACATAATCATCCGTCGTATAATATGCCTTCTTACAAAGTGTCTCCTTAATATAATGTTTAAATTTCTTGTCAGGCATATCAAGGACAGATTTTGGTATTTTATTATAATAGCGTATACAGTTTCCCACAAATGATTTCCTAACCCTAGCCAGTCTGTGCCCTGGAACGTACAAGTTATGTTTGTTTCGCAGGGAGATATCTGTGACATCACAAACTTTTTTGAAAGACGAAATATTTTTCCTAACATGCATAATGTTATCAAAAATATATTGGGATGGTAAGGTTAAAATATCTATATCTTTGAAGAAATCTCTGAGTGAATCTCTTTTTCTTAATCTGTAAATAAAACGAATAGCTCTTTTTTTGAAGTATAAAAATTGTTTGTATGTCGGCAGCTGCTCCCAAAGTAATAGGCCATACGACATTAGGCTATGGAAATAACTAAAATAAACCAACCTAGCAGTTGCCACATCCGTCAGTTGTCTGATTCGTCTTACAGCATAAGCCGCGGAGCTCAGTTTTTTAGACAAATTAGAAATGTGAGCACCCCATTGTAATTTAGAATCTAATGTTATTCCTAAAAATGTGGTACTTTCAATGAACTCTAACTTATTACTATTTATATTGATATCAACATGGGCCTGCCTAACATTAGGAAGCGTAAATTTAATGCAATGGGTCTTACTTGCATTAAGCATCAGGTTATTAGCAGAAAACCAGTCTGATATGGCAGACAAAGTGCTGTTCACAGCATCCACATTTTCGCTATGGCGGTCAGTCTTAAAAATTAAAGACGTGTCATCAGCAAACAACACTATACCAGCCTGCTTCTCAACCATATAAGGCAGGTCGTTGACATAGACTAAAAAAAGGAAAGGTCCTAAAATTGAACCTTGAGGTACGCCAATCATAACTTTTGATCCTTTAGATTTTACGTTATTTAGGTCTACAGTCTGCTGCCTATCACTTAAATAAGATTTTATTAGTTCTATTGATTTAGTGTCAAAACCGTACTGAGAGAGCTTGAGCAAGAGAGTCTCATGGTCAACACAGTCAAACGCCTTAGATAAATCACAAAACGCTCCAATTGCATCCTGTGAATCTTCCCATGCATTGAAGATATGAGTAACCAAAGCCACTCCCGCATCAGTTGTGCATTTACCACTAGTAAATCCAAATTGTTGGCCGTGAAATAGATTGTGGATATTAAAGTACTGTTGCATTTGACTAAGCATAATCTTTTCAAATACTTTACTCAAGACTGGCAAAATAGATATAGGCCTATAGTTGCCAGGCTCTGATTTTTCACCTTTTTTAAACAGTGGAATTAATTTGCTAAGTTTCATTAAATTTGGAAAAATGCCTTGGTCAACACATTCATTAAATATATAAGCTAAGTCGACAGCTATGATATTTATTATATGGAAAATTATGCTAACAGACATACCCCAGTGATCCTCAGACTTCTTAATATTTAGTTCTTTAAAAGTTTTAATTATATCACTAGGGTCAATATGCGAGAATTTAAATTTAGAGGTGCAAGTGGTGACATTACTTTTAAGTAGGGATTCGGCATTTTGAGGGCATGAATTTATGCTAGAGGTTAATTCTAATGGTATGTTTGTAAAGTAATTTTCAAAAACATTTACTATTTCTTGTGTAGAAGTAATTTTTTTGTCATTATGTATAATTTCCTTAATATTTTCTTTCAATTTAAATTTGCCTGTCTCTTTATTTATAATGCTCCAGGTTTCTTTCATCTTATTAGGAGCGTTACTGATCTTCCTTTTAATACAATTAGCCTTAGCCTGTCTGCAAGCTCTTTTAAAAGTTTTTGAATAATTTCTAACATAATCAACAAAAGTACTATCAAATCTATATTGTTTCTGGGCATACAAGTCAAATAATTTTTGTCTACTTATATATATACCTGTAGTAGCCCATTCGTTAAATTGTAATTTATTATTAAACTTACGTTGCTTCAATGTAAATGTTTTGGAAAAAGCATCAGAAACAGTACTAAATAAGTTGTTATAATGGGCATTTGGATCACTACCAGTGTATGTCACCGAGCACATTTTATTTTCCAACGTATTTTTGAATTTAATAATTTTTTGAGCAGTGATTGGTCTACACATGATTTTTTCCTCACTCAAGCTAGGTGTTATATTAAATGTAACTAATTGGCCGCAATGGTCTGATGGTAATTTTCTGAAAACTGATTTATTTTGTGGGTCCTGTTCACTAAAGACATTATCAATACATGTAGCAGATGTGGCAGTGGTGCGAGTAGGCTCTAAAAATACATTATCTAGATTGTAGCTCTTGAAAAGATTTTGAAACTGGGTGCTTACAGTAGATTGAACTAATAAATCAACATTAAAGTCACCACAAACAATTAACTTTTTGTTACTATTTGAAGCTACTCTAAGAACTTCATCCATTACTGCTAAGAAATCTTTGAAAACACTACTGGGTGGACTGTATACACAGATAATGATATGGCCATCAAGCTCGGCACAGGATACCTCAACACACCGCTCAAGAGAGAGTCTTACTATGTCATGACGCTCCTTGCTGCGTAGACCATTTTGATATATATTGCAGATCCGCCTCTACTCGTAGACCCTCTCTTATAGCAGCTAACAGTATTATAATTGTTTGGACTGACCACTGTCTCACCCTCTAAAATCCAATGTTCAGTCAAACATAAAAACATAAAACATAAAATAACATAAATAGTGATATTAAGTCGGCCCCCCCACCACCCTGTGGTGTCTGCGCATTCTGTAAGGATACGTTGTGGTAATGTACGTGTATCCGGATTAATTATCCTGGTGATTACGGTGGAACATCAGGATGTCTGGTTGTGATGTACAGTTCCGTGCGGCGGAGGGGCACGTCATAGATTTAATCGGTAGATGCGCCTTTACGCGTTCCACGATTGTCACTGTTTACCCGCACACGTATAACGAGTGACGTCAGCAACACACTCGGTCGGCGGTCGGCGATTGGCCGCCTGCCTGACGCAATCTGCGCGAGACTTGCATGTGACCTATGAGTCCCCGCACTCCGCGCTTTGAACGAGTGCGTTGAATAATTAAGAATAAATTGGAAACAAATTCTTACGCGTGAAAAGTAACATCTTTATCCTTATTTGTGTTTTTGCATTTCCAAGATGAACACGACGGCATAATTATGTTAAAATATGTTAAAAAACTGAATCGTTCCGTTACGCGTAAACACGGCAACACGCAGCGGCGTTCGTCTCGTACTAAGAAAAATCGAGCGCCCGCGCTCTCATGAGCGTTGACAAATTTTTCCGCGATCTTTGTATGAAGGGGCTTATCTACCGATTAAATCTATTGGGCACGTAACCTTGCCGTAGGACGTCACAAATCGTCAAATTTAAATGACAGAATTTTGCTAACTGACAGACCTCACTTGCCAGTGGCGCCAACTATAGTGAGCGGACCCTTATTCCTTGTTTGGTTTATTCCAGGTGTCACATTATTGGTAAATGGAGCACCAAAGGAGGACGGTGACACGTACATATACGAGCCAGGGACAGAGTTAACAATAAATTGCTTGTCAAGTCTTGAAATGGACGCTAGAAATTCTCTATCAGTTCTGAAGCTTTATAAAAATGATGGTAAGTGATTTTCTTGGTTGCTGTAGCACCGAATATTATATACTCTAGATAGTATTTTGTAACACTAAATAGGATACAAAAAATTTTTCTGGGGGTACAAGGGGCAGACGGTCAAAAAAATCGCGATATTTTTCCAATGTTTATAAATTATGAAAATTTTCTGAGAAACTTAGTCATGGGATATATTAGTTTTTGTAATACATATACAGGGAGACATGGAAAAAACTCCACCGACAAGAACAATGTTCTTAAATTTAAATGAATGAATGAATACATATATTTAAATCTATACATATAATAAAACAGTAAAAATATTTTGTCTGTACATTTAGTATTTTTGACTGAAATGGATAGAGGGACACTTAAAAAGAATAATAGAAAGTAAAAATTTTTTTTTAATTTTCTGTCTGTCTGTCTGTCTGTATGTATGTACGCGTTTCACGCAAAAACTACTGGACGGATTTAAATTAAAATTTTTTGTTGTATAGCTATTAAGCCTGGGCAACATATAGGCTATAATTGATTTTGAAAACTGGAACACCTGATGAAGACCCTTAACAGAACAGCTAAACTATAAGACATATGCAAATGGTACATTTGCAAAAGTTTATCAATCTGATGAGCATTTTCTGTTGACGTATAAAAATCGAAGATCAGGATCATCTGATAAAGAATTCCGAGAGACCAGCTACATTATTACATATATGAAAAAGGCTCCTTAGCGAAAGTCGTTCAACCTGACGAGCATTTTCTACTGACGAATAAATATTGAAGATCTGGAACATCTGTTCCCGTTCATCAACATATATTCCCGCGGGACACGGGATAACCAAATGGCAGAAATTTTGAGTACTAGAGTTTAGGTTACTACCACAGGTTACTACAGTTTGGAACACAAAAAGATTTTTCATCTAAGCGAAACTCACGCGGGCCAAGCCGCGGGCAACAGCTAGTGTATAATAAATAAAATTAATCAGTGAATATTATTTATCTTTTATTTATAATAGGTAGGTACTGAAAATCTAGTTGTGTTAAGGGCATTGAAATAATAAATGTATGTAAAGCCTGACCAGAAATATAAAAACCCTGAATTAGAGGCAGCGCTTATGCGTTTTATATTGCAACATTATTAAAGAAGTACCGGATCTATTGGGTGGGAGCTGGGGGGCGCGTGTACCCCTCCCCCCCCGGCACCCCCGACTACTATTTTGTGTACATATGTACTGTGGAGGCAGGTTCCATAATAGTACATACCGTACATACCAAATTATGATTAGAGTTGTTAAAATAACAGTATTTAGTACCTATAGTAATAATTTCTTACAAGTTTATTTCCAAAAAAATAATCCGCCACCATTAGTGATGTCCGTTCTCGAAATTTTCAAAGAACAAGCTGAAACTTTCGTAAAAATTTCTCGGAAATATTCTAAATAATAAAAATACTGGATCCGCTCTCGATCGAAAGTTAAACTTTGACAGGAGAAATGACAGATAGGTTTTTAACTTAGTTGCCAGTGTAAGAAATTAGTTCTATTGCTTTTCCGCAACATGGCGAGGGTTTTTATATTCCTGGTCAGGCTATAAGTATGTAGAATCAATTAAAAGTTAAATTAGTAAAAGGTTCAGTTTAATTAGTAAAATACTCATCCAAGAATATTTATTCAATAAAAAAACGAACTAAGTAAAAGTAAATTAGAGTACCTACAACAAATTCAAATTAGAAAAAACAATAGGCATACAAAATAATATGTTAATTCGCTTGTTACATTCCAGAACTTATAAAACAAGAGGAGGAACGTATCAAAGATATAGATAATCAAACATATAATTATAAGGGAAAATCAATATTAAGCCTAAATGTCACAAGTTTAATAACAATACCGACGGATGAAGAAGAAACTGTACTAAAATGCAGCTTGGAAGAAAAACTGGGTGACAAAAGTGTTCCCTACCATGACTTGAATAAAAAAGTAACACTTCAAAGAAGAATTCTGATACCAACAACTAGTAAGTGAATACTTGAATATAATACTTCTTCTCTACCTTTGTGCTCATATCCTGGTATACTTCCCATCACGTGAAAAGGCCGCTGGAGGGTGAGGAGGGGGTGAAACTTGCGCATGGGTACGACTGACGAACCAATCGCGCGCGCCGGATGAGACCCGCCCGACCCCCGCTCACCGCATAGACCAATATATCGCCTACTGCGCAGCTTAACCACCAGCGGTCTTTTTACGTGACGGCAACTATATGTGTGTATAAAATTGAACGCTGACTGACACATTGGTATATGTATAAAAATAAACGCTTTTCACCTGACTCATTGGTATATCAACGCAGAGACAAAACCGCTGAACATGGGCGGATCCAGGATTTTTTCTGGCACAAGGACAGTGGCGGACTATGCATGTTGGGGGGGGGCAGATGGGCAGAAAATTTCACTAAATTCTGTTATTTCTTAATTTTATACGCACTGTTATGGAATTTCCCTTCACAGTAGACGTACACAAACAACAGTCTGGGGGGGCACGTGCCCCGTGCCCCACCCCTAAATCCGCTACTGCCGCTGAACGTAGAAACGCTTCCACGCTGGACTGGGAGCGAAGAAAAAACATAGAATGTGCCAGCTGCTTCTTTTTCCACGCAGATTGTTAAAGTCAATCGAGGTAAAGGGGTCCTCCACTCATCGCAATGGGCTAGCAACCTGTCACTATATCTGAATCTCTATTCCATCAGAAAGCTATCTATTCAGCTAAGCGTGGCCTTCGAGTCCCACGACTCTTGGCTCTGTCTACCCCGTAAGGGATAAAAACGTGATTCTATGTACCTACGTACGAATGTAGAACTAGAAACTTAAAATTTTGCAGAGAGGCTCTATATATAATTATCTAAGGTCGTAGAGTTAGCAATAAGAAAGGAATTTCGCAAATCCACCCCTAAATATGTGAATAGTGAACACAGCAAGCTTACAGATCTCTCACGCTTCCTCTACACTCATCACTCTCTTCATACAAGCTCGCCGGTTATTGGTGCTCCTACTTCATTTAAATTTAAGAACATTGTTCTTGTCGGTGGAGTTTTTCCATGTCTCCCTATCTTCAGCCATTGTTTTGACCTCCTTTAAGCTCCTACTATCTCCCTTTTAAAGGTCTGCAATCTGTTCGTAATGCGTTGATGTAGAATCCTACTGCTTTAGTCGTATTATTCCTCATGACTGAGGGTCGTGGTCATTATGTCGAATAAAACACACAACGATTGTCTTAGCAATGTTAATGGAGTGGTTTGCCATTGCCTTCTCCATTTCACACACTAGCTGTTAATCATCAACCAGCATGCAGGTTTTCACAAGATGTTTTCCTTCATCGGAAGCAAGTGGTGACGAAAATAAGGAAACAAAATCATACAGGAATCAAGTCACATTTTGGTGCCCCCTGGGACCTGGCGCCTGCCCCGGTTTTATCTAAACTTATATTCATATATGTGCAGTCAGCTGCAGAGTAACCCCCCTCGGGTCTTTGGTCGTTTCGCACCACAAGCGATTCGAACCGCGGTGAAATCGTCCAAGAGCCATTATTGAATGGGTTCCTTCCTGCCTCGGCATCGTAATCATTATTATGGTTCATCATAAACATTTCTAGAAAGAAAACCCAGGATACGATCGCCCCGCATTACTTGAGCGGTGCGAATGGACCAATGTATCCAGTAAGGTACCTTGGGCCATTCGCACAGCTCCAACCACTGCGGTGCTAAAGAACCCATTCAAAAAGGGCTCTAGGGCGATTCGCACCGCGGTCCGAATCGCTTGTGGTGCGAAACAACCAAAGACCCCCCTATCTCGCCGAGTCTTATCTCAGGGGCTTAGGTTTCTCTGCAACTACATACATACATAGAATCACGACTTTATCCCTTACGGGGTAGACAGAGCCAAGAGTCGTGAGACTCTAAGGCCACGCTTAGCTGAAGTGGGCTCTCTGATGGAATGGAGATTCAGGTATAGTGACAGCTCAGAGTGACAGGTTGCTAGCCCATCGCCTATGAGTGGAGAAATCCCCAGCTTAAAGCCCTTTCCCTCAATTGAATTTTACAACTCTCTCTCTCTTTTTTCTCTGCAACTGACTGTACTTATGTAGTAAGTACTAGCCCCCTTCGGCCACTTTCGAAACTAGAATTTCGAAACTAGTTTCGAATAAAGAATAATATTCTTTAACCGAAACTAGTTTCCAAAAAATGAAAAAAAATTCTGTTTCCGAAGCTTGTTTCCAATTAAGAAAAAAATTCTTAGTCCGTTTCAAAAAAAATAGTTTTTTTGTGTTTCGAAACCAGTTTCCAATCCTGTGACCGCGAACTTCGTCCGCGCGTAATTTACTTTTGTTAATATCTCAGGTTCTAAATGACGGATTAAGATGAAACCTACGCCAGATTTTAAGTTAGTCCTTCAACAATACATCAGTGAAAACTACATCAAATTTGGCCCAGTAGTTTTTGCGTGATGCGCGTACAAACATACAGACAGAAAGACAGACAAAAATTCTAAATTTTGGCTTCTATTGGCCCTATAAAGACCCCTCCTAGTTTTTTTCTTAAATATCTCTAGACTCAGACCAGTTACAGTTTTACGATATGTATTGATTGATGATATTGATTGATGATATTGATTGATGATATTGATTGATGATGATACTTTACAGCTAATACACCTACTACTGAATGGTACGACGTCGATATCTCTGATGAATCAGCATTAGCTAACCAGGGCATAATAGGTATGTTGTCGTTGCCACACTAATTTTAAAGAGGAAATGTTTGTATGAGTTCGTTTGTAGGGGGTAATGTTCGGAACTACTGAACCGATTTCAAAAATTCTTTCACCAATAGAAAGCTACATTTACCTGAGTGACATAGGCTACAATTTATGTATGTACCTCCCGAGCGAAGCCGGGGCGCTAGAGTTTTTAATACTCGAGCTGTGTGACGCGTAGTGCCATTCAATAGCGGATCCAGCCTTGGCGTCAAGGGGGGGTCTTATGTACCTCCCGAACGAAGCCGGGGCGCTAGAGTTTTATATACTCGAGCTGTGTGACGCGTAGTGCCATTCAATGGCGGATCCAGCCTTGGCGTCAAGGGGGGTCTTATGGTCGAGTACGTGGTTTGTACTCAAAATAACCCGGAAAATGTGACGGGATTATATTGAGTACCTTTTTTTTTTATTTAGCTAATAGGTCCCACTGCTGGACAAAAGCCTCCCCCTTATCTCTCCAACTACCTCTATCGCTCGCTAGCTGCTGCCACTGCCTATCAAAGGCCTACAATTTGTCAGACCACCTCATTTTCGGCTTGCCTCTGAGTACCTACCTGACTATAAAAAAAATATATATGTACTTACTTAAGAAGGTCCCAGGGGGGGGTCGTGACCTCATGACAATTATGCACCCACAAATCAATATTACCAATCAGTGGCGGATTTAGGTGGATGACTCCCATAACCCCCCCCTTAAACCGCCCCTGAGTGATATTGACGACAGACATTGAGAAATTATTTAAATAATAACAGTTTGAAATTATTATATTTGCCGATCTCTCTCTCTCTCAGCCGAAAGACGTCCACTGCTGGACAAAGGCCTCCCCCAAGGATTTCCACAACGACCGGTCCTGTATTTGCCGATCTAGCTACATAAATATGTAAAAAGCTGTAATTTTAAATATGCAGGACAGACAATTCATCTAAGGGGAATGAAACAATAGATTCTTCATTATACAAAAAATAAAATAAAATAAAAACCTACAATAGATTGGTTGCTACATCACATGGCCTGTGCCCGTGATTGTAGTTTACGAATACCAGCGCCCAAGTTCCTTCGCTATATACTGCCCTCCAGCCGAGAAGCTCCCACCGGGTGGTGATCTCCCCTGGGCAGTCTTGAGGACTCTAAACAGACTCCGGGCTGGTGTTGGGAGATGCCGTGAGAACCGAGTCAGGTGGGGGTACTCGTCTGATAGCCTTTGTGACTGTGGAGCCGTCCAATCCATGGCTCATCTTTTAACCTACCCCAACTGCCCTTCCTCCTGTACCTTGGAGGACAATTAAGCTAACGATAGTAGAAGTAGCCAAATACTAGTCGAAAATAATCTAATTTTTGCCATTTCGACTCGAAATGGAAAAGAAAAATAAGGTGATAGTAATCTTCTTCTTCTGCGGCTCATTTCGTCCACTGCAGGACATAAGCCTCCTCCAATGCACGCCAAGCTTCGCGATCTTTCGCAATCCTTCTCCACAATGGGCCTCCAATTTTGGCGATGTCATCGCTCCAGCGGGCAGCTGGTTTGCCCTGCTGTCTTCGCCCCATCCACGGCCGCCAGTCCAGTAATTTTCGGCCCCATCTTCCGTCCTCCCTTCGGCTTATGTGACCTGCCCATTTCCACTTCAGAGTAGCTACCCTTCTTGCTATATCAGTAACTTTTGTTCGTCTTCTGATTTCGGTGTTTCGCACTCTGTCTCTAAGGGAAATACCGAGCATGGCTCTTTCCATAGCCCGTTGCGCCACTTTTAAGCTATGCATAGATTTTGCAGTAAGGGTCCAGTCTTACAGCCATAGGTCATAATAATAATATCATAGGTGATAATAAATCATTTTGCAGGTGAATCCTGGTTCTACCCGGTGGTGGCCTGCTTCGGCTTCGTAATAATCGTAACGATTGGGTGTATCATTAAAATTTCAAGAAAGAAAACTCGGGACACGGTACGCATATTTGTTAGATTTTTACACGACTGACCAAAAAAGGAGTGTTATGTTTTTTGGGTTCATATATTTATGTATTCATGTATGTAAGTTTATTCTACTGTAAGTCCTAAAGGGCTTAACAGATTTTGATGTAAGAAGTATTTTTAGATTCCTTGCATTTCTCCAAGTATCGTAGGCTATGTAAGTTGTTAGTCGGTTTTTTATTGTTTAATAAATAGCTTGTTTTTAATTTTTACAAGGTTTTCCTAACTGCGTACAAACAAATTTATTTAACTTTTAACTAATGTTATAATTGCGAAAGTGAGTTTGTTTGTTTGTTACCTCTTCACTGAACCAATCTTCCTGAATCTTCCTGAAATTTAGCGTAAACATAGTTAGAAGTACTGAGAAGGTCATACATAAAAAGCACTGTTCCCGTGGGAAATTAACGCGAGCGAAGCCGCAGGCAAAAGCTTCTTGCCAATATTTGTTAGTACGCACGGAAAAAATATAATATCATACTTATTTACATAAGTATAAGAAAAACAAGTAATTTTTTAGTAAGTAGGCCTATGGGCCGCGGTGTTCAATCAAACACGCTCTTTCACTTTGAAAAAACAGGGCTTATAGCAACAGGTATCATAGGAATAATAATAATAAATTTCTTTATTGTGACCACATGTTGGGGGATGCCTTTGTCAAGCAGTGGACGTCTTTAGGGTGAGAGAGAGAGACCACATGTTAGTAAAATTAACAAAAATTAGAAACCTATAACTAAAATTATTTTTGGTAGACAAGTATCCCCCCACAATGGTTTAAAAGAGTGATGGTGAGTTATACCTGTCTACCAGAGCTCTCAGAATGATACTGGAGCTAACACGAAGTCTTTGCAATAAGGAAGGCCGTCTTCTTTCGCATTATGGCGAAGAAATCATCAACTCCGGATGCGCTACAAAATCGTGGTAGCCCCATCATCACTCTAAAACCATTATTATACTGGACTCTAATTGCGTCCATAGCTAGTGCAGCATAGTAGTAGTAGTAGTAGTAGTAGTAGTAGTAGTAGTAGTAGTAGTAGTAGTAGTAGTAGTAGTAGTAGTATAGCATAGTGCTAGAAGTGTACTTGACCCACAGACTACCCGTGTAGAATGACTGACAATACGCTTTGAACAGTGTAATTCCGGCCTTCCATAAGTGATGACCAATTTGTCGATGTCACCATTTTACACCCCTGTTCTTAATATTAATTTCTCTCCACAGGAGGAACTGGTCACACCAGAAGACGACCACCCAAACGAAACACCCCCTCCAAATTTCCCCCAACGCTTCTTTAGAAGAAACATACTGCAAGCCATTCGACTGTCATCCAGAAAACAATTACGCTACACCGTACGCGCCGAAATCACCTGAAGATTTATACGCAAAGCCTATACCAAAAACTTTAAGGAAACCACTAAATGATGCATTATATGCTTCGTTGGATTTAGAAAGTAATTACGCTAAAGTCAAGCCAAAGAACCAAAGAAATAAAGACTTAGAAGAACCAAATTATGCCACTGTAGGGGAAGCGTTGAAAGATGAGCAGACTTACGAATATGCTTCGATAGGCAATAGGTCTGATAACTATACAAATGTGTTTGATGATAGTAGTTACGTTAATAGTAAAGGCTCGGAATACGTCGAGCCTAGTTATTGTGAGGTTGGGGTAAAGAAGAAATAAACAATAGAATTTCAATAAGTTAAATGCCAGTACCTCAGCCAGCCAACAGTAGTGCCAGTAAAAGGTTTGCTGGAAGAAATTGCATTTGCGTTAACCCTCCTTTGCGCTCATTTATATTTACTTTTTGTTAGATACTAAAGGGTTTTTCAATAGGGAATTAGGGACGCTCGAACTTTGGAAGTTGATAGCGATAACTGTAAAATTTGGCGGGAATACTTATTTATTTGTGACATTTCACCATGCAAAGCTACACGCTTTAACAACGCGTAGAAATTGTTATTATCAAGATTAGTGCTCTGATCGCCTAATGTTTCCTTGCGTTGCATCCAATTTATGGTATTCATGGTCGCACCGCAGAGTCCACGATCAATCGTTTAATGAACAAAATTGCCGGAAAATTCACGGGAGGTCTATCAGGTGCCTCTACACCCCGAAAAAGTCACTGTTTGGCGTGGATTTGGTCGCACTCACTGTCTATGGCGACCGATATCGGACGATGATGACATTTTTTTGTAGCCTTAAATCAGTGGTATGGATCTCACTAACATGTGGTTCTAGCAGGACTGCGTCATTTGCCATACTGCACGGGAAACATTAATTTTATTGGATGAGAAGTTCGATGGCTTCGTTATCTCGCGTGGTGGTGACATCAACTGGCCACCGAGATCATTTAATCTAACACCGCTCGATTACTTTATGTGGAGCTACGTAAAGCCTCGAGTATATGCTGACAAACCACAGACAATTGCTGCCTTGTAGGCCTACATAACTCGCGTTCTTCCTAAGCCCCATTTATGCGAAAATTTCACCTTCAGCGGAGTCGCGGCAGCCATTTGGCTAAAATTATATTCAATAAATAATGTCATCAAATGTTCTTTAAAATGAAATAAAAATTGTGGCATATTCCATTTCAAAGTTCGAGCGCTCTTAATGAAAAACCCTTTATATATAGTATTTGGTACTACTTTGTAAGTTCTTTCTTGTTGTAATAAATAAAGTGTTGATCTATATAGATATATATTTATGGCCCCACTCCCCACTGCAGGGGCAGCAGCCCTAACTACCCCAGCAGTGGGGAATGGTGACATAAATGACTGATTAATAATAATCTGTTCTTTGGCGAGCATATAAACGTAGCATTAGATAAAAGTTACTACGTTTTAGGGTTCTGTACATCAAAAGGCAAAAACGAAACCCTTATTAGATCACTTTGTTGTCCGTGTAAGTCAAACGTTTTTTTTTCATACTCGGCTCCACTGTCTTTTTTCAGCTATGATATAATAAAAATATGAATACAATAGAGACTATTTATGTTCTGAAACTGGAGCAACTGTCACGAAGCGAGAGCAATGCACTTCGAGCTCGCGCTCCGGTGCAATTTACGTCAACGCGAACAGGAGATTTTACAGTAAATGTTGCGAATTTTCGCATATTTTTCGATGGGTTGTTCCCAAAGTACTCCATTCTTTTGTTCTAAAAAGATAAGAATCTCATACATGTGTTCCCAAGTTACTCCACGAAATTATTATTATTTAAAAATACTTATTATTTTGTTCCCATTCTACTCCATAGGTATTTCAATTTATTCTCAACAACAATGGATTGTACAATGGATGTACAAAGAAAGCGAGTCGCAACCTAGCTGCTAAATTTAAGTTTTTTCAAAAATATAATTTTATCAGTTACTTCTTGAGTTTCTCTCATTTCAATATCAATAATCATGAATCTCTTTGGTGGAAAATATGTAAAAAAAAAGCTCATTTATGAATATGTTTTTGATTGTTTATTTTTGAATATATTTAATTGTTGGATTATAGGTATAAAAATGTTGATTATTAAATTGTAAAGTTTTTTATTTAAAATTGTCTTTATAGGTACATAAAAATATTGTAAGCTTTTGAGCCTGACTGTACTATACGTCAGCTGGGTTATTCCCAAAGTACTCCAAAAAATGTTCCCTAACTACTCCATGAAAAAAATAATATTTTAAATTAAGTTTCATTCTACTCCGCGGTAATATTAAAATGTTCTCAAAGTACTCCACGCGATTTTAATATCAAATCGCATTAATTAGAATAAAAAGTGTAACTGACGTATAGTACAGTCAGACTCAAAAGCTTTGCAACAATATTTTTATGTATAAAGAAAATTTTAAATAAAAGACTTTACAATTCAATAATCAACATTTGTATATCAACATTTATATTCAAAAATAAACCATCAAAAACATTTTCTTAAATGAGCTTTTTTTACATATTTTCCACCAAAGAGATTCATGATTATTATATATATGTAGGAATTCGGCTTGAGAGAAACTCAAGAAGTAACTGATAAAATTATATTTTTGCAAAATCTTAAAATATTTACATAAAAAGAAACATCAAATTTCCATCTTAGCACCTAGGTTGCGACTCACATTCGTTCGTACATCCATTATAACAAGCTAACATGCACACATTTTCAATTCAAACTTGCTTTCAACTTTTTTCTCTTTAATTTAGAACTTATTCAGAACTTTAATCAGAACTATATTGTTTGAACGATTTTGTGACTGACTGTACATAGTGAAATATTTAATAATTATTTAGATGGAGTAGTTTGAGAATTGATATCAAATAATCTGCGGATTACATTGAGAATAAATCAAAATACCTATGGAGTAGATTGGAAACAAAATAATAAGTATTTTTTAATAATAATAATTTCGTGGAGTAACTTGGGAACTCATGTATGAGATTCTTATCTTTTTAGAACAAAAGAATGGAGTACTTTGGGAACAACCCCGTCAGCTACACTTTTTATTCTAATTAATGCTTTTTGATATTAAAATCCCGTGGAGTACTTTGAGAACATTTTAATATTACCGTGGAGTAGAATGAAACTTAATTTTAAATATTATGTTTTTTATGGAGTAGTTTGGGAACTTTTTTGGAGTACTTTGGGAATAATCCGGTATTACAGACGGGAGTCAAAACTAATAGGGAATTTGGGCGGTTTTTCTATTTAAATGCCAAAGATCTTTTTGTATTATTTTTTATGTTATTGTAGTTTTAGAAACTTGGTTTTATAGCATGTTTTATTCGTATGGGGTTTAGTGAGTGCGGAAGTGTTATGTGTAAATTATATCTTTATGTTATCTATTTAATCATTAATACTTTATTGTATAAATTCGTCATTATATGATGACGATAAACAATATATTCCAATAAAAAAAATGTTGATTTTTATTTTTCTACAAAGTATACACAACGCCATCTGACGGTAAAGTAAATAACTAATCAAAAGAAGCATCAAGTAACTTGAGTAAGGCCCCGCTCAAAGGATACGCATTACTAAATTTTGCCACTAATTAAGTATAGATGTCGCTAGGCGGCAAATTTTAAAAAACAAATGAAGTCTATTTCTGTCTGTGAAAGATTTTCTGTGGTTTTAGTATTATATACTCTGGTTCTATGCACATAAAAATTTATCAATAAAGGTAAATACAGGGTAGAATTTTTGTTTGTTTATTTTAACGCTAATCTATGGTACTACCGGTCCGATAAGAAAAAAATCTTTGCGTATGAAAGCTACATTCATGAGGTAGGCTATGGGAATGGGGAAACGAAATTCCCATATGTACCTACAATACGTATAAATCCACACTTAAAAATAGTTGATAATTTTATCAGCTTTGTTAGTGTTTGGGAATTGGAGAATGCAAATTGTAAATGGAAGTAAAGATAGTCGTGTGTATTTCATTCCACGTAATACCACAGTCACGTTTCTACACGGATACATCAAAATCAGTTGCGCAGTTTTAAGAAATAGATGCGAAATTTTTTTGATTGAATTAAAGAAGTGTATTAAATTCCAAAAGAAATACTTACTTATATTAAACTTAATTACAAAGGGATAACAAAGTTTTTTGTTCCTTTAAAAGCATAAACGTTTCTATTATGAAGGTAATCTATTAAAAATCGTTTGATACCAAAGCAATTTCAGTGTGAGCGACATCTCGTGAGCAATTATCTAACTGGGTGGAATAAAAGCTATTGGAAGCGACGAGGTTTTCAAAAATGAAGATACGTTCATTGCGTGAATTTCCCACGGGAACAGTGCTTTTTCTCGGGATGAAAGGTACCCTATGTCCTTCTCTGTACTTCCAGCTATGTGTATACATGCGTAAACAGGAATTATGTGTATACTATGTGTATACAGGAAGATTGGTTCAGTAGATAAAGCGTAAAGAGGTAACAAATAAACAAACAAACGAACAAACAAACTCACTTTCGCATTTATAATATTAGTGAGGATTTCATTTCGCATGTACAGTCGAGGGTTGATTAACTGGACTCCTACCTCACCTAATCCTTTTTTTTTTTTTACATGTGGAAATGGCCGACCCACGCCAATCTCCCGCGGGGACGGGAGAGAGGCAGTGTGGGGCTCGAACCCACTAAAACCACATGATGCGCCCTCTCGTCGCATAGAGCCGTGGACACAGGATCACCTGACTAAGTCCGGTATTCAACTGTGTCACGGCAGCGACTACCTGCTTCCAGGTCCCTCTTTAAATCGAGTCTTAAGCTCAACCGCCATGAGAGTTGTGCACAGACGCACATGCACACATCCTCTTCAGCCTAGTGGACGACAGACTATTCCCCGAGTCGGTCGCCCTGTGGCTATTGTCAGGGTGGTAAATGGCGGTTATAGTCCCGGCCGCCTTCGTCCAATTCTACGGCGACGAATATCGAGCGTTGTTGTGGCCTCACGCTCTCGCTCTGCCGTCTCCTTTGCTTCCATTACAGCTTCACAGAAGGTTTTTACTGCTTGCCACCCTGCTCTACTCGCAACCATCGCTCGGCTCGCAGAGACAGGTCTACACCTATGGCGGACGTCAGATCCGTACGCTCCCGCTCCCAAGCCGTGCACTCTGTTAGAGTGTGCTCGGCTACCTCACCTAATCCTATCTCAGAGGGGATCAGGTTTATTTGCCCCTGATTGTACAATCAGAGCTTATTATCTGTTAGTACAGGTACCAAATTCTCATATAAAATACCGCAAAGTACCGGGTACTTTCCGGGATAACAAGCCATGTGTACAATCATCATCATTATAGAATTTAAGAGCAAGGCTCTTGTCGGTGGAGTTCCTTCCATCTTTCTCTTTCCATTGCAAACTCTTCCACTTCTTTATACGACACGGCGATCACTTTCTCCTTTATTTGCTTCATATTACTCTGTCTTGGTCTTCTTTTTATCTTTCCTTGTACTAGTAGTTCGCCGCGAACTTAGACCTCGCGATTATTACTCGCGTTTTTATTGATATACTCTGATTTCGACTTTTCTAACATACCTAATTCAGTTCCCTAAATAAAATCTAGATGGCGTTATCCAAAGTTAGAACACGCTATGGTTTCGTTTGCTAGATAATCGCGGACGTTTTTATTAATATTTCAAAAACTACTGAACCGATTTTGATGCCCAACGAACTTGAAAATTCTATTGATATTTCCTACATGCCTACCAAATTTCATCAAAATCGGACCATCGGTTCGGCAGTTATCGCGGTACAAACATACATACATACATACATACATACATACATACATACATACATACATACATACATACATACATACATACATACATACATACATACATACATACAAACAATGTGTTTCGCCCCCAACTCGATTTAGAGACCTTCGCTCGCTTCGCTCGCTCGGTCAATGAAAATATTGAGAATTCATAGATAGATAATCTATCTCAATACGTTTATTTGTATCAGCTGAGACACAACACCATCATCATTTATCGTGTCGTATTAATAACATTTTCCCTCTTCTATTTTCAATACTTTTGAGAATGCTTCTTTTTTTTTACACGACTGACCAAAAAAGGAGGTATGTTTTCAGGGTTCATGTATGTATGTAAGTTTCTTTGTTCCACCATAAGTCCTGAACGGCTTAACAGATTTTGATGTGAGAGGTATTGTTAGATTCCTTGCATTCCTGCAAGTGACATAGGCTATGTAAGTAGTCAGTCGTGTTTTTTATTTTTAAATAATTAGCTAGTTCTCCTATTCTATTAAGACCGTTCTTCATCACTTATTTTTCCGTCCAGCTAATCCTTTCCAATCTATCAATGTACATTAGGGGTTTGATAAAACTGACCTATTATCTCAGGTCTCTGCTGACGTACCTGTAACCTGACACCCGTCATCTGTCCTCGATTGTACATTGTTGTAGCCGATATACGTGTGACCTTGACCTATGTATACTACTATACTACTAATCCTGTCCTACTGATATAAATGCAAAGTTAGGATGTGATTTTTTGAGGAAGTTTGTTACTTAGTCACGCAAAATCTACTAGATGGATTTTTTTATGCGGGTTGCCTGATGGTAAGCAATCACCGCAGTCCATAGACACCAACGACCCTAAAAAGGTCACTGATGCGTAGCCGATTTTTGAGAAAGCGATAGGCTCTTTTCTTAATTTTGATGAAATTCGGTACACGGGTACAAAAATACCGGGAATAGCACATAGGGTATATTTTATCCTGAAATTCCCACGGGAGCGAAGCCCCTTAGCACAGCTAGTAAATGATAGTAGGTCTCATGCATGAGTTGCATGACGTATCTTTAGATTAAAACTCAGTGAACGGAATCTTATCGCGCAAGAAACAAAGAAAAACTGCTCGAAGCAATACTTTTTCTATGATAAGTAAATATGTGTTTCCTTGGCATCTTCCCTCAAGTAGAAAATAAATAAACCCCAGTCATAAACACTGATTAGCGACTTTCTAATCTAAACATATAATAAAACAGTAAAAATATTTTGTCTGTACATTTAATATTTTTGATTGAAATGTATAGAGGGACACCTAAAAAGAATAATAGAAAGCAAAAATATTTTTTTTAATTTCTTGTCTGTCTGTCTCTCTGTCTGTCTGTATGTGTGTACGCGTTTCACGCAAAAACTACTGGACGGATTTGAATGAAACTTTTTTTGTTGTATAGCTATTAAGTCTGGGCAACATATAGGCTATAATTGATTTTGAAAACTGGAACACCTGATGAGGAACTATAACAGAACAGCTAAACTATAAGAAATATGAAAATGGTACCTTTGCAAAAGTTTATCAATCTGACGAGCATTTTCTGTTGACGTATAAAAATCGAAGATCTGGAACATCTGATGAAAAGCTCCAAGAGACCAGCTACACTATAACATATATGGAAATGGCGCCTTAGCAAAAGTCGTTCAACCTGATGAGCATTTTCTACTGACGTATAAATATTGAAGATCTGGAACATCTGTTCCCGTTCATAAACATATATTTTCCCGCGGGACACGAGATAACCAAATGGCTGAAATTTTGAGTACTGGAGTTTAGGTTACTACAGTTTAGAACACACTGGAGATTTTTCATAAGCGAAGCCGCGGGCAACAGCTAGTATCTGATAAAGTAATAAGTAACAGACTCACTTGGTTTGGACACGTGATGAGGAGGGAAGAGGAACATTTACTCAGGAGAGCTGTGTCAATGAAAGTAGGTGGATATAGGGGGAGAGGAAGGGCTAAAAAGAGATGGATGGATTGTGTTGGGGAGGATATGAAGGTATTGGGAGTGGATATAACTATGGCTAAGGATAGAAAATTGTGGAGAGAAAGGACATTTTGCGCCGTCAACTGATGATGGGATACGGTAAGGCAGATGATGATGATCGACTTTCTAATTTCACCACCTGCTTCCGGTAAAAGAAAATATCGTGAGGAAACCTGCACATTGGTTGACTGTTTAGTTTACTAGTGTGTTTTACGGCTACTGCCACTGGATGGCGGTAGTCGTAAAAGTCATGTCAGATGCCTTTAGGCGACTTGAATAGAATATGATACCAGTGTTAGCAATAACACACTCTATAAGAAGAAGACTTTCTAATATTATTAGCGATAATAAAATAGCCCTTTGTGCTAAGGACCAGCCCTGAACTGGAGTCTGTCGGTGTTCCTATTTAGCAGTTATAGTAATATTTGTGGAAATCCTTGGGGGAGGCCTTTGTCCAGCAGTGGACGTCTTTCGGCTGAGAGAGAAAGAGAGAGAGAGTAGGTAATATTTAGGAATCGGCAGAATATCTCAACTTCTTATCTATCTATCTATAAAGTTCCCAGTTTATACAATACCTACCTTTAGTTCTTTGACAAAGTTTAAGTTACACTACATTATTAATCACTGATTTCTAGCCTACAAAACTTCCATTAAGTCTGAACGAAGAAGTTACTTAATTTCTACAATAGATAGCTATAAAATTCTTGGTCCTTCGAGCCGGATAAAGTACAAAATAAATTCTTCTATTGACTTTTATTGATATTTTGACTTTGGTAAGACTTTAGGATTCCATTAACAAATTATTCTGTCTACTTACAATCACATTAACTAAGCATTGAAGAATGTACTAAGCATAAACTGATCATCATAGATTAACGAAAATAATTATGTGTGTGTATGTAGCAAGTATGAATTAATACACTTTATTATAAACGTTATTAAGTTTAGTATCGCTCGTCTAACATATGAACATAGATTGGATAACATTCGCGCAAGCGTACAATAAAATTATGTATTTGTTCCAAAACGCTTTCAAGAAAAAGGGACAAAAAGACTCATGTATAACCCAAATAGATTGTGCAGAGCAACTACGCTCTGCTGCCAGAAAATGTGGCAGAGAGAATCCGGACAAACGAAGCGGCGGGAAGAATCCTGTACCGGAACTTCACCGGGAAAAAACCACCGGTAAAAAATAAGTACCGGGAAGAAATCTCCACGCGGCACCACGTTTGCCCGACTAAAACCTAAATAACTTAACGCAGTCTGCTACCACCGTAGCTTATGAAGGGAGCTACAGGGCCCTATATGATAACCTAACCTATAAATTAATTACACTTAAAAAACACTTACCAAGCTAAATCTTCTTTCTCTTCGGATCCAAACTTGAGTATCTTCGGGAAGGGGGAATTCCTAATCACCCTACCTAACCCTTGAGATCTCAATTCCCCAGGACAAATAAATAGATTTCTTCCCGAAATCGGCTCGGCAACAGGTAGATGTGAGCGAGCAGCCACGCGTCACATCCCACAGGAGAAAGTCACAATGACGGGTACACAAACACAAAGTTCAATAGTTATTTAACAAACAGGAAATTCACAAATACAACTCAAGTTAATTAGCAATCAAAGAACGCGGGCCCTCTCGCGTATTAAAAATCAAACCGATATCGCATAGCAATGGCGACCGTTCGCGAGCCATTCGCGCTAGCAGTGTGAGAACCCCGCGGCCGCCTAGCGGCAGCAATGCGAAACGCCCGCGTTTAGTTTTACCCAATATATTACAAACATCCCCCCGTCCCGGTCTGAGAAGCAGACCGCTAGCTTACTCTACGGGAAGGCGGGCGAGAGAGGTCACACCTCTCCTTAAAATCGAACCGTCGACCAACACCTCAGCCACACGCGGAGTGCCATCTCCGCCAAGAATCAAACGTAATATGCGAGCTCGTCGCCAAAGCAATGAGGGCAAATTTGCCTCTTTTAACAATACTAAATCACCCTCCCTGGGAGGCTCAGTCCTGTCTGTCCACTTCACTCTTTGCTGCAGCAAATGCAAATATTCAAGCGACCAGCGACGCCAAAAGTCCTGGCTCATTTGCTGCAACATTTGAAAACGCGACAACCGATATACGCGTTCGTCCTTCCACGGGTATTCGGGCAGGGCATTCAAAGGCCCTCCCACCAAAAAATGACCAGGGGTGAGAGCTTCCAAGTCATTTGGATCTGGAGATAGCGGACAGAGAGGACGAGAGTTGAGGACCGCCTCAACTTTACAAAACACTGTGGCCAGCTCTTCAAAAGTTAGAGCCGTTTCTCCGATAATGCGGCGGAGGTGGGTCTTTGCGGATTTCACAGCCGCTTCAAAAATCCCTCCCCAATGGGGGCAACTTGGGGGACTAAACTTCCAGGTTATTCCCCTTTGGGCAGCAATTTGACTTAAACTAGTACAATTTTTATCAATAAACACAGAAACATCCTTAAGATAATTTACAGTTCCCTTATAGTTTGTGCCATTATCAGACCTAATAAGGGAAGGTAGACCTCGACGCGAAACAAAGCGATCCAACGCGGCGACGAAGGCCTCCGTAGTCAGAGCTGATACCACCTCCAAATGGACAGCCTTGGTGGCCAAACAAACAAATACACACAAATAGCCCTTCACAATACGGGCATTACGAAAGGGAGAAGCCTTGATCGAAAAGGGACCGGCAAAATCGGTTCCAACGCCGTCAAACGGTCTCGAAGGTCGGATTCGATCAGCGGGCAAATCACCCATCTGTGGTTGCATCGTGGATGCCTTCAACCTATAACATGCAATACATCGAAACAGGACACTACGGATTGCTCTTCGGGCAGACAAAATCCAAAATTCGCGTTGCAAAATAGCCAACAAAGCATTGCACCCAGCATGGGCGTTACGAATGTGTCGATCAGACACCAAAAGCTGCACCAAGGGTCCGCCCTTGGGCAACAACAGAGGATGGCGAGTCTCATATGGAAGATCCGCCTTCCGGAGCCTGCCTCCAACCCGAAGAAGCCCATCCGAGTCGATGTACGGGTTCAAACGAGCGACCGCGCCCTTCAACTTAGCGCGTCCGTCGCGCAAAATACGAAGCTCTGACTCAAACCGTCCGGTCTGCACGACACGGACCCAATGCAACAATGCGCTCCGGCGCTCTTCTGCACCTGCAATCGGCTCCAACCGCTTTGCCTGTGGGTTTCTACAATTATGTATGAAACGCTTAATCCAACTGGTAACACCCAGAAGCTTATCCAAGCTACTATACCGAGCAAGTAGCCAATCCGGCTCCGACGTCGTCTCAGCGACTACAGCATGTACACGGAGCCCAGTCAAACTCAAAGAAGTAACATCTGTCTGACAGACAGGCCAAGATGTTTCTGATCCCATCAGCCACTCTGGACCCCACCAGAGCGGGTGTGACACCAATTCTGGTGCCGTACAACCTCGGGAAGCACAGTCCGCTGGGTTAAGCTCTCCCGGCACATGTCTCCATGTTATATCAATTCCGATATTCTGGATTTGGGAAACCCGATTTCCCACAAAAACCTCCAAGGTATGTGGGGCCGCGCGCAACCATGCAAGCGCGACCTGGCTATCCGACCAGGCGAAGATGTCTCGTATCTCGACCGTGGCCGCCAGCTCACTGGCAACGTGATGCAACAATTTAGAGAGAAGGTGAGCTCCACTCAACTCAAGCTTGGGAATAGTCAGCCTAGTCCTGATGGGGGCGACCTTGCTCTTCCCTAACAAAAGCGAGACATTGACCCGGCCCTCGGCGTCAACTGTCCGCATATAGACTGACGCGGCGTAGCCTCGCTCCGACGCGTCACAAAAGCCATGCAGGCTGGCTCGATATTTCCCGGGGGGCAATATTCGACGAGGCAAGGCAATCCGATTGACTTCCTTAATCGATGAAAACAACTCGAGCCAATCATCCAATGGAGGACCAAACAGCGGCTCGTCCCACGAGACGCCCAAAGTCCAAAGTCTCTGAAGAAGACACTTCGCAGAGAATATCACTGGACTGATCCAACCGCTTGGATCAAACATACGAGCTATTACGGACAACACCGTTCTCTTAGTCCAGACTTTTGGTATTTCCAAGTCCACTTGGAATGTAAAAATATCGGTTAGCGGCTGGTACTGCATGCCCAGCACCGCTATCCTGTTGGGATCATCCACATCCTCAAACAGGTGAGGGTTCTGTTGGTGATCCTCCGGGATCCCTTCTAGAACTTTAGGCTCATTAGACAACCACTTACGTAGCTCGTAGCCACCTGTCTTCAATATTTCAATCAATTCGTCCCGCAGTAGGAGGGCCTCCTCAATACTTTGGGCTCCGGTGCACACGTCATCTACATACAAGTCACGTGACAGCACGGAAGCCCCACGGGGAAAGCGGATCCGTTCCCGCTCTGCCAATTCAAGCAATGATCTGATGGCGATATAGGGACTAGATTTCAAACCATACGTGTTTGTGTTGAGTTCATACACCGTCACAGGATCCTCAGGGCGCTCACGCCAGAGTATCAACTGGAATCGCCTGTCCTCAGGATGTATGACTGTCTGGCGGAACATCATCCGGATGTCCGCGCCAAAAACCACTTGATGTCTTCTAAAGTTCAAGATGATGTCAATTATGTCCCTATGCAATTTGGGACCCGAATGCAAACACAGATTCAACGAAACCCCGTTCGAAGTGGGTGCGGACCCATCGAAGACGGTCCTCAATTTGCCTGTTGAGGCCTTCACCACCGCGTGGTGGGGCAAAAAATAATGCTCAGTTGAGCTCCAATCAACTCGAGCCGGAGACATGTGACCCAAATCCTCGTACTCGCGCATAAATTCAATATATTTATCGCGAAGTACGTGGTCACGCTGCATACGTCGCTCCATGGACAGCAGTCGTTTCTCCGCAAGCGCCCTACTTTGCCCTAGGCTAGGACGAGAGGCAACAAAAGGTAACCTAGTTACAAACCGACCGGAGGGCAACCTCTCCGTGGTCGATCGAAAAAGGGTTTCGCACTCAGCGTGTTCCGGATCCATCCTGGAACTCATAGGTGGCTCCTCCACCTCCCAAAACCTTTGCATGGTCTTGGCCAAGGACGCAGATGCGACAACCGGTGGCTCCTCCGCGGTGCCATTATCAAACACAGGGCCCATCAGGGCAAAACCAAAGATAGTAGACACTGCCATCAGTGAAGACGAACCCAGAGCTTTCTGGGTACCCAACAAAATCCAACCCAATACGTCCGAGCCCAGGAGCAAGTCCACTGGGCCGGGATGAAAGACAAAGGGGTCGGCCAAATCCAGACCCGAAACCAAAGACAACACACCCGGCGGTCTGTCTGTCGAGGGGTGCCAACCCGCAATGGTATCCATTACCATAGCCGAAGTCGTGATCCTCATTGTGGAGGACTTCAGCGAAGAAAAGGTGACAAGTGTCTGGCCCGTCAGACACTTCACTTGTATGCCACCAACTCCAAGAAGTGGCACAGGCGAGTCTTCCACGACTAAACCTAACTGGTGTGCCACTCGAGTGGTAACCAAACTGCTTTGAGCCCCTGAGTCCAACAGAGCTCTCAAGTTAATGGCTTCTCCCCCACGACCCCATACGCGGACCACCGCGGTAGGGAGCAGAACCGTCCGCGGCTCTGTCCCAGCAAGGGAGCAAGCTAGTTACGGGCTCCCCACTCTCTCCAAACCAGGGGCGCGCCACTGACCCGGATAATATGGCGGGCGAGTGCACATCCCCATCTGAGGGGGTATAACCCGCGGCCCGGCCATACATATGGTACGGCGGGTGGTACTCCAGCCGTGGGTACTCGTGCAGCGGCGGAGAAAACCGCTGCGGCTGCATGTGTTGGGTATTGGTAACCCGCGTGGAGGGGGTGTCCCCACTCTCACGTCCGATCTAGGGCCCCCGCCCATGGGGGCCCTATCCGGGGCCTGGCCAGCTACATACTGGCCATGACCTTGGGGCGCGTGGTCCCGGTCCGCCAAGACCCGCGCAGGTACGCGACCCCCCTCCCGAGGGGGGGTGCGACGAGCGAAGCCGCGTCCTCCGTCCGGTGGTGGAGGGCTTCGCGCAGGAGCGCCCCCGCCCATAGGGGACCCCTGCCTCAACATCCGGGGGCCATCCCCGTTCCGGTTCATGCAAAGCATCGCGTGGTGCCGCCCACGGCATGCACTGCATGGTATGGCACTGGGACAGTCACGTGCATAGTGACCGCCCAAACAATAAAAGCAAAGTTCATGCCGCTTTGCCATGCGGCGCCGATCTTGTACTGGCAGTCTCTGCCAGTCCCTGCATTGCAGCAGGCTGTGGCCCATCCGACCACATTGCAGGCAGTCCGCGTCCCTCGCGACTGCTGCCGTGTGTGCAACCCGCGCACCAGCTCCACGCGGTGGCGGTTGCCGTCCCTGTTGGGGCCTCCCTCGCCATGAGGGTTCCAAGGGCCTACGTTCAGGCGCTCTGGATGGCGCTGAGTCCGTCATGGTATTCTCAGCAGCCCGTGCCTCAAACTCCAAAAACTTCACCAAGTCAGTGAATGTTGGTAGGGTGGTGCTGTCCCGCTCCGCATTTTCGCGCTCAAACCGCGAGCGGATGTCATTGGGCAATTTGCCCAATACAATGTGCACCAACAAAAAAGACCATTGGTCCACCGGCAGCCCCAGTGTGCGGAGCGCGTTACAGGCCACTGTAACGGGCGTGAGCAACTGCAGGCGCAACTGTGCCCTGTTGGCCACCTTGGGCAGGGCCATCAACTGTGCGGCGTGCGCATCCGCTAACAAACGTAAGTTTTGATAGCGGGAGTTCAATAACTCCCAAGCCGTGTCGTACTGGTCGTCCTCCACCCGGAGGTGCTGGATGAGCGACCGCGCTTCATCCTCAAGAGTGGAGAGGAGGTAGGCCATCTTCTGGGCCTTCGACAAATCCTGTCGTGCTACGACCAGGGACTCAAACATATTTTTATATGCTACCCACTCCTCCATCCTACCCCCAAAGTGGGACAGCTGAAGGGTGGGGAGCCGACCAGTAACCGCTGGTCCTTCCTGTCTAACAGGTGTGCGAGGGGCTGGTCCGCCAGCCTGTCTCGCCCTTATTGCGGTCACCGCCTCCGCGATATCATCGTGCAGACTCAGGATCTGGTCCATGTCCGCCATGTGACCTGCGTAGGCCTCCGGGGTAAGATCGGCTTCGGTAAGCGCCGCCATGGCCGCTTCCGCGCTAATCAATCGTGAGTGGAGGTGATCCGCTCTTAGCAGTATGGCGCCCTCCCTGTCCTTCCGGGACAGGAGTCCTCCGGCCGTCACAAACCATCTCAATTCGTTGGCGAGTGTCGCCCTAGCATTGGAGGCCTTCGCCATCGCGTCAAGTCACAAACAAAAAATAACAAAAGGTAAATAAAAAACAACAAAATCAAGCAACTACACGAAGAACCGCGGTAGGTATGAGAATGGCACAAACCCGGAACGCACGGTACAAACCGCAAACAAATACAAAAAAGGTTACAAATATTCTTATACAAACAAACTAAGAAAAATCTAATAATTTTTACAAACAATTAATTATTTTTTTACAAACGAACAAATAGAGGGTAGATAAACTACGCTCTGCTACCAGAAAATGTGCAGAGCAACTACGCTCTGCTGCCAGAAAATGTGGCAGAGAGAATCCGGACAAACGAAGCGGCGGGAAGAATCCTGTACCGGAACTTCACCGGGAAAAAACCACCGGTAAAAAATAAGTACCGGGAAGAAATCTCCACGCGGCACCACGTTTGCCCGACTAAAACCTAAATAACTTAACGCAGTCTGCTACCACCGTAGCTTATGAAGGGAGCTACAGGGCCCTATATGATAACCTAACCTATAAATTAATTACACTTAAAAAACACTTACCAAGCTAAATCTTCTTTCTCTTCGGATCCAAACTTGAGTATCTTCGGGAAGGGGGAATTCCTAATCACCCTACCTAACCCTTGAGATCTCAATTCCCCAGGACAAATAAATAGATTTCTTCCCGAAATCGGCTCGGCAACAGGTAGATGTGAGCGAGCAGCCACGCGTCACATCCCACAGGAGAAAGTCACAATGACGGGTACACAAACACAAAGTTCAATAGTTATTTAACAAACAGGAAATTCACAAATACAACTCAAGTTAATTAGCAATCAAAGAACGCGGGCCCTCTCGCGTATTAAAAATCAAACCGATATCGCATAGCAATGGCGACCGTCCGCGAGCCATTCGCGCTAGCAGTGTGAGAACCCCGCGGCCGCCTAGCGGCAGCAATGCGAAACGCCCGCGTTTAGTTTTACCCAATATATTACAAACATAGATAAAACGTACATCAAATCACATCAAAGTCGTGATCACTTAAGTATTTTTCAATTGGTTGCATAATACGATCGAAATGTAGTGTGGGTCGAATGTCGATAAAGCATTTAAGAACGTATGTCCAGGAAATAAGACATAGAATAGATCGCATGAGTTTGACGGATCGTGACGGCCGCCATTTTCCATTATGGCTGCGATAACCGCGACATCTATGCCGAAGTTTAGTGTCAAAGTGAGCGTGCACACGTCGGGTTGTGCCAGCCTCTCAACTTTATATTATTTAGAACCTTTGTACAAAGAATATGACACGAAAATTAGTTTTTTGTTCGTATAAAACATACCTGTCCATTGCTTTGTGTTGTTAGACCGAGTATTAGCTAAATATAACCGTGAATTACCACAGTGCAGCTTTAGATAGCAAAATAATGTATTTTATCACGCCGCCGCAGTCTCCTGTTTGAATTGTCAAGACATTGTTGTGGGATCGATTTTTAGGTGTTATTAATGAAATTACCACGGTGCTTTCAAGTGATATTACTTAAACAACATTCATGCCAAACAAATACATACAACACAAAGATCGCGTTTCCTCTGTATACCCAAATCGATATAAGTTAATAAAAAATGCATATTTTCACCATGGTTTCATAAGTGTTCGGGTCAATACAGTAACCGGCTTGGAAAAAGCTTAAACGATTTTGTTTATTTATCATTATCAAGTGTGTTTGTGACCTGTGTGAAGTGATGGTTATAATCACGTACTCGATTCGTGCACTCAAGATTTCAGCGATAAGAAAAGGTTAGTAAACAAATTATACCATTGTTTATCGATAAAGTTTAATTTATCACATAAAAACACAACCCTACCAAAGCACACATTTATTAAAAAAATATCTGCACAACACAAACAAGACCTGTCAAAAAATATTTCGAAAAAAGAACATTGCGTTTATTTTTCACTGCAAGGTTTTCATCAATCCAACCAGCCAGCAATTCATTAGCCCTAAACGTAAATTGATGCATGCCGTGTAAAAATCGTCACGACAAATGAATATTTTAACATGGGTTGCATTTAAAAAGTTATAAATATTAAAAGAGACAACGTACGGGTCGCGTGAATAGACATTTTATCGAGGGCTAATCAAGTAAATATCATGTGTCCCTTTTGTTTTTGACACCGTTCCATTTGCCTGCATTCAAGTACTTAGTAAGATGAAACAAACTTGTTTTACTTGTTTTCTATAGAAACAAGTGAATAAATAAACCTAGGCTTTAAATAAACTACAATTCATCTAATTAGCTATGTAAATATTATCTTAGAAACACTAGTAGGTAGGATTCTGCTTGCTGAGTTACAAATCAGAAAGTCTTTAAGAATTAAGACAAGGTATTCTCTATATTATATCTTTGTTTGTAATATTTTTATTTTACACAATCTTGTATATAATAAGTAGGTTCCTAATAAAAATTAGTCATAAATTAAATATTTAGTATACTAGGTTTATACTTTTTAAAGTTACATTCTTATTTTTTTGAAAAATTTATAATAGTAATCTAAACTCCATTTATTCTTACCAGTCCTATCATGTAAACAATCTTACCATATCTTTTTATGATTTTACAACAATATAAATTAAAATAGACTTTTTAGGAAATTACTTTTGTGGTTAATAAATGTTTTACTTTAGAATGTTTAGGTTTGAACTAATATTTGATTTATTTTCAACAAAATTTATTAAAAAGTACTGCGAAGATTGTTTACATGATAGGACTGGTAAGAATAAATGGAGTTTACAGATTATTGATTTTTATTCCTTCAAGCACATCATACAATAACAATTCTTTAACAGTGGACATCATGTGACCTTTTCATTGTTGAAGAGTATTTTATTTTACTAGTATTTTTAGACTGGTAGTGTGTCCACTGCTGGACAAAGGCCTCCTCTTTTCTTGTCCATAAATATCAGTATAGCAAGTTGTTTATTTTTGGATTTTTGAGCATCTCAGATGCAATATTAGTACTAAAGTACTCTCATATAGAAATAAGATATGATATAAATTGGATATGGTGAAGATTTTCGATGTGCAGGATTGAAATGCGATAGCTCAGTTGGAAGAGCAAGGTCATATAAAGACCTGGTCGCGGGTTCAAGTCCTGCTCGCATGGCATTTTTTCACCATATCTTATTTCTATATGAGAGTACTTTAATAGAAAGTTGTTGCCAACAGAAATTTTTGGAAATCGTCCTGCCATTTGTTCATGTTCTACAATACCTATAGGAAATGTAAAAATCTAGTTAGCCGCAATTGCATAGGAACATCTGTTTTTAACAAACTTTAGGGGTTGGCTTTACAATATACATCAACTTGTGAACGGTGTTGCCAGGAGAATTGGTCAGCTCAATTCTGATTCAAATTTTATTTTTATTTTTTATACTTAACCATTTCATTGTGGTAACTCCATCACAAACATAACATGTTTTATTATATTATATTTGTTTCTTATATTTTATTTTATTTTTGACTGTACACAATCTAGTGTACCTATTTATAATGGTAATAAATAGCCCCTCTGGCATGTTAGGCGACCAAGACTGTTTCATGAGTTTCTTTCAGCATTTCTTTTTAGCAGTGGTCATTCCGAAATGCTAGTAGTTTGTAGCTTTGAGACATATTATACTATGATTAAATAATTTGTTTTTGACGTGAAAAAGAGCCTTCTTTGAGGCCAAGTTTCGATAAAGAAATTTTTATTTTGATTTTCAATGGAGGGCGGGAACTCAATGCCTATCTATAAACATGGCTGCTAATCAAAGTTCAAGAACAGACATCTACGTTGCTTTCACACATTGCAACCAGTCACTGTTTAGTAGGGACCACCATTCGGACACCAGAAAAAGGGAATTTGACTGCAAGACTTAATGGCATTTATTATTATTATTATTTACTAAATAAGGACGCCAGCGTGAACACCAGACGGGTGATCAGTCCATTTATGCTGGGACCATTTCACCCAATTCCCCGAGACCCGTATAGGGTTTTGAGTTACCTGGAAACTCACGTTGGTGGCGACCCGCTGAATCTACCTGTTACTTTGCAGAATTTTAACAACTGCCCTATTGTAATGTTGCTCAGATCATCCTCAGATAGGACGACTAAGACCATGAAAGATGGTGGTGTCTTAGTATCATAGAAGTCACCAGGAAAGTTGGTCACCAGCAACTTTTTAGTTTTACCTGTGCCAATGTATGCCTTGAAGTCTTGCAGTCAAATTGCAATACTGGTGTCCAATTTTAATGAGCTGTAAATTTGTTATTGATATGGAACTAGTAAAGGAACTTTTGATCATTTTATTTCTGTCTTCAACTGTCTTGACACACATTTTGAGTGTCAATTCTGCTAAAAGTCACAATCATGACTCAATGGTTTTTCAATAGAAGTGGTTATTTACATGTTAGTACACAAGAACTGTGAATTAAACAATACTATCATAAAACAATTGAAACATGATTATAGTTCTATCTAAACTCCATTTATTCTTACAAGTCCTATCATGTAAACAATCTTCACAGTACTTTTTTGAATTTTGTTGAAAATAAATCAAATATTAGTTCGAATCTAAACATTCTAAAGTAAAACATTTATTAACCACGAAAGTAATTTCCTAAAAAGTCTATTTTAATTTATATTGTTGTAAAATCATAAAAAGACATGGTAAGATTGTTTACATGATAGGACTGGTAAGAATAAATAGAGTTTAAACATTTATTGCTAAGTAGCTTTTGCCCGTGGCTTCGTCCGCGTGAATTCTCCATGGGAATTGTGCTTTTTCCCGGGATGAAAAGTACCCTATATCCTCGTCAGTAATTCTGACTATTTGACAGGTATTTGTTTACATGATAGGACAGTTTTAGATAAATTTAGAGTATGTTAATGCCAAATTTCAGGTTGACTAGTTCAGTAGATTATTATTATTAGTTCGAGGGAAAGGGCTTTAAACTGGGGATTCCTCCACTCATAGGCGATGGGCTAGCAACCTGTCACTATACCTGAATCTCCAATCCATCAGCGAGCCCACTATTCAGCTAAGCGTGGCCTTGGAGTCTCACGACTCTTGGCTATGTCTGCCCCGTAAAGGACAAAGACGTGATTCTATGTATGTAGTTTAGTAGATAAATTGTGAAGAGGTAACAAACTCACTTTCTCATTTATTTATATACTAGCTTTTGCCCGCAGCTTCGCCCGCGTTAATTTCCCACGGGAATTGTGCTTTTTCCCGGGATGAAAGGTACTCTATGTCCTTCTCCTTACTTGTAACTATGTGTAGGTAGGTATGCAAAATTTCAGGAAGCTTGGTTCCGTAGATAAAGCGTGAAGAGGTAACAAAGAAACAAACAAACAAATAAATTAAACTCACTTTTGCATCTATAATATTAGTTAGGAAATTAGGATCATTAAGTTTAATTTATTGATGTAATAAAAAAGTATTTGCAACAGCTTCATCAAAATTTCTACAGAAAATATCTGCAACATGCTTTGTCAAAAAGACTAAAGAAAACATCTCGATGACAGAAAAGTAGTTGTTCTTCTTCCGTGCCCTGTCCCATTATTTGGAGTCGGCCCTCCTCGTACGTCGGCGCCAGGACGACCTGTCCTGGGTTGTCAGTATCCACTCGAGCCCATGGAAGTAGTAAGTACTTTGGTTGTACAAAGTACTTATTACTTCCATGCTCGAGCCCTTCCCAAATCTTTGGTGACGGTTGTTGTCTGTCATCCACGTTGCTGGCGGTAAAAAAGTTGGGATTTGAATTTCTGTAATAACTTTTTGAAGTGAAAAAGTAAATAAGGCATGTAAAATTTTGTTTTTATTAATTCCTGTGGCAAGGAAGCCCCAAGCTGACTTCTATCTTGTCATCCATGTTTGATTCAAGTTATAAAATATCTAACGCTATCATTGAAGGCCCCAATTATTCTATTCCACATCCATTGTACTGCACTTGACCAATCAAGTATCTCCCGTATCTGTCTGTTAGTTCCTTGTTGCATGAAATTGGTTTCACACATTTTACAACCAGTTGTGCCTCGAGGGTTTTCCTCTGTGGGAAACTTTGGATATTTTTCGGGGTTGCTTTAGAATAGATTAAACTGATTATAATATTTTTTTAATTACAACAGATTGTTCTCTTTCCTTTTCACAAATTTACTAAAATTATAACTCTAAAATGCATTTTTATTTTGGGGCCATGTATGTACTATATAACCTAACGCTCGTCGCTTCGCTCTTCGCAACCTATACTACCTTTTTCAGCAAGGTCGCTTTTGAGTTTAATCCATTCTAAAGCCAACCCTATTTTTCTTTTACGCACAACAACTGGATGGATTTTGATGAAATTGCATTGAAATTGGTATTTTTTTTTATTAAAAATTTGAAAATAAAATTTACAAATTTAGGCATTTCACAGAATCACATTTTAAATTGTATTTGAAGAAAAAGATTATGTATACCTAATTATTTACTTACTGGTTTTTGATTCAATTCACTTCAAATAATTTGTTATTTTAATTTTTTAAATATAGCTAGTAAATAATAGATTCCATTGTTGTTTGTTTAATACCGACCGCCGAAATCACTACATAATTTGCGCCTATTTTATTAACTCCTATTTTTTTATTTACTTTGACATATTTTTTTTAAAACATAGACTAGACAGTCAGTTATGATTTTTAAAGTACTTATTACTTCCATGATAGCAACAAAGTCATATTTTTAGTTTTCTTTTTTTTAATCGTTAAAAAATGTAAGTGCTGAGAAATAAGAAAAATCAACGAAGTGCTTAGCCACAGCTAAAAGAAAAATTTTACTTTTATCTCGGAATTTCCATTTTAGTCCGGGGCAAAGAGAGAACTTCTAAAAAATATCATAGTGGAAATTTTAAAATGAAAATAGACCTGCGTAGGTAACTTTCTGGTTCCATTAGGCATGTATTTTGTTACCCCAAATCCGTGTCGTACCGGGAATGCATTAACGGATCCGATTTCTAGCCGCATCCCCTGTTGCGCGTATCCGAACGCGTTTCAAATGTGAATTTTCAAATTTTAAAATACGGAAATGGAAATCCGATTACATCGAAATACATTCAAAGTAAGGCCCTTGGTTTTATTATCCTCATAAAAGAAAAACTGAATTTCTTACGTAAATCCGAACAAATTATTTTTTAATGAAAGTTACTTTATAATAATGAGACGACAAAATGACTCATTTACCTTTTTGTTATATCATTTATGTGCTTTTTGTGTGAAATTAAAAAGTAATTGGCGGAAAATTAAACTTTACACGTGTTTTTTGACATAGTATGTAGGTACACCTACTTTTTTAATGAGCATTTAACGCAAAAAAAATGTTTTATTTTTATTTGATGTTTTAACGAATGTATTTTACAAATTACAGATAAAGTATCACGTCTTTATTCCTAACGGGGTATACAGAGCCAAGAGTCCTGAATATTAATATAAAGTACTTATTACATGTGAAATTAGCCCGCATGGACTAATGTAGCAGCGAATTTGCTAGCTAAATGTATTAGCTAGGGTAGCTAGTTTTGCTGTTGACTGTACAACAAAAGTACTACAGTGCCACTGCGACAAGGATCTTTTTGCACGTGAGTGAGGGCGCCACCTACGTTTTAAATAAGAAATAGTTTTAGACATTAGTTCCGTTTTCTACCACGTGCAAAAATCCTTGTCGCACTGTAGATGCGTTTTAAATAAACTGTCAACGACGCCATATTGCATTTTGAGACAACTCATTGTAACGTGTACAGTTGGCTACACAGAAAAGTATACCACCTGAAATACATTAAACTTATACGGCTGAAATACGATCCACTATAAAAAGTAGTGTATAGAACCGGGAAATCCCGGTACTGAAAATCCCGGGATTTCCCGGTTTTTTGTGGCGGTAAAAGAACCGGGAATTAAAATACAAGAACCGGGATTTTCGGTACTTTCGGGATTTTTTTTATTTTTTATTTATTTGGTTCGCCAAGTGGCTGTGCAACACACAAGTTCAAAGATATATGTGAGAGCATCCAAGTTGTCAGTCTTCTTATATTATTATTCAAATCGTAAATTGACATAATTAAAAACCGCCTAGAACTCATTGTTTGGTTTTGTAATCAGCTAAAATTTATACGCTCATAGTTAATACGGACAAATCCGTTTAAATATATGGCAATTGACAACACTGACGATATATATGCGCGGCGAACGGTGTAGGAGCAGAGTTCTGTGGTGATTCGGAAGATTCGGAAGGATGTTAGATCGACGCAGAATGACGACTTCGAAACAAATGTAAAAATCGAGGTGGCTCTTTTTGAGAATGGAGGCAATCGTTGGCAACATTTATCACAAGCTTATGGTCATCTTCTGAGTGTTCCACCTACCAGTGTTGAGCCAGAAAGGATTTTTTCTTCTGGCCTGCGCTATAGTGTAATAAAAGTAGATCGCGTTTAGGTGATGTAACTTTGGACGTGTTGATCTTTTTGAGGACATATATTACAATTTGAGGATATAGATAGATAGAGTATATATATATCTTTATATAGGATTAACATTTTTACCCTTCAATATTTGTATCAATTCAATTCATTTATTGCGTTTCATATCATACATTCAGTTATAACTACTAGTACAGTAACTGGTTGGAGTAGGTACTGGTTGGTGGTATCAATTCTTCTTCCTTTCTTGCAACATGTGTCTTACTGCTTTTATATCTTCAAAATTATGTTTTTTTGCTTTGTTTTTGGTTACAAGGTTCAATTTGTTTTATATTTTAGCCACCTAGCCTCCTCTTTTGGTACTAGCTGAAAATCAGCGCTTTGGCTTCTGCCATAGCACCATGCTGAGCTGGTCGCCATTTTGACGAATTTAGTTAAATTTTGTGTTAATTTAGTGTTAAGTTTGTCGTATAAAATTTTTCTTTCTTTCTTACAAAGAAAAAAAAAGCTTTCAAAAAGACCAAATAGTTTATCTATGATCGCTAGATTTTATTTGATTTTTATATCTATTTGATTTCAATTTTTATAAGGGGCCTATTGTTTTCACGGCGTTAATTATTATTAAGAGTACTTTCAATTATAGTTTGGTTTTAACTGGATAAATAATGAATACTAAGTTTTACTATTGCTTAAGGCTGATTGTTAATTAGTCATTAATTATAATTAAAGATAAATTATTTATAGTTGGAAAAAAAAATTAAGTACCGAAAATCCCGGGAATCCCGGTTCCAGCATAGTCCAGTACCGAAAATCCCGGTTCCTTGAAACATATCCGGTTCTCTATACACTAATAAAAAGTGTTATACTTTTCCAAAAGTACTTTTTAAATGTGGCCCGCTGTACCATACTCTTGTTACATAGGTACAATCATCAAGACATTATGTATTTCGATGATTTATTTATATACAGATAGATCAACAATTTGTTGAATTATTTACAGAAAAGAACATACAAAGTAGTGACACAAAGTAAATACATAAATGAGCGCAAAGGGCTTATCGCAAATGCAATTTCTTCCAGCCAACCTTTGGGTGGAAGGTAATATAAGTGAAAAATGTAAGGTGCAGTAAACATATAACACGTATATTGTCACAATAGGTTACAATTTACCATCGAGATATTATTTACTAACGCACTAGTTGTATTTTGAGCGATTTTCTGACAGCTGAATTAAGAAAAAAAAATCAGTACAAAAAAGTCTCAACAGATAGCGTTTTATGAAAGCCTAGTCGTAATAATGGCTGAACCTAATGCTGCGCTTTTTCTTGTCAACAGAGGCAGAAAAAAAAAATCACATAATATTGACAGTTGCACAACTCACAATATTGATACTTTTTAATGACTTTTTAGTTTTTTTTTTACTAAGTTTTATTTTTTTTAAATGCCAATCCCGTGAATTTTTTGCTTTTTGTGTGGAACTTTTTCTCTCGCCTTTTACTAAGCGCCATCTATGAAGTCATCTGGAACAATTTTTTTTTTTAATTGTGTCTCGGAAAATCCCTCATACAATGAAATTATCGGGAAATGGCGTTCTTACCAGTCCTATTGTTATTTGAAACTCATATTATTATGTTCTAATTATTCATCTTTGTTCACATTAAAGTCAGTTCATCACACAATAGTGTACACCTATGTCAGTTTGTACAAATGATCCCCTTTAAGTTACCTTTGTACCCCTGATGTGAAGGGAGATGGGGGTTGCTTGAGGCGTTATCAAAGAGATGAAAAGTGGAGACTGCTGACATAAGATAAGGGTTTTGTTAAGTGAGGCTAGGGTATAATATAAGTCAAGTATTTCACGAATATTCTAACTTTTGCCTTCGACTTCGCGCGTCAATTTTGTCTTTTACTAGCGCCCCGCCCTGGCTTCGCACGGGGGATACATAAATTGTAGCCTATGTCAAGGCGATTTACTTGAACCTTTTACCAATTGCTTTGTTTTAACTTAGTTAAACATTTACAGTTTATTTCATGAAAATCGGTTGATTAAAATAAAAGTTATCGTCATTTGAATGAACTCAAGGCATGAATTACGTGGACGAATTCGCGGGCAACAGCTAGTCTAAAATAGATGGTTGTCTATGGCTCAGCTCCGCGTGGAGCGTATTGCGGCCATAAAGAATATGCGCCATAAACATTTTATAAGCCATTTAATGCACGCACATACGTTGCTTATTATCTGGGCCGAAGATAAAAATTGTGATTTTATAAAGTTATCTAATATGCATCATTGGACAATTTTCTGGGGTTCTTTTATTAAAAGAGCGTTGGTACATGAGAATACCGTTTAGCATTTGCCCTAGGCTTCGCCCGCGTGTATTTCTTTTCACCCATATCATCGTGAAATTTTCGGAATTCTGCTAAAAGTCTTGACAACGTTTTACTTTTTTTTTAATATGACCGCGAAAACAAATCCGGAATTATTTTGAGTGTATAAAAATATATGTGTCCTAGCTGCACCCCGGGGCTTCGCTCCCTTGGGAATTTTGGGATACAAAGTACCCTATGTGCTATTCCCGATAATTTTCTATCCGTGTACGAAATTTCATCAAAATCCGTCCAATAGATTTTGCGTGATTGAGTGACAAACATCCTCACAAACTCACATCCAAACTTTCGCATTTATAATATTAGTAGGATAGTAGGATCACGCCTTCTTGATCCTACTAATATTATAAATGCGGCCCAGGATGCATGATTCTCCGACTAAATCCGCCCCTGATTGGAACACCATTGAGACACTATAGCAGAATCGATTCGGGAGTTATTGAATAGTCATTCCAACTGGTTTTAAATAAGTTACGTTACGTTTTACGTAGCTACTTATATAATTTGTGAGTGAAAACTAAATGTCAAGTGCAATTTATTACGCGAATGTAAAGGTTAATCAGGCCCAAGTTATTTTTTTTAACATATTTCGTCCCCCACTGCTGACTCAAGTTATTTTTTACACGACTAACCAAAAAAGGAGTTTTATGTTTTCAGGGTTCATGTATGTATGTAAGTTTCTTTATTCCACCATAAGTCCTGGACGGCTTAACAGATTTTGATGTGAGAGGTATTTTTAGATTCCTTGCATCCCTCCGTCCGAGTGACATAAATATAAGTTGTCAATCGTGTTTTTTATGTTTTAATAATTGGCTTGTTTTAAAACATGTTTCATCCCACTTCTGATGTAAGGTCATCCCCCTTTTTTTCTTTCTTCCTCTATTTAGGAGCTCTGTTAGTTGATTTCCTAGCTAGTCGGTGTCATATTATCTCACGTGGAATGTAACACTTGCAACGCCTCTCTTAGAACGAATGGTTTTGCCATTTGCTTTCCATTTCACACACTATGCTGATAAATCATCAACCAAAGTTGTGGTTGTTGTTTTCCTTCACAGGACGCAAGTGGTGGTCTGTAAACTACCATATGAGTCAAATTGATACAAACTCATGACATGAGGCACGAATAGGATTCGAATCTGGAATCTTTCAGTCACAAGCGTACGTCTTAACTACTCAACCACCAGCCAAATTCTAATTGCATCTATGGATAACAAATCAAATCCTTTTATATCATCAATATATTCTTCCGTTACTTACTGACTGACTGACAGACAGACAACGCACAGCCGAAACTACTAAGCGTAGGAAACTGAAATTTGGTTTTAGTGATTTTGTTTGTTGATTCCTTAGGAAGTGTAAGAGAGGATTCCCGAAATTCCCATGAGAACAGATCCGGTCCGACGCTTCTAATTTGACAACTGGCCATAAAATCGAAAAAAAATATTTTAAAACAAAAACGCGGGAAATTAAAAAAAAAACTCAAGAGTTGTTACCGAAAACGTCTCGTGACCCCGTAACCTTTTTCTTTTTTTTGCCGTCGCAAGCAGAAAAAAATGCTGCTCAACACGAGTCAAGTGGGTTAGTGATGTGACAACGCCGAGTTATGCTGTATCGATAATATTTTGCACAATAGGTTTTTTTAACGGTTCCTTATATTTATGTACATGGATACTATAAACACTAAGATTTTTATAAGATTACCTTTTTTTTTATTAAAAATCTGGGTGCGTTTGACCTCTATCTTGCCTGATGGGAAGCAAAGATGAGATCTAGGGTGGTACACGCAAACTCAGAATATGCCTATTCACTCTTGCCTTTAAAACCCCTAAATATAAGTGACAGGAAACAGCGACGCGGGGAGAGAATTCCATATCTTGGCGATTCGCACGATAAAGCAGGAGGCGAACCGAGAGGTGCGATGAGCAGGAACATCAACCACATAAGGATGGAATCCCTGTCCGCGCCGTGTCGTCCGATGGTGGAATGGTGCACAAGGAATTAAGTCGTGCAATTCCTGCAGTGCAATCGCCATAAGTAAATTCATACGAAACGCAACTGAACCGCGATCGTTACGCCATTTTTCGGATGATTCCGTATCGCGGTAATATTTTGACAGCTGCTTGAACCGAAGCTAGATCGTAGATCAACCGAACCGTTGTCAAAATAAAAAGTTCCAAAGAGGCTGCTTTTTTTCGATCGTTGCTTAAACGTTGAGGTGTTTTGTGGAAAATCTATCACTTCCAATATTATTTTCATGGAAATAGCTAATGAATTTGATGTGGCAAAAGCTCGGGCCACAGGAAAACATGAGAATCAGTGAGAATATTAGTGATCGTATTTAGACAAAATGCTTTCATATAGTATAAAGACACAAGCCATTCGAACCATCACAAGCTGCAGCTGCTCGTGAGAACGGACAAAAGGAGCTAGTGGCAGCAATGCAGCATGCCGGCGGCCAGAGGTGTCCTTCAGCTGGAATTAGGACGCGCACGAAGATGCTCTCATAAATCGTTTGTGGTCAAATACGGGCAAGAGCGGTGCACAATTAAAGACATTTTTACATTAGTTTAGCTATTTAATAGTGAATTTTGATTACAACAATAATCTATACAAGTACTTACCTAGTTAAGTCCTTCAATGTGTTTACTTATGTGTGCTTGAACATATTAAAATTGTGTAACGACGGCCAGTTACTGTGTGCCCAGCCAAGCCAAGCCAAGCCAACCTGTGATACCAGACAATCACAAGGTCCTAGCCAATGCCAAGGTGACACATGCCAATTCCATAGAAAAACCCGAGTCCGAGCAGCGGGCCCTATGAATAGCTGCGGGTCCTTTTTTGGGAGTCTATTCGCCTTCCTCTATGTTATTTAAAATTCAATTCTATGTAATTAGAATAGGAAAATCTGTGCGTGTTTGTGTGTGCTAAATAGACTGCTTTGTTTGCAAAAGTACTTTTATTTATCCTCTTTTGATGCAATTGATAAGTTTTTTGTATAACATTTTTATAGCTATTTTGCAAGTGACTTACTACCACAATATAACATTTTTTTTTAAATTTGTTTTAGATTAGATTTTTTAATTGTGGAAAACTTGCAAAAATGTTTTCCAAATAGTAAGTAACAATGCTATCATATTATTATACATTCTTCAACATAATCCAACATTACCAATACTACTAGGGTAATACAATTAAGCAAATAAGAGCTTAACATTATCAAAATTTTTCTGAACTGAACGAACAAAAGAATAAAACAAATATGTAGGTATCATTGCATTGTAATAGATTAATGTAATTAAAAAAAAAGAACTGAGTATTCCACATTCTATGAAAATATTGCATTGTGCGAGCAAGAAAATTATTGATAAGTGGAAATTGATCTTAAATAATATGAATAGAAAATAGATAGATAGATCAACACTTTATTGCACCATTTACAGAAAATAATGTAAAGTAAGACAACCATTTATTTTTAATTTAAAATTACAGGTATAGGTAGCTCTATTAATTAGGGAACTGTTTTCAGCCCTTAATTTATTTCCATACTCCGGCTTTTCTGGCTTGTCTGTGGGTCCTGGATGTTCCTGTTGGTGACTATGACTAGACCGAGTGTACTGAACTGAAACAATGCAATAAATACCATTAAGTATAAGGGCCTAAACTTCTATGTGTATGTGAAATTTCAGGAAGATTGGTTCAGTAGATAAAGCGTGAAGAGGTAACAAACAAACAAATAAATTGTTTTATTAGCTTGTTGATTAGCATTTATGCCAACCAATTAGGCCCAAACCCGGCACTTTAAATCATCCCATACATGAAAAGTACAAAGAAATTGGTAATAGTTTATACATAGTATTACAGCATGGAAATCCTTGGGGGAGGCCTTTGTCCAGCAGTGGACGTCTTCCGGCTGAGAGATGATTACAGCATATTTATCCTTACTTATTACAAAATAAAATCCCATACTGCATCTGTATGTTTCTCAAAAAAATGGGGTGGGTCTTAAGGAAAGTTTTAGTTTATAATTGACGCGGGCAAAAGTAGCTAATATTAAAGGTAGTAAGTGCATAGATCATACCTTAGCCCATTCTTTGCTTGTTCTAGTGAGCATTTAATCTTTTCCTGCATTTTCTCCATAAGCGTGCCACTGTTACACGTGCTTCCTTTGACCTCACTCTTTTCAATGAGCGAGGTCTTGGTACTGTTCGAGATAGTTCACAGGGAGCTGCAATTGTTCGACACTGGCTTGCCGACGACGTTCCATTTTCAGCAACCGTACCAGTTGGATATTAAATATAAACAATCTGCCTCTTCCTCAAATAATTTCATAACCCTAAGTCCTAGCCCTTCACTTGGGCGACCTTCATCAAACAAATACTATTGTTTATGTCCACTTGAAATGTGAACCGTAGAAGAGTCCATAAATTAGTCCCAAATCACATTTGTTTCCTCTTTAATTCTGCTCATGTTGATAAACAACCATTGTTCCAAGAAAAGCGATAACAGATGAAATATGAAGAAATATCTTGAGAGAGATATCTACCTCTAAAGATAGGTAACGTAAATAAATATTGAGGTAAATATGTACCTAAATCTAAATATAACCTTAAAAACAAGCAAATGATAGACAAAATGACAAAATACCTAGTGCGTTCAACAAGGTTCAACATAATCGATTGTCGATTATACTCAAATCACAGGTATTTACAAAAATACTTCACAAATATTAGCGTCCAACTCTAACGTTTCAAGAGTGATCATGTTCCAGTTGCGATTCAAGTTCGATTGTCGTTACGAAGTTACCGCGATTCCGAAATTTGCTGAATTGGATCGCAATTCTACCACGGCCGACGTTGAATCGTAACCGATCCTTAATCGAACCGTAGTGTTATAAATTAGCGCGATCGCACTGCAGAGCGCACTCACCGAAGTGTAGCCTGTAAAATACACATAGACTTGCTACTAGTCGGCGGTGATCGAGACTCTGAAGCCGTCCTGCCGTAAGCGACTCATTATCCACGAGTCTTCTGGCACGTCTGTCGATAGCCTCCAGCTTAGTGAATTGTGTTCTTATTTGCTAAATAAAGAATTTTATTTCTTTCTTTTTTTAACTAACGGGGGTTTTATTGAACCTGTATCCGGATAGCAAGTATGCCGGGAGTGATGAGTATCTAGAAGTAGCTAGGTGGAACCATCCGTTATTATCGTTGCAAGCGAAGATCTATAACTATAGTCTCTGTACGTAAAAAAATGTCTGTCTATCTGTCTATCAAGTTTCTGAATAAACTTATATTACTTATATACTTCTAATAACTTTTGCTTTACGCTACAATTTTTATTTCATTTTATTCCTTTCAAAAACTTGGTTGACTGGAAGAAATCCCTTTTCTGCGATAAGTTGTCATCGTACGCCTCTCTTTTTGTTTTGCAATTTTTTCTTATGTAGGTATATGTGCAATAAAAAGTTACCAAAAAAAAAACAAAAACTTTTATATTAATTTTATCGATAAATCAGCGTGTGTCGATACTCCTCAGTCGCATTCCTACCGCTCCACCTGTATAATTTGAAGAGCACTCGAGTGCAGCCCTCTCACCACCCCTTTACTTGTCTATTCTTTCTCAAAAGCGGTTTAGTTTCAGACTGTAGGAAATGTACCGGAAGAGTTTTTTCAACACTAGCTACGCCTCCAAGGTCTGCTTCCGTGGGACATCAACAATAACACTTTATTTGCACACAAGTAATCACATGGTACAGATACATAAAATAACTTAAAACTAAAAAAAAAAGAGGAAGGTGGCGCCTTATCGCTTTATGCAATTTCTGACAGGCAACCAATTGAGAAATTGTTGACGACGAAATATATGACATCCCATCCTACTAATATTATAAATGCGAAAACTAAGATATATAAAGCTTAGATGTGTGCGAGTTTGTTTGTGAAATCATTCACGTAAAATCTACTTACCTCGGTCCAGCCACGACATCGTATACTATACATTGAATTAGATGGTAGAATATATCATCACGATCTTATTTTCTACGGCTTCCTAGCGGTTACTTTAGGTATAGGATGTACGAGTATAACTTACATAAGTGTAGGTACCAAGAAAGTAAGATACAAAGTCTTATCGGATGTATCAAATCAATCATCGAGATATTATACATACATACATACATACATATTATTACGCCTTTTTCCCGTGGTCTTTGCCTACCGCCACGAGATATTATGAATAAATAAATTTTTCACTACAGATTAATTTTTCAAGCACACAGGATTTCTAGGCGCGAAAAACTTAACTCTTCCTTTGCAGTCGGGTAAAAACAGGAAGTATCGGTTTAGTGATGTACAACCAAGCCTACGTTTATTGGACGATATTATGATTGGAGTGGCCGATCGGGGTCAATAGATACGTCGCCATTTGTCATCCCTCCGGCCGCACCTACAAATTTCGTATTAGCTGATGCAACTTGGAATATTATTAAAGTTTTTAACCCCTGATGCAAAAAGAGGGGTGTTATTTTGACGTGTCTGTGTATCGAAATGAAATGAAAGTTGTTTTTTAAATAGGCTTAAAAATCTCACTTTTAAATCGTCATATACTTAGTCAGTTGGCGTCAAAAAATTACTTGAAGCTTAGGTTACTACCGCCTCCAAAGCGCAAGTAGAGAAGAGGCGGCGCGGCGCAACAAACTCCACTGCTTCGTTTTCTCCGAAGACGTCACTTCACAACATATCTGTATGTCTGACAACGTAACTACCAAACGAAGAACCGATGGAACCGATTTGATTTTTTTCGTGCCCCTTTAGAAGCTTGCGCCCAGGTACCTGCTACTTTAGCCAAAAGGATAATCCGCCACCGATTGAAATTAATAGTTAAATTACAACTACAATAGAAATAGCACCAAATAAAACCGTCTTCAACGCACTTGCATCCGAGACTGTCAACAATGATTTATATATTCGCCGCCATTTTTCTTTTATTTCTCTCTCCTGACACAAAATAATGAGCGTACGGGAATATATCTATTGGCCCCGTTGAGGCCCCGCCACTATGGGAACTTTGACTCATTTTCATATCAAAAATCTATAACTTTTGTGTTTATAAAGATATTCACATGATTTTCTTCCCTGATAATCTTGAATATATCTGCTTTAAAATCCTAATCCTAACTAATATTATAAAAGCGAAAGTGAGTTTGTTTGTTTGTTACCTCTTCACGCTTTATCTACTGAACCAATCTTCCTGAAATTTCGCATACACATAGCTGGAGGTACGGAGAAGGACATAGGATACCTTTCATCCTGGGAAAAAGCACTGTTCCCGTGGGAAATTTACGCGGGCGAAGCCGCGGGCGAAAGCTAGTAATGTATAATTTGTAAGTAAAAGTTAATTTCTAATAGGTAAAAAAAAAATACAAGAAAACAAAAAAATACCGTGTATCCCGTGTCCTGTTTATTTATACGTATTAATTAGAAAATGCTTACCAGGTTTAACGACTTTTGCTAAGATAGATAGATAAAGAATTTTATTTGTAGCCACAACAACACATACAGTTTCTTACAACAAACAACGAAAAATATACAAACGAAAAAAATAAATGTGTGTTGCAGCAATACAAAAAGGTCACAACTCAGTGACACTATTACCCGAGGGGCAATATACTGATTTTCAGGCCTCATTTCCATTTACTTTTTAGAGTAGCTGGTCTCTTGGAGTTCTTGCTCAGATGTTCCATAATCTTTAATTTTTATACGTCCCCGCCACGAGACCGTATAATATAAGTACATCATGATCTTATTTTCTACGCCTTCCTGACGGCTACTTTAGGCAGGTACCTATTAGAAGAGTGTAGATACCAAGAAAACGATTAATTTGATGTAAGTTTGTGTAGAGTTTTTCAGCTTCAAACAATCTGTCTAATAACGATGTCGTAATAACGATAATATTCTTGTATATTTTATTCTAATATTTGTATTTTTGTTTATTTTGTAACAATATTTGCATGCTAAACAATGGCTGAACAGGAGATTGATATTTTGTAAAACCTTCTATTGTGTCCATTTTAAAGGCAAATGAAGAATCATTCATTCATTTTAAATCAATTAACTTTTACATCATGTATGCAAAACGTACCTCATTATTTTCTACGGTCTTTAGGTTATTAGCATTATTGGGCTCCAACCACAGAAATTAGTTTTTTTTTTTAAGAGTTCCAACGCAAGAGCACGCCATGCAAGGCACTGCCAGCCTTCAAACAACAAGGACTTCCGCGTCGTAGGAGTCCGTGTTGCTCTATGGCTAGAGCGGTCCATCCCCCCCCCCCCTCGGTGCCGCGCAAGTAGTGATATGCCACCAACTCACCAAGGAAATCTGTTGAATCCATGAAAATGTCTCGAAATTCCATGAAAATTTCCGAAAATTCTCGAGAATTTCTGGACATTTTCCGCTCAAATGTTCCAGACTCTTTCCGCTTGTTATCTATCGAGAAGTGTAACATCTATCTATCTTTACCCTCTATATTTGGGATGCTGTCGGGGCGGCACCTTTTATCATTGAAGCTATGAAAACGGGACGGGTTATACTTTTTTTAATTCCTTTAGTGTCTGCATCGTGCGACTCCTTTATGTCTTGTTTCGTCATTTCTGAATTGAAAGTAATTGTTGAGTATTTTTGGGGAATTTCTATGACGAGTAAGAGACAGGTCGAATCATTTTACAAGTTAGATAAAAGATTTCATTGCATCGAGATATTAGGAATTTCATTGTAATTTGTTTTATCAATCTTCTCGTGAACTTCGCTACGGTCCTGTAAACTTATCAAGCCCAGAACTTATTAGACAAAGAATAGCATGGTCATATAATCGTTTATGATGTTAATAGCGTAATTAACATGTCATAGGACACTGTTGTTTTAGGTCACGCGAGCTATTTGAAGCGTGAAGTTGTAGTTCCAACGTTAGAAGTTTAGAACATATAAAATTAGAAATTGAATTTCAGAGGCGCCTAAAACCTCTTTGCTAAGGTAAAATAATATACGAATTGATATACATTTAACAGCACATCAAGTTATCCAAACTCATAGCGAATTCGGGGTTATCACCACCTAGAGATGAAATCTTACAAGGAAAAAACCCAAACACGGGAATAAACCCAAGAAAATTCCCGGGAAATTGTATTTTTTGGAATTGTTATTGGCGACAGCGAAATGTTAACAAAATCGGAATCATAAGCTGTTATATTATTGAGATAAGTTTGACACATAAAATTGAGTCTATATGTATTTAAATGTGTCAAAGGCGTTTGATAGAATGGCACTGCATATATATCAAATCTTTAGCAAACTATTTACATGTGCTGCTAAAAATATACATATTCAAAAAATCTCACTTTCCTTGACATTTCTACGGCAAATATATGTCCAAAATATACGTATATGTTATCTCTTAACATGATCCAGTAGGCGTCTCTCAAGGACGTATACTAGGTACCTTATCTACATATAAACGATTTTCACAAAATAATATAAAAAAGAGAACCAATCCAACATATATTTTGATTCTTTTTTGAAAAAACATTCCCAAAATCGAACAAAAAACAATTCACATTTTTGATCGGTGTTTGGACTATAGATACCAAAACGTCCCTTACTAAATTAACACTGTTACATATATGGTCACATAGACTTTTCAAAAAAGTTTGATCTACAACTAGCTGATGCCCGCGACTTCATTCGCGTAGATGAAAGGTTTTTCCTTGCCATAAAAGAAAATATATTTATTGTTTATCGCGAATTATTGAGATATAAATTACCTCTAGAGTTGTATGTTGTATGTTCTATCACAATATTGCATATTTTTAACAATTTTCATACCTAGTCCTGTCCCCTATTTCTCTTCCACAGTTCTGTTTAAATGCTCAAAGTAGATCTTCAGGCCTTTTTACTTTCCCATGAAAGGGACAATAACTCATCTGTATGTTTATTTGTGCCTTTGAAGTGTCCACGCCTAAACCTCTAATATAAATTTATGGTTCTGGAAATATTGCCACAAATACCCGTCCAATTATAACATGTATGAGGGATCAAAGATTTGGAGGGCGTTTTATAGATTATGTTTGTGGTTTTAAATGTTTATATGTTTTAGCTTATGTCCGCGACTTCATGCGCGCATCGGGCGGGTTGTGGCGGTTTACTATTTAGCGCGTTCCGATTGCGGCCCTACGATTTATTTATACGCACAGTTTTGGCTGTGCGTTGTCAGTCAGTCACTCAGTCAGTAACGGAAGAGTTTTGTATAATGAATAGTCTATTAGAAGAGGAACTTCATTTCTTAAATTATGTTTCCTAAATTAATGTGTATTAGTATTAATAATATGTATTAAATTCTTGTCCACAATAAACTTAAAATTAAAAATAGCTTAAAAAGATTTTCTCTCAAATAAGTATTTCATTATACCTATGTACTTAAATAAAAGTGAAAAGGGTTCTAGTATATACAGCTAGGTGTATTTAGCTATATAAAATGATTTGTTTCAGTCTGTCTGTCCAAAATCGTCCATTCTGTTTCGCCCTGAGGGATAATCCTTGAATGGCTTTATGCAACAACTTTGTTGTTGTATTACAAGTATATTAAGTATATAAAATTTTTACAAATTGGTCAATTCTTATTGCGCTTACGTAATATCAAGTGCCCTTTGCATAATTTCAAGAAGTTTCTACATTAGCGGTTTCGTCTCTGCATTGATATTGAATTAGAATTGATTTCGCTAATAGACTGCACCTTTACTTTTGATTTTTAAACATTTAATAAACGTACAAATGTATTCGGCTCCCTTTTAATTAAAGCTCTTTCAATTTCCCCAATATTCCTCATATTTGTAACATGAATTAATAAAATAATAAATAAAAATAAAAAAAAATTAATTAAAATTAAATTGTCATAATTTGTTGTTTGTAGTATCTTTATTGTACTAAGGATACATAGTTAAAAGTAATATAAAGAAAAAGGTAAATATACGATGGCGGACTTATCCCATGAAGGGATCTCTTCCAGTCAACCAGCCACCGACCAGCAGTAAAAAAAATTGTCATAGGTAGTGTTATCAAAATCAAATGTTATTTTCTGAAATTAGACAAAATCTACCCAGCAAATAAATCTATATTTATATAACTCAAAGGTGACTGACTGACTTAGTGATCTATCAACGCACAGCCCAAACCACTGGACGGATCGGGCTGAAATTTGGCATGCAGGTAGATGTTAGTAGGCATCCGCTAAGAAAGGATTAACGCGAGCGAAGCCGCGGGCGCCAGCTAGTATGTGTAATATAAATCTCAAAGCTACAAACTACTAGCATTTCATACCTTCGTTATTTTAATAGGATGCTGCATCTTGGAATATTATATTTACGTCCGAACTTTGCTCTTGCTCTTGCTTTGCTGGTCCCCTTTTGTGAATTTAGCCCCGCCCCGGGCCGTGATGAAACAAAAATACAGACAAAACTGAGTGCAGTAATTACTGCATTAGCTGGCCCTTCTGTTGTAGTCCAGGGGCTAGTTTGACAATTGGGGAAAATGTAATTTTACTTTATTTTTTCTAAAATAAGCAAATAATATTTAGCAAACATATAATTATTTAAATGACATATAAAACTAAATTAAAATGGGTAACAAGATAGAAAAATAGTTATTTTGCCCCATCTTAACTAATCTAGAAAGAGATAAAATCAATTTATTTACTAACATCACATTTATATATATATATATTTTGTTACCTCTTTATTCCAATAAATATGTTTTCTTCATTCCTTTTATTAAGATATCTTACTCAACTAGGTTTAATTTTTTGAAAGTGCCCTTTAATCCTTAAATGATCGACTATCTACCCCGCAGAAAAAATGAAAAAAATAGTCTATTTATAAAACAATTTATTTTATTTTTTTAACTTTATTGCACAAAATTACAAAAATTGTATGCAAATAGTGGATCATCTTCAGCATCTTATTCTGTAGAAATAGACGTGGTTTTCTTTCCTTAGTCCAATCGTAATTTTTTTTAGAGATGGCACTCGTATTTTGTGTGGGATGATTTTGTCTTTATCTGGGTCTATATTTCCAGTTGGCCATGATAGGTGACCTCATCTTCATTGAAAAATAAAACATGCCTATCGATGCAAATAAATCTCAATAAAATTGTCTCATATTCCCTGGACTATGTCATTAACGGTGCTTTTTCACTGTTCAGGGCACAGTAACATGATACAAGTATACATTATCCTTTATGAGCTAATGTGTTGTAGACATACATGCATTATTAGGTGTAATATTATTAAGAAAAGGTATTGGTTGCTTTGCGACTTATTTGTTACCTAAAGGTGTTTTTAATACATTTAACGGCCCATCAAAGAGAATGTAATCACTATGTTTCTATTATATTTAGACGTAGCTTTTCGGCGGTACCATATCTCCTTTGTCGTAGTGTCCATACCCCTCCTAGTCGTGGGTTCGATTCCCAGCGCTGCAAAATATTTAAACTTATTTTCAAACATTTGTCTGCGGTAATATTGTCTACTGTGGTCTCTCTCTCTTAGCCGAAAGACGTCCACTGCTGGACAAAGGCCTCCCCCAAGGATTTCCACAACGACCGGTCCTGCGCTGCCTGAATCTACCATATATTAATATTGATGTTAAATTATAACTTAAAGAAGTACCACACGTATTCAAATAAAAAATAACTATTTTTCAATATTGAATATACCTTTCTCTTTCTTTCCAGAAGCAGTCTCGTCCCGCGAATGATTTGGAGAAAAATACGAAAATTATCACTTAGGACTCCTGTGAAAATAAAAAACAAAATAAATCCAATATTATGTGATACAGTGTCCGTGTGTGTAGTGTTATAGTTGTTTGTAGTCGGCCATCTTGTTTCGCGACATGGGCGCCATTTTGTATGCGCTCCCAGCGGGCCCTGGCGGGATCCTGACGCAACTGGTCCTGCTCCTCAGTTTAGCTGTATATTCGTCATATGGTAAGTGCCTTATTTATTTATTCATCAATCAATACAGTTTGCAAATCAAGATATTAATTACACTGTTACTGATGTCAGTTCTTAAGTACTCTCATATATAAATTAACTATCTGACCAGATAATATAATAATGATAAACGGTCACGGGACGTCCGGCAGGTGTAAAACAAATCAGCATCGTGGCACGACGCATCATGCCATTTTCCGTCATGGCATTCGAATCGATTTTACTGCTAACGCCAATAGATGTTCTATATCAAAAAATCTGAAAGCAAGAGTCCAGAAAGCAAGTGATATTATGGATATTATTAAAAACTAAACAGCGCGCTAGGTTCGTTCCGTCTCATGTAATTTTGCAATTTGACGGGTTCACGTCAAAGTCAATTATTTTTATTTATATTGGCTTAAAAATAGCACTTATAAATCGTCACTTTCTTGTTTTTTAGTTAGTTGACGTCATAAAATTACTTAAAGCTAAGTTTACCACCGCCTCCAAAGCGCAAGTGGAGAAGAGGCGGCGCAACAAACTCCACTGCTGCATTTTCTCCAAAGACGTCACTTTACAACATATGTCTTACAATTAAATAACTGTATATGTGGACGAATATACATTGAGTATATATATTAAATGTCAAATTTATAAATTAAATAAATTATACTATACTAATTATTATTATACGTAGCGTCGATAGTTTGTATTTAAAGTACAGTGCGACAAAGATCTTTTTGCACGTGGTAGAAAACGGAACTAATGTCTAAACTATTAAAATTTCTTATTTAAAACGTAGGTGGCGCCCTCACTCACGTGCAAATAGATCCTTATCGCACTGTATCGAAAAATCAAAAACATACTTAATGCGTTAAATTGTAAATGGTTTGTACAGTTGACAATTTCTCGACACTTTACTATATTTAGATTAAAATCTAACTTACCGTATTTACTACTAGCCTGTGCCCGCGACTTCGTCCGCGCGTAATTTACTATTGTTTATATCTCAGGTTCAATGGGCATCGAGATGAAACCTACGCCAGATTTTAAGTTATACCTTCAACAATACAACAGTGAAAACCGCATCAAATTAGGCCAAGTAGTTCATATTCATTTATTTGCCAGCTAAGTTTTTGCGCGTGCAAATATACAGACAGAAGGCCAGACAGACAGACAAAAATTCTACAAAAAATGGTTTTGGCTTCTATTGGGCCTATGAAAACCCCTTAATGTTGAAAAAAAAACTTTTTTAAACATGTTTTGACAAATAAAACTAAAAATAAATTTAATTAGGAACGTGTCTCGTACAGAATGAAATGAAGAGAGGAACTTTTTATTTATAAAAAAATTGCCTTCAGCCTTATATCTGTCTGACGCAGAGCAAACCTAAATCCACCACTTTGAGGTCGGATTTTTTTTTAAGTGAAAATTTTAAATGATCAAATCCAGTTGTGTTCGTTTTTATCAAAGGTTATGTTAAAACCTTTTTAGAATATTTTTTATTATACTCGTATATAATGTATTTGTGAATCTTACATAGGTACCTACTCAATATAAAAGAAAATAAAAACAAAAAAGAATAAAACATCTAAATAATAATTTATTATTAACCTAAAAAAATATAAAATAATTAAAAATTTCACATTTTAAGAAGTGCACATTTTAAATCTAGTGCTCATTTTGTGCTAACTCATACTTATCATGGAAGTATTAAGTGCTATACTTTATTCTTTATTTACAAGCAGAATTACCATAGTTTATTTTTATTTTAGAACACACAAGGTACAGAAATAGTCACCTAATTATAAAAAAAAAATATTGTTAAACAAATAGATAATACAGGTAGAATAAAAACCTAAAAACTAATTAATATAAACTAAATTAACCTAAAATAAAAACTATAAGGAAACTAAGAATAAACTAAATAAAACTAAAATTAAATATTTACAAAAATGCCAGTCCCGACAATTCGTTGCCATGAGGTAACGTGCCCAGAAGGCTGACAGCATTGCCACGTTGGATGGCAATGCTTAATCTCTGAGCGAGATAAATGCCAGCCCTCTGGTCACGAGAAACCTCAACCAATTTCTGGGCAATGGCGCTATATAATTTATGGGCTGAAGGTCCCCACGGCCCCAAGGTCTCACCCCCAAACGGCTCAAAAATGTAGTAATCACCGATGCCTACATATTTGCGCCGTTTGAGGTTTTCTGCAGCAGCCGCTGCTGCGCCGGCCTTGGACCCGGTGGCCGGGAGGTGGGACGGTGCCAGGGTGTCTACGCAAGTGGCATCCCATACAAGGGGCCGTCCCAGCCTCCAGGGCACAAGGGTCATTCCATCCGGTCTCTTACCATCGTCCGTCGCCAGCCCGCTTGGTTCTAAAACAGCTGGTAAATGGACGGTGGCAAGAGCCCTGTGAATTATGTTATTTAGGGCGGCATGGCGCCCTAAACGGCCGGCGCTTTTACGGCATGAAAGGCCGTGATGACCCAGTCCATCGACGCCATCACCACAGGGGCAACGATGTGGGACTGTGCATGTGGCACCTAAGCGAAGAGATGCCGCCAGACGGAAGGTCTCGTATAAGTGCTATACTTGTATTTATTATTTACGTATACTTATCCAACTATCTATACTTTTAATCTCTAAACTTGTACGCAATCCCCTAAGGCGGCCACACAAAATTAAACCTTAGTAACAGCTAACAGACACAAATTAAATTGAAATTATCAAAATTGTAACACTCCTAATGTGTTACGAAGCGTCCTTTTCGACCAGACTTCAAAACGTCCAATTTTAGCCCTTATAAGTTCCTAAATAAAGCTGAAATTTGTTTTGAAAATGTCCACTTTTGGGTCGCACTGTTGCCCATAACCGGGTACGAACGAACGTTACAAAATTATATAAAATAACAGGTAATGGGCACGGGACGAGACGTGTAATCGTGTGATGTGATGGTCAATTTATTTTATTGTGGTCTAGGGTTGTCACACTCTATTTATTTTATATGACTTAAAGCTAAAAATGTTATTATTTTGGAGAGAAATGATTTGTTTTCGGATTAAAACTCAACTTTAAATTTTCAACTAGTAAGTACTTGCTTCAAACTAATTATTGTGCATGAGGACACAATTACATTTAATTTAAGTAATATTTTTATTACGCTTAAATAATAAAAATATTACTTTTAGACAATAAACATCTTGTAATCCTTTTCGTACTCAAGATTCCCAAAAGATCGAAGCCAAGGTACGCAGCTTGTGTTACACGAACTCGGTGTCCGTAATTGGATAATAAAGAATACATTATACAATATCAAACTGGCATGTTAGGCAACTATTTCGACAATTCTTCTCAGCAGTGGTCGTTCCGAAATGCTAGTAGTTTGTAATACAATATAATTGTGTAATTGACCGAGCGAGCGAAGCGAAAAATCGAAGATCCGAAACATCTGAAACAGTTTGGAACACAAAAAGACTTTTCGTCTAAGTGAAACTCACGCAGGCGAAGCCGCGGGCAACAGCTAGTAAATAAATAAAGATCTAAGCAGCGGTTGCAGACTTGTAGATGATTTGTAAGGTACACCCTCATATTACAAATTATTATTTAAAAAACAATCATTTTATAAACAACGCTTGTAAAACTATACATTTGAAAAACATATCCTTTGACAAACTCATTCTTTTAAAAATGGATCATTTTACAAACTAATTACTAGACAAATATTGTTTTTTTTTAAATTATCATTTTACAAACAAATTATTTAACTAGATTTTCAATTGGTAAAACAACGTTAGACAAAATATCTTATGGCAAATACATCGTTTGATAAATATAATTTACCAAAACTAGAAGATATGAAGTTTCGAGTTTAAACTTACTGATCCCAAGATTTTCATCGTAGGGTTAGGTACAGAAGTCATTACTCGTCTTTTATTTGTAAATTAACTCTAAAACTTTTATACTCGATACATTTGTAGAGTAAAACATTTATAAAATGAAACGTTTTTAAAATAACGAGTTTGTAAAATGAAACATTTTTAGAAAGTATAGTTTTTAAGTGATAGTTTATAAAGTAATGGTTTGTGAAAAGTTTTTTGGTGAAACATTAGTGAACTGATTTGTAAACTAGTAATTCGCCCCCAAACTGTATACTCGCGAACAATAAATTTAAGCAACTCCTTGACTGATTTCAGCAACACCTTGACCAATTTGGCTCTTGTTCGACCTCAAAAGTTCTATTAGCCATATGCTTACCAAATTTCATGAAGCTCCGTTTAAAATTACATGAGTTATAATCGAACAAACAAACATACATATAAGCTAATCCATCGATTTTTTTATTTTAAATATTGCCATTTTAGTTTGTAATAAATAGTTCACTAGATGGCGCTGAACAAATTTCATTAATTTCTACATCAGGCTAGTAAGATTTTTTCAAATTCCATAAGAACCAAATACCGTTTTTCATAGTAAAGTCTTGTGGTGGTAAATTTCGGTTGTTGTTGTCTAATTCATATTGTTGTTTGTTTGTTTGGTTTGGTCGTTCGTCTCGTTAGTCTTTTGGTAAAAATAATTTATATGTATAAATTACATAAAAGAAAATACAAGTCGTATTACAGTTAAATAATAATTTCAGCTTCGTATGCCCAGTCATTTTCGGCTGTGCATTGTTTGTAAGTCAGTCAGCTCAGTCAGTCACGCCGTAACGCAAGATTTTATATATTTTGATGATTGATTGATACTATTTTAGCGCCTGGGAGCGCCTGGGCTATTAAGAGGTCTTCCAATTTTTTTATATTGTAAATTATACTATTAACTGTGGTTTTACCCTGCTCATCAGCACTCTTCAGTCATATACTATACATACGTAAGAGTAAATCAATAAAAACGCGAGTAATAATCGCGAGGTCTAAGTTCGCAGCGAACTACTAGTTAGTTTTAAGTAACCGACATAGCCCGCAGAATCGCCAAACTTAAGTAACAGTGGGCGGGGCACATAGCTCGTAGAACAAATAGCCGTTTGTTGGGGCAGAAAAGTTCTAGAGTGGCGACCACGAACCGGAAAACGTAGTGTTGGCAGGCCTCCCACTCGGTGGACCGACGACCTGGTGAAGGTCGCGGGTTGCGCATGGATGCGGGCAGGGACCGGTCGTTGTGGAAATCCTTGGGGGAGGCCTTTGTCCAGCCGCGGACATCTTTTGGCTGAGATAGAGAGAGAGAGAATTAGTTTTTAACGTAAAAATGTTCCTGTGAAGACCAAGTATAAGTTTCTATAAAGTATTTTTGATTTTCAAAAATACTCAACTCGCAGCCCTATCGCATAGTCCGACCACGTTTACAAGCCCTGCACGTTTTATTGTTTGTTCCACTTCAGTCAGTTTTTTACCTAATTTTAATAAGAGCATTGGGGTTTTCTGTGTGTAATTTGAATATTTAGATGTGATTTATTTAAGTTTTCATTTCTTTTGTTTTGAGTTCCTTTTACGCTCTTCGACCAGATTGCGGACCTCCTTTAAAAGGGAGATATTAGAAGCACCCATAACCGGAGAGCATATATGAAGAGAATGATGAGTGTAGAGGAAGCGAGAGATCTGTAAGGATCGTAGCAAGTGGACATCGCTAGTCTCTGCCTACCCCACAGAAATAAATCGAGATAGAACGGAAAAGTGGGCGGTACACGCGTGCCTCAATCTTGTCGTATGCCACAAGATTCGTTCATCGGTCATTCAGTCAGCGCGCAGGAGTCGGCGTCGATACACAGGAGCAAAAATGCCTTATTGTGCTATTTCCAATTGTAAAAACAGCAGTGCAAATGTGAATCGTGCAAAAGGAGGTATTTCTTTCCATGTGTAAGTATTTTGTTTTAACTAAAATCGTGATTAAATGACAAAAATAATGAAAATAAAAAAAGTAACTTGATTTTCAATGTAAAACGACAATACGACATAATCATATCCATTACGCGTTTCAAAACATGTTGTAAACGTCATTTCAAAGAGAACGCGCAATGTGAATAAAATGTTAATTAGGAACGCTTCACTAGTGCTGCAACGTTGCACTTCGAACAAAGATTATCGGTATTTACCGATAATCTCAGTTCAAATGAGGAAATTTAAATTAACATTATTATTTCAGTACCAGTTATTTTAGTGCGACTTTTTAGTTTGCTCCCGTGTGAATGTATGTAATAAAAGACTTAGTTAATTAGTCATCACGTGTTGGTAAACATGTATGAAAGATATCATCCGAAATTTCGTATACTTTGCGGGGTCACCACTAAGTGTGGTCACTTTTTGTGTGTTGGTACATATGCACCAACAAACTGAAAGTGTCCTAACATCAACTGACTGGGTAAAATACCGATTCGTGTTACTGTGCATTTCGATTTATTTCGGTGCGGGTCACATCACTAATTTATTAGTAATGGCGGAACATTTGGGGCGTGGCTTGTGCAAAAGTTGACACGACCGATTTCTTTGCAATGAACTCGCGTCACCGTTCTATCTCGATTTATTTCTGTGGCCTACCCCCACGGGAAAAAGGCGTGACAATATGTATGTGTAAAAACAAAAAATAAAGTGTTGATCTATTAATCTACCTTGTCACTAAATAATACATTTTATCAACACTCACTATGTTTCGCATAAAATCCGTCCAAAAAACATATAAAACTGAGATATATCATGAAAAACTTCCATCATTCCGGATTTATAATAACACTATTGTATGAAGGAGGACAGGAACGAAAAACCAATAGGACAATCTGTACCCCCACGGGAAAAAGGCGTAATAATATGTAAACTCCATTTATTCTTACCAGTCCTATCATGTAAGCAATCTTACCATGTCTTTTTATGATTTTACAACAATATAAATTAAAATAGACTTTTTAGGAAATTACTTTCGTGGTTAATAAATGTTTTACTTTAGAATGTTTAGGTTTGAACTAATATTTGATTTATTTTCAACAAAATTCACCAAAAAGTACTGTGAAGATTGTTTACATGATAGGACTGGTAAGAATAAATGGAGTTTATGTAAAATTCCTTTTTTAAAGCGAAGAGCAAAACAATACAATTTTTTTTCTCTCGCTATGTTTTCTATCTTGGTGGCCAACTGGCGACAGAAATCAGGGTTAAGGCGGGCTGCATCAGAGGAAAATCGTAAAACGTCTATTTTTTCGTCGCGCAGTTCAGCCATATTTTTCATGGAATGCTAGCATGAAAAAAATATGAAGTACAGTTCAAAGATCAAATTATATCATTACATCAAAATATTTTCAAAAAAATATTTAAAACCTAGCAAAATAAAATAGCAAAAAAGGTAGATCCAGAAAAAGTTTCGTCGCGAATTACTTGATATTTTCAGTGACAACTACCAACTTTTTTTAGTCTATAAAAAGTATAACTTAATAAGCAAGATGGATACCTAAAAAAATTACGATATTTGATTATAATTATTGAATTATTAAATTAAAACGGGAAAATAACCGAAATGGCAGACACGGGTTTGAACTGAGACTGGTGACGGGCCAACCCGTATCACCACTTTCAACCTTATTTCATTAGTAGTACGTACTGTATCGCGCGATTCTCAGGTACAAAGCCAGTCTGCGCTGATCTGTTGGTGGAGTAGCACGTCTCGCTGCTTGCTTGCCGACTTGTGTGTGATTCACAACTTTTACGTGTATTGTACCTATCGATGTTATTTTTGTCAAAGGGTTTGTGCGAATTGACACTCGGTCTATTTTGTGATGGACATTATATTAGGGTTTAGTTTTGTGATAATGGACACTTCTTATATTAGTTTTGGTGATAGGTATATTGATAGCCTCTTAGATTTGTTATTTTTGTGACATTTTGACACTGTGTATTTGAATTACGTACTTTTTTGTGACTTTGTTTGTGTGCAAAACTGACTGTGTATGTAAAATGGGTAATAAAAATAATATACCAATTCGTCGATATTGTACAAGGAAAAGACGCAACAAGAAAAAGAGGAACATAGTATTTCAGTAAGTACCTACCTGTAAACATTTTTTTATCATAGAAATATAGAATTACATTAATTAGGTTTCAACGTTTCAAAGCGTTTACGGTACAAATTGCAAGGTGAGTATGTTATGTAGGTACCTACCAAGAACTCTGTTTGTTGCTCAGTGCACAAATAACTATACATAATTATACGTATAGATAGGTGACTAGCGACCCGTCCCGGTTACACACGGGTGAGGATTACCTATATGCCTAGTTTATGTTACACACGAACATACACATAATATAACATTCATTTTTTTATAAGTTATAGTAATAGTAATCCTACTCATAGGTATAATAAATAAATAAATAATAATGGTGAAGGAATTTTTAAAATCGGTCCAATAAGCTTTTGGGTGTATTCGATACAAAAATACAAGTACTTTATAATCTTACCTATAAGTAAGTAGAAATTTATAAGTAACCTTACTATCCTATCCTACTAATATAATAAATATGCGAAAGTTTGTATGTGAGTTTGTGAGGATGTTTGTTACTCAATCACGCAAAACCTACTGGACGGATTTCGATGAAATTTGGTATACGGATAGAAAAATACCGGGAATAGCACATAGGGTAATTTTTATCCCGAAATTGCCACGGGAGCAAACACCGGGGCGCGGCTAGTTTATAATAATTGTATAGTTATGGCTAGCGGCCATAACTATACAATTGCATGGGTTATAATTTTATTTGTGTACTATTGCTATACCCTATGTGCTATTCCCGATTTTTTCTGCCCGTATACCAAATGTCATCGAAATCCGTCCAGTAGCTTTTGCGTGAACAAACATCCTCACAAACTCACAACCAGAATTAATTAATACATCTATCTTCTACATTACATACTATGATACTAATACATTCTAAACCGTGTTGGTGAAAGCATTCTTTAGGTACCTACCTACACCTTAGATGATTGCTAAGGTAGGATGCATGCGGGCTAAGCCGCAGTCGTATAATCATGTCATATAATAAATAATGTAAGTATAAATTTACCTATAAACATGTAGGTAAGTTGAAGTAAAATGACACTGACTCAAATGGCAAAGTTTGTGCGGAACCAGAGTGTAAATAATATTCGCACTTGTCCATCTGACTCACGAGTGCGGGCACCGCGCAGTAGGCGGAGTTTCGCGCACCGTACCCCGCGGGCTTCACCCCCTCAAATACCAAAAGGTTGAGGGATAACAGCGCCTTAACCGCTGCACAGTTATTGGAATCCAGCACTAACCACCACATACCGACAGGGGTCGCAATGTCCCGCGCAGTGGTTGCGAGGGTTAATAACCGAGATTGTTGTGGGATAGGGTTAGCAGATATTACTACTGAAACGGATGTTACTGTGGGTGGACTTTCTATGGCTACTGAAACGTAGAGGCTAAAGGGTGATACTGAGAAGTTACATCGATATGCGTTCAGTAATTTGAAAAAATTGCTCGCGTTTGAGTTAAGTTTCAAAAATGTAACCCTCTAATATTATAAATGCGAAAGTTTGGATGTGAGTTTGTGAGGATGTTTATTACTCAATCACGCAAAATCTACTGGACGGATTATGATGGAATTTTGTACACGGGTAGAGAAACACCGGGAATAACACATAGGGTACTTTTTATCCCAAGATTCCCACAGGCGAAGCCCCTGGGCGCATCTAGTTGAAGAATAACTACGACTAACACAAGGCACGTTTCTAAAATGTAGGTATTACGAAAAGGAGCTGTTAAACAGTTGACAACTAAAAACGCCCATCTCTCCGTTGACAGTTAAACACCATAGACAAACGTCAAAACCTTTTTCAAATTTAGAACGGGGCAGTAACGAGCGGCGGGAGCTAATAAATTAAGTTCTCGAGTCCAATTCTATTTTCGAATTCCGAAGTCACTTTCATTTGACAGATGGCGTTTGACACGTTCGTTGGATTAACCCTACGTATGCGGATAGAATTAATTATTTTTTAAAAGAGGAAGCAATGTATCAAACACAAACATTCTAAAGTAATTGCTAAAGGATAATTAAAAACAAAATGCTAATTGCTTTCAGTGATGAATTACAAAAGAACTTTTCTATTGTAGACTTATTTTAGGCGTATATTGTTGGCTATTTCGGTTATTTGTAATGTAACGTTGATAAATGTTCTTTTTCAAGCCACAGCGTGTTCATATTACTGAAACTATTATATTTGCTATCGTTTTTGAGCCTAGCAAAAGCCGTTAATCACTGGCCACGATTTTTGTCGCCTTGAAAAGAAAACTATGTATAGTTAGTGGTATATCAAAAGCTGTTGCTGTTAGGTAATATTTTAAAATCAGAAATCATTACAGTAATTTGTAATCGGTATTAATATTTTTTTCAAGAGATTTTGAGCTAGGATTTCTCCAGATGCTTCTCCGCGTTCAATCCATCCACAATTTTCCTTCACTTCATCTTTAGAGCACTATTAGGTCTAACTCTAATCCTACTAATATTATAAATGCGAAAGTTTGGATGTGAGTTTGTGAATTTGTGAGTTTGTGAGGATGTTTGTTACTTAATCACGCAAAATCTACTGGACGGATTTCGATGAAATTTGGTACACGGGTAGGAAAATATCGGAAATAGCACATAGGGTACTTTTTAACCCGAAATTTCCACGGGAGCGAAGCCCTGGGGCGCAGCTAGTGTCGCAAATATAAACACTATACACTTTGTCAATCGAATAAACAAGAAAAAACTTCCCCTAAACTCATTCACGCGGCGGTTCCTTCGTAAACGTTCTATTTTTAAAACATTTCACTGTCAACTGTCAAACTCGATGACAGATGGCGCTTATTGCAAGCCGCGGGATAAGGCGGGGATTTGTGGAAACGCCGCCATTTTCTGAACGTTCTATATTCGAAATTAAGCAAGGAGGCACGTTTCGGCTATTAGCCGAGGAAGTGTTACAGTTTTAAATATGGAATGGGCTATGTTTGTTTGAACTTTTTTAATAATTTTAGGGTGAGATAGTAACACTTTTTTTGTGATGTTTACTCTTAAAACACACGTGTTTTACGCTATACTTAAACAGCCATAACTTTTTATCATGCTTTCCGCTGTTTAGTCGTCTGATGCTTTTAATTTATTATCTAAATAATACTTATGAGTATCTACTCTCATATTTAAATTCATTCAACTAAATTTAGTTAGGAATACAACGCTGCGCTCCTTAACAAAAGTCGTTGATGTTGGTAAGAAAGTAACCAGGTTAAAGTGGGATTGTGCGGGCCACGTCTGCCGTATGCACACAGAAAGATGGACCCAAAAGCTAACTTACTGGATTCCACCCGATGGTTATAGAAATAGAGGGAGACCAAGAACAGGATGGTCCGATGATTTAAAGGGATTCGATAAGAATTGGAAGGAAAAGACGAAGGACAGAGCTGAGTGGAGAGAATTAGAAGAGCTTTTTGTCCAGCAGTGGGACATAAATAGATTGAAAATAAATCTTATTTTAATGCTAATGCTGGTCTGGGAGCGAAGAAAAAACATACAATGTGCCAGCTGCTTCTCTTCCCGCGCAGAATGTAAAAGTCAATCGAGAGAAAGGATTTTAAACTGATTCCTCCACTCATAGGCGATGGGCTATCAACCTGTCACTATACCTGAATCTCCATTCCGTCAGAGAGCCCATTTAGCTAAGCGTGGCCTTCGAGTCTCACGACTCTTGGCTCTGTCTACCCCGTAATAAAGACTTGAGTAATGTTTGTATGAATTCTAATCAATAGTGAATGCTTAGCGGTACTATTTGTTCCCACAACATTTATGAATTCATGTCTTTGTACGGAAATGATTGATAGAGAAATGTTTAGTTGCGTTTATTTTCTAGTCGATACATATTTGTATAGTGGAACAAGCTAATTATTAAAAATAAAAAACACGACTGACAAGTTTTTACACAAACAGTACATACAAACATATAAGTTATATACATTTTTGAAATCGCCTTTTAAAGCCCTTCAATTTGATACCCCACTCGATAAGATTGATCAAATTTTATTTTTTTGGTCTGCTATTTATCGCATATATAATCCGCCATTTTGTTTTTATGATGACGTCATATAGCCTATGTCACTCGGAGGAATGCAAGGAATCTAAAAATACTTCTCACATCAAAATCTGTTAAGCCGTTCAGGACTTACGGTGGAATAAAGAAACTTACATACATACATACATGAACCCTGAAAACATAACACTCCTTTTTTGGTCAGTCGTGTAATAAACAAATTCACGGTCTCAATTAGAATTTTGTGCTTCGTTATCTTACACGTGTCGGTTTGTGTATTTGTAGGGTGGATGACGTTTCCATAATGGGATGTCAATAATGACATGTGATGACGTTACGCTACGCCAAATTTTTTATATCTTTAGGTAGGGAAAATGAGGGCTTTCGTATTTTACGCTTACTATTATAGTTTGCACTACTGATTGGCTTAGTGTATTTTTGTGTAGTGTAGAAAAATAGGCTTGACTCGGCAGACAGATAACAAGTGATATTAAAATAATTCCTTTTTTACCTTTTAAGGTACAACCCTAAAATGAAAAAATTGTTCTTTCTTCAGAAGAAAAAAAAACAATTATTTTTTAAAGTCAGAAGTAATTTTGACTTTATAAATCATTTTACTATCCTTTCTTTCTAATTATGAGCTAACACCCTTACTTCTAAAGTATATTAAACTTTGTTTTGTTATCCATACTTTTCTTGTAATATTTGTTTCTGGATGAATGAAGAATGCATTTGGGTTGAATAAAGACAAGTATATTAAAATAATCTAATAGGTTGAGTTAGGCATACTAGTTGGGATGACATAGTTGAATACCGGACTTAGTCAGGTGATCCTGTGTCCACGGCTCTATGCGACGAGAGGGCGCACCATGTGGTTTTAGTCGGTTCGAGCCCCACACTGCCTCTCTCCCGTCCCCGCGGGAGATTGGCGTGGGTCGGCCATTTCCACATGTAAAAAAAAAAGGCATACTAGTTGGGATGAGTAAAGAATGAGACGTCTGAATCAAAGTCAAAATGCTTTATTGAAACGTGGCGTGGTCTTCGAGTCTCAACACTTTTGGCACTGTCAACCCCGTAAGGGATAAAGACATGCTATGTATGTATGAAACTTGGCCTTCACAGGTACCTTTTCAAAAAACTAACTATATAATCATATTGTATTATAAATCTTAAAGCTACAAACTACTAGCATTTCAAAGGATGAATACGACACAACCTCCCATTAGACCCTAAAATAAGTTCCCAACTTTGCTTATTTGTGTTTGTTGGACTTCCTCCTGTCCATACTTCGAAACCAGACTTCAGCATAATCTCTGAAATTGGTAAAATTAAACAAATTACACGTACAATATTAATGATACATCTTAAACTTTTCTTTCTTAAGTTAAACAAGACTTTAATCAAAGGAAATAAGGTCTAAAATTGATCGGTGTAGTTGGAAGTTGGTTTATGGAAATAACTTTAGAATAAATCCAGAGTTTAAAACGCAGTTTAAAAGAACAGAGAAGCAGTGGAGTCGTATAAATGTGTTCAATCTAAGTAGAATGTTTTGAAACTTTTAAATTAGCTGTTAGTTATTTTTACACGACTGACCAAAAAAGGAGTGTTATGTTTTCAGGGTTCATGAATGTAAGTATGTATGTAAGTTTCTTTATCCCACCGTAAGTCCTGAACGGCTTAACATATTTGGATGTAAGAGGTATTTTAAGATTCCTTGCATTCCTGCGAGTGACATAGGCTATGTGAGTTGTCAGTCGTGTTTTTTATTATTTAATAATTAGTTTTTATATACCATTTGTTTAAAGACCTCTGTTCCGAGGAACTGTTAGACATGTCTATGACATCATGATGTCAACTGTCACTTTCTATCATCGCACACCTCACCACCGACAAGGAGTTTATCCACATACCTTGGAGTCCAAACTGTTGCGTACAAACGCTTCAAAAGAAATTTCCCCCCATATACAGTCGGGGGATAGGATTCGGTGCGGTAGGGGGTTAGTTTTATAAGCTCCCGACTGTACTTACATAGATTTTATGGAATCAGTTCTCTCAATGTTCAGGAAATAAATTGCTTCACGCACCTAGTGAGTTTTCAATTCAAAATGTATTTAGGGTAACTATTTCTAATGGAGGAAATTACATGCTGTGCCGACCATAGATCTAGTTTATTACTGTAAATCTACACACACCCCACATAAAGTGGGTAAAGGTCAATTTAAAAAAAAATCTCCTACTTATACGCAAAGTATGCCGTGATTTGTCCTTTTGATTTGTTCTTTCGACCCACTGATTTATAATATGATATAAAAAATAGAAGTTTTATGGGACCAAAATAAGTGGGCCGAATAAAGAATAAACCTTCTCGTCTATGCAGGCCTTAAAACCCATTTTTCTCTCTTCACTCAAAACACCGGCTCCACAGCTCTCCCTGTTCCAGTCATTGATTCATTACTAGAGGCGGTCTCTTAAAATTTATGACGTTCGGTTACTCCCCACTTCCCCAGGACTGAGACAGTATAAAGGTATCGTTTAATAAGCTGGCTTATATGTCGCTGATTTATAAAGCGAGTTTTTAAAACCGTTTTTTTCCGGATTTAGGCGGTAATCTTGACGGATAATTGCAGTATTGGGGATGAATCCTAATCCTAACTAATATTATAAATGCGAAAGTGAGTTTGTTTGTTTGTTACCTCTTCACGCTTTATCTACTGAACCAATCTTCCTGAAATTTCGCATACACATAGCTGGAAGTACGGAGAAGGACATAGGGTACCTTTCATCCCAGGAAAAAGCACTGTTCCCGTGGGAAATTCACGCGGGCGAAGCCGCGGGCCAAAGCTAGTTAGGAATAAAATAGCGTTTTTTGCAAAATACTCTTTAACGCTAGTTTTATTCCTTAGTATAGAAGCTAATCTTATGCCTAAATTTTACTTACTTCGATGGCTCGACGACCCAAAGAAGATCTTGGCCTACGATACCAGAAATTTCCTGTTTTGCGCCACTTCTTCCCCAGTTATAACTTATTTAAAGTAGCCTTTGCCAGCTGTTTAAAATAAGTGTAAATGTTGTATTTACAAGCTTTACTATGCTCTGAATAATACTTATATGTATAATTCCACAATAAAGCACCATTTTTCCGGTATAAATTCTATTAAAATGCGCCTAAGGTTTGCCTAAGGCAAAGAAAAAATCTGTTTAATACACACTACTTACACAAATAAAATTAATTAGATTCCCATGTAACTTATCTTTTAAAATTAAAAAAAAAAAAGAATACGTACGTTCCCTTTCTAAAAGCATCGACTCGTCAATAAATAGTTCTAATTTCGAATTGAAAAAGGAACGCAAAGGAAACACCGTGCAGACAGCCACGGTTGACACGGGCGGCACTTATTCTTGTGTAGTCATCAATTTTCAACCCGCCCGTTCTAAGTAATTTGCCAGGACGTCTGATTATTTATGCTGCATTCATTGGTGGAGACGGGGCGGCCATTTTTGTTTTTTTTTCTGTCAATAAACGCTTTTTGGCGGGAATTACGTGTCGCTAAGTAGCCGCCGCCATTTTAGATAAAGTGGCTAATGGGTTGTTGATTTTTTTTTCGGAATGCTTTTTATAGCTTGTATAATCAATTTGTTGTCAATTTACATTTTATCACGCAAATACTTTGAAACTTACATACATACATACATGAACCCTGAAAACATAACACTCCTTTTTTGGTCAGTCGTGTAATAAACAAATTCACGGTCTCAATTAGAATTTTGTGCTTCGTTATCTTACACGTGTCGGTTTGTGTATTTGTAGGGTGGATGACGTTTCCATAATGGGATGTCAATAATGACATGTGATGACGTTACGCTACGCCAAATTTTTATATACCATTTGTTTAAAGACCTCTGTTCCGAGGAACTGTTAGACATGTCTATGACATCATGATGTCAACTGTCACTTTCTATCATCGCACACCTCACCACCGACAAGGAGTTTATCCACATACCTTGAGTCCAAACTGTTGCGTACAAACGCTTCAAAAGAAATTTCCCCCATATACAGTCGGGGGATAGGATTCGGTGCGGTAGGGGGTTAGTTTTATAAGCTCCCGACTGTACTTACATAGATTTTATGGAATCAGTTCTCTCAATGTTCAGGAAATAAATTGCTTCACGCACCTAGTGAGTTTTCAATTCAAAATGTATTTAGGGTAACTATTTCTAATGGAGGAAATTACATGCTGTGCCGACCATAGATCTAGTTTATTACTGTAAATCTACACACACCCCACATAAAGTGGGTAAAGGTCAATTTAAAAAAATCTCCTACTTATACGCAAAGTATGCCGTGATTTGTCCTTTTGATTTGTTCTTTCGACCCACTGATTTATAATATGATATAAAAAATAGAAGTTTTATGGGACCAAAATAAGTGGGCCGAATAAAGAATAAACCTTCTCGTCTATGCAGGCCTTAAAACCCATTTTTCTCTCTTCACTCAAAACACCGGCTCCACAGCTCTCCCTGTTCCAGTCATTGATTCATTACTAGAGGCGGTCTCTTAAAATTTATGACGTTCGGTTACTCCCCACTTCCCCAGGACTGAGACAGTATAAAGGTATCGTTTAATAAGCTGGCTTATATGTCGCTGATTTATAAAGCGAGTTTTTAAAACCGTTTTTTTCCGGATTTAGGCGGTAATCTTGACGGATAATTGCAGTATTGGGGATGAATCCTAATCCTAACTAATATTATAAATGCGAAAGTGAGTTTGTTTGTTTGTTACCTCTTCACGCTTTATCTACTGAACCAATCTTCCTGAAATTTCGCATACACATAGCTGGAAGTACGGAGAAGGACATAGGGTACCTTTCATCCCAGGAAAAAGCACTGTTCCCGTGGGAAATTCACGCGGGCGAAGCCGCGGGCCAAAGCTAGTTAGGAATAAAATAGCGTTTTTTGCAAAATACTCTTTAACGCTAGTTTTATTCCTTAGTATAGAAGCTAATCTTATGCCTAAATTTTACTTACTTCGATGGCTCGACGACCCAAAGAAGATCTTGGCCTACGATACCAGAAATTTCCTGTTTTGCGCCACTTCTTCCCCAGTTATAACTTATTTAAAGTAGCCTTTGCCAGCTGTTTAAAATAAGTGTAAATGTTGTATTTACAAGCTTTACTATGCTCTGAATAATACTTATATGTATAATTCCACAATAAAGCACCATTTTTCCGGTATAAATTCTATTAAAATGCGCCTAAGGTTTGCCTAAGGCAAAGAAAAAATCTGTTTAATACACACTACTTACACAAATAAAATTAATTAGATTCCCATGTAACTTATCTTTTAAAATTAAAAAAAAAAGAATACGTACGTTCCCTTTCTAAAAGCATCGACTCGTCAATAAATAGTTCTAATTTCGAATTGAAAAAGGAACGCAAAGGAAACACCGTGCAGACAGCCACGGTTGACACGGGCGGCACTTATTCTTGTGTAGTCATCAATTTTCAACCCGCCCGTTCTAAGTAATTTGCCAGGACGTCTGATTATTTATGCTGCATTCATTGGTGGAGACGGGGCGGCCATTTTTGTTTTTTTTTTTGTGTCAATAAACGCTTTTTGGCGGGAATTACGTGTCGCTAAGTAGCCGCCGCCATTTTAGATAAAGTGGCTAATGGGTTGTTGATTTTTTTTTCGGAATGCTTTTTATAGCTTGTATAATCAATTTGTTGTCAATTTACATTTTATCACGCAAATACTTTGAAGGAGCAACAGCACCCGAAAATAAAAACGAAGTCAAGCCATTAAAAATATGTATTATACTTTGTTTTGCTATACATATTTTTTTTGGTAATATTTGCTCCGGGATGAATGAAGAATGCAATTGAGTTGAATAAAGACAATATATTTAAATATAGTTGTAAGTTGTGTGAGAATACGGCACACCCCTCCCTACATTTCAAATCAGGTTTATTCCATAGAGCTAATTATTTTTAAAGGACAAGCTTGCCCTTGGCGTGATGATATGTATACGTATGTACCTATGGTTTAATCAGAAAACGTTTTTCGAACATATTTTTCGGCAATGCTTTCCGGCATTATTAAATTAAATTACATAATTATTTACGAACTAGCATGGGCCCAGGATTTTGTTCCTGTGGGAATTTCGGGAAATCCTCTCTTAGTGCTTGTCTACAATCCCTAAGGAACCTACATTCCAAATTTCAGCTTCCTACGCCCAGTAGTTTTGGCTGTACGTTGTCTGTCAGACACTCAGACGGTAACGGAAAAGTTATAAGAAAACTAGTGCCCCGCCCCGGCTTCGCTCGGGAGGTACATACATAAATTGTAGCCTATGCCACTCAGGCATAATGTAGCTTCCTATTGGTGAAAGAATTTTTGAAATCGGTTCAGTAGTTCCGAAGATTACCACCAACAAACAAAATCAATCAAATTAAAATAAAAAAAAATATATATTGAAACTTGGCCTTCAAAGAAGACTCTTTTTCACGTCGAAAACGAATTATTTATTTATAATATATTATGTCTCAAAGCTGCAAACTACTAGACTTAAAAACTGTTCCTCTTTATAATATTATTGTGATAGGTCTCTTTAGTCGTATTTCCTCATGACTGATGGTCGTGGTCATTATATGGAATGTAACACACACAACGACTCTTGGCAATGTTAATGGAGTGGTTTGCCATTGCCGTCTCCATTTCACACACTAGCTGATAATCATCAACCAGAGTGCAGGTTTCCTCACGATGTTTTCCTTCACCGGAAGCAAGTGGTGGTCGATGAAAACTAACATGAGTCAAATTGGTATACAAACTCATGTAGCACGGGCAGGATTCGAACCTGGGACCTTTGCAGCCACAGGCGGGCGCCTTAACTACTCGGCCACCACCGTTTCCGTGTGATAGGTAGGACTCTCATATTTTATGATAGCGTTCAAACAAAATTCACTTGAAACATAATCTACCTTAATATCCAGTGTTATTACGAAGTATTCACTTAAGACATATAATAATGAAGCTCTAAGCACACTTGGGTATTTGAACACATTAAAAATTCTGTAAGCGGTATTAAGTTATAGAGTTGAGAAGGTTTAGATATGACGGGGGATTTGTTCTGATTTATTACGCATAAATTAATTTTGTTTATAACTTTACTAGCTTTTGCCCGCGGCTTCGCCCGCGTGAATTTCCCACGGGAACAGTGCTTTTTCCCGGGATAAAAAGTAGCCTATGTGCTATTCCAGGTCATTATCTACCTCTGTGCCAAATTTCATCGAAATCCGTCCAGTAGATTTTGCGTGATTGAGTAACAGACATCCTCACAAACTCACAAACTCACATCCAAACATTCGCATTTATAATATTAGTATGGATGAGATAAGGAGCTTCGTAGGTGTGGAATTTTAAAGTAAAATAATCGTATCGTAAGTAAAATAGTCGTCAAGAAGTGAAACATTGGCAATGGAAAAAGAAAATCGGAAGGAACTTTATCGAAAAGAGCCATTTATGGTCGGATCAAGATGGAAAATGATCTTTTTCAGATTGACCTGGGTCTTAGATGTTTATAGGGGTGTTTTTTAAATCATTGGCATCCTTTCTACTGGTGAAAGTACTCATGAACATGAGCAACTTTTTGTATGGGACAGACTCAATCCGATGGGAAAAAAAATCTGCTGTTCCATACTATTTTCCAATACCTACTCACCCGAAATGTATGGAACAGCTGATTTTTTTTTCCATCGGATTGAGTCGGTCCCATACAAAAAGTTGCTCATGTTCATGAGTACTTTCACCAGTAGAAAGGATGCCAATGATTTAAAAAACATCCTGTATATATGTATAGATATTTTTTAACTACTGGTCAAATTTTCACAATATGCTCAGTAGGTACTTGGAATACAACTACTTCCGAAAGAATTTATAGTAAAAAAATAACATAAAATTTCAACTTTCCATACTAAGCCCCATCAGCTGATCGATCAATTTGTATTGGAAGCAAAAAAAAATTTTTCATTTTCTAACAAAGATTTTTTTGGAAACCTACTCAATTTCCTCAACCAAATCTGCTGCGAAAATTTGGCCAATAGTTTTAAATTAACCCTGTATAGTATATCCTTGAGTTAGTATCCCATAACACAAGTCTCGAACTTGGCTAGCTCAATCTGGTGATTTGTCCGTATATTTATTTATATTTATTCTCTGCCAAGAACTTTAAATAAACATATGAATTGAATCTGAACTGTACTGTACTTTTTAATTGCCGCATCCGTCTTCACAAGCATAGACAAAGTTGCGGGATATGCAACTAACTTCAGGCGGTCTAAAAGGCCACTTTGACGAATTACAACATGATCCATTTTTCATTACCTAAATTTTAATAAATGACCCTTATTTATTCCTTCATATGGTTCACTTTTGAATATTCAGGCAATGGAAAATGTATCTTATTCTAGTATATCAAAGTAGCCGTTTTATACCCCCAGTTCGTACAAACAAAAGGTGAGTCCCAACTCTAACAAGCTCGAGTTAGGTTTTAATTGATACGCCCGAGTTTAAGAAAGTTAGTCTGTGGCGTATTCAGATCTCGCTAACTTCAAGTTGTGACAAGCGACGAATGCTGCTCGGTAGTATCATACATATCTCTAAGTAACTTAGTTGTTGCTGTGATTTTAGATATCGCGGTCTTTTTACTTGTTCTTACAACAAGTGGGGTCAGTATGTGGGTCCTTTTATTTTTTCTGTTGCTTGCCATTCAAACTCTCCTTTCATTTGCCTTTCATACACTGCGACAAGGATCTTTTTGCACGCGAGTGAGGGCGCCACCCGCGATTTTCAATATAAGAAAGAAGTGTTGGAAGGAGTTCAAAATACAGTGTGACAAGAATCTTTTTGCACGTGGTAGAAAACGGAACTAATATCTAAACTATTAAAATTTCTTATTTAAAACGCAGGTGGCGCCCTCACTCACGTGCAAAAAGATCCTTGTCGCACTGAAGAACGCTATTGGTGCTTCTCCGAATACCCTTAAATGTGTTCAGTTTTTAAATGTTTATATTTTTTAATTAATAATTTGTATTAATCAAATCAAATACTTTTTTATTACTTTGCGCGGTTTGCGCCGCTTCTGCTCATTTTATAAGCTTTACGTACAAAGTTGTACATAATTAATAAAGAAGATTGAATGTTCTAGGAATTATTTCATACAAATTAATTATATTTACATCTCATTTTTACTAAGCTCTCTTCAAGGGGAATAAGCAATGATTTCTTTCCAATTTGAAGCGAAGAGGTTTCTGATAGGACTTGATTGAAATAATATTATAATCGGACATTCAATAAAAAAGAGGAAATAATTTCTTTAAATTATGCGCATACTTGTTTTAGCCAGCGACTTCACCCGCATAAATTTCTTACGAGAACAGTGTTTTTTTCCCGGGATGGAAGGTACCCTGTGTCCTTCTCTTTTGAGTCCTCTCTTTCTCTCAAGAAATGATTTTTAAATGAATTTTAATTTACTTATGCATATTATTGATATTTCGAATTTGGATTGTAATGTATAATAATATTGTATTTATTGCTACTTTATTGTAGTGTGCTCGATGGCACACCACACAGGGTTCACACGGCAAGGTTACGTGCCCCGCCATCGCACGTAACTGTTCATCGCAACCAGCACTTACTGATGATCCACCGTACTACTAACTAGTCACTAATCACTGTAATACCCATGCTCATAAGCACCGGTCCGTACACCATGACGGTACTGAATAGACTGAGCCCCACTCACACTACGGACCGTGGCGTGGCAAAGGGGGGATGACGTAGCGCGCTCTGACATTGCATCGTCGCGCTGTCATATATATATATCTACATACACTACATTTATGTATAGTTTTTTTAATGTTTCTGACACAATGTATATTGTTTAAGAATGAATAAATAAATTCTCAGTACTTCTAACTATGTGCATGCGAAATTTCAGGAAGATTGGTTCAGTAGAGAAAGCGTGAAGAGGTAACAAAAAAACTCACTTTTGAATTTATAATATTAGTTACGATTAGTTAGGATAAAAAATCATAAATTTATTTTTTTACTTTCGGTAGCAGGACCCTTCGCCTAAAAGGTTCAGGTCATATGTGGTCAATTAATATCTAATTCTATCTACCGCTTTATATACTTTTGAATTTCTACCTAAAAATGTATTAAGTAAATTCGAAGTTAATTCTGTCGCTACCAGTGACCCTCAGTCATGAGGTATACGACCAAATGAGGAGGGATACCTTCTAATACGTTTACAAGTGTAACTGAATACAAAAGCCAGGCTAAAAATACCAGGAGTCGTATAGGAACCGCTGACCACACACAAATAGATGAGAATGTCCCACCCCGGACAATTAAGAAGCTATGTTACTGCAAACCGGGTTTGCACACGTGCGATTAATCGCACAAAATATACGACCATACGCGGAGCCCTATGGAAGAGTCGTTTGGATCCCTTCATGGTTGCTTGTTGAGTGGTATCCGAGAAACGGAAAGCGAAGCGTAGGACATCCGGCTGCTAGGTGGGTCGACGATGTAAGGAATATTGCTGGCAAGAACTGGATTGCGATGGCCCAGGATAGAGAAGCTTGGCGTAGACAGAGGGATGCTTATACCCAGCAGTGGGTAGCAGAAAGCTGACAATGATGATGGTTGCTATTCCCCACAAATGCACCAATCGCTTTTCGTCAACTTTCTTAATGCGGACAGCAAAGGAATGGAACTCCCTGCCCTGCATCTGTGTTCCCGAGCACATACTACCTGACTCTCTTCAAAACCAGAGTGAATAGGCTGCTTCTGAGTAAGCTCGCTTCATAGTAGACCTCATCTCTGTCCTTGGACAAGATTATGGTCAAGAGCAAACCCATCTTTTATTTTAAAAAAAACTCTCGGAAAGAACCGGCACTTTGTATGAAAATTTGGTACTGGTACCAACCGGTAACAAGCCTTCATACGTGACATAGGTTTTGTATCTACAAATGCTACAAGTTTGTTATAATAATATAATAATAATAAACGTTTATTTCCTCACCATAACCAGTTATCACAATTTTAACTTATAACTATTATATATTTATAGTTTGTATATAGGAAACAATGCATCAATGCCAGATGGATATTGTAAACTATCTCATTATTGTTCTAAGACATGTTCTTAGCGGCAACCAGAGGGCGACTAATCGCAGCGTTAAGTTGCTCGTCTACGCGCGCCCCTGTAAGTGATAGCCGCAATTGCTTTTCGTTAATTTATGTGTGGATTAAAGGGAGACAGGTTTAATGAGCGCAGTGCTTGTATTGATTCGCGGTTCGATTCCGGGGTGATTTTGGGGTCTTGTGTGTATGCTTCCTTGCTGGTTTGGGAGCGAAGAAAAATTAGAATGTGCCAGCTGCTTTTCTTCCCGCGCATATTGTAAAAGTCAATCGAGGGAAAGGGCTTTAAACTGGGGACAACCTAACTCTCTTCAAAACCAGAGCGAATAGGCTGCTTCTGGGTAAGCTCGCTACACCGTAGACCTCATCTCTGTCCTCGGGCAAGATTGTGGTCAAGAGCAAACCCATCTTTTATATAAAAAAAAGATTCCTCCACTCATAGGCGATGGGCTAGCAACCTGTCACTATACCTGAATTTCCATTCAATCAGAGAGCTCACTATTCAGCTAAACGTGGCCTTCGAGTCTCGCGACTCTTGGCTCTGTCTACCCCGGAAGAGATAAAGACGTGATTCTATGTATGTTGTGTGTTGGGGAGGTTTTCTAGAGAAACTTAATAAAATTTCCTAGAAAAAACCCGGTTAAGTTGCGGTTAAGTTGCACTCGCACTCTGGGGGTTCCGTACAAAAGTTTATTGGTAACTATTATGAATGAGGTTTATCGTTTTTCCTCTCACTACTTAGTTGGCGCCACTGGCAAGTGAGGTCTGTCAGATGGTTTAATACTGTCATTTGAATTGCAAAGGTTTACATAACAATATTTGTATGTATCTATAAGCACATTTCTTTAAAGTTCTACATACATACATATATAGAATCATGTTTTTATCCCTTACGGGGTAGACAGAGCCAAGACTCGTGAGACTCGAAGGCCACGCTTCGCTGAATAATGGGCTCTCTGTTGGAATTGGAATGGAGATTTAGGTATAGTGACAGGTTGCTAGCCATAGAAATATATGTTGCTAGCCCATCGCCTATGAGTGAAGGAACCCCTTTCCCTCGATTGACTTTTACAATCTGCGCGGGAAGAGAAGCAGCTGGCACATTCTATGTTTTTTCTTCGCTCCCAGACCAGCTTGGAAGTAAAGTTCTGTTTGACTATAAACTCTCTAAGCGATGATTATATCTTGCTAGAAAGGCTATCATAGTTAAGTTATATTTTAGGAGAAATAGTGAGAGAGTTATGATACCATGACATGTTCATCTTTTTCGTCGTTGGTTAAAAAAAACTTGCAACAAGTTACAAATAATAAAACTGTCTTCATTACCATTCATCTGTCATCTGTTTTTTGATGAATATCCTATGATCAAAATCATAATTGTTGCATCCAAATCAACCATTATTGCGTTAGTAATAAGGTTCATTATATGTGATGTAAAAAATAGATACCCTTTTGTAATATGAAGACTCGCGATGTCTCTTGATATATATAATTCCCCTCTTTAAAACATTCATCGAGTTTGTTAGAACAAAAGATGAATGGAGACTCCTTCTACTACTACTAATTTACACCATAAAGGCAAAAGAAATTATTACAAATAATACGTTATACTTAATTTAAAAATCATGACATGCATTAACTTATTTACTATTATTATTTTTTATTTTATTTAAATTGTGACAAATTATTATTAAATTGACAAACTTTTAAAGAGACATATGTCGAAATAAATACAAAAATATACTTACCTCAATTATTATAATAAAAAGTAGGTACTAAATAGAATAAAATTGAAATTATTTAACACACAACAATAAGTATTTACTGGTAATATAGCATAAAAAAGGAACTTGGCAAAATATACAGCCCTCTCCCATTGCAGCGCCCGTCAGGGTCCTTAATTGTTACTATTTATAAGCAAAGACCTACATACATTAAGGAAGCAATAAACGATTTGACTTTGACTTTGACTACTATCATCATCATCATCTCGAGTCGAAATGGCACAAATTAGATTTTTTTCGACCAGTATTTGGCCACTTCCACCGTTATCGTTGGCTTCATTCAAATTTCCCCATTTTTTCTACTATTAAAACCATCATCATCTGCCTTACCTTATCCCATCATCTGGCATCGGTGCAAAATGTCCTTTCTCTCTACAATTTTCTATCCTTAGCCATAGTTATATCCACTCCCAATACCTTCATATCCTCTCCAACATAAACCATCCATCTCCTTGAAGCCCTTCCTTTCCCCTTATATCCATCTACTTCCATTGACCCTGCTCTCCTTAGTAAATGTTCCTCTTCCCTCCTCATCAATAAAGTTATAACAGGTGTAACAACTTTATGATTAAAACTAGCTTTTGCCCGCGGCTTCGCCCGCGTGAATTTCCCACGGGAACAGTGCTTTTTCCCGGGATAAAAAGTAGCCTATGTGCTATTCCAGGTCATTATCTACCTCTGTACCAAATTTCATCGAAATCCGTCCAGTAGATTTTGCGTGATTGAGTAACAAACATCCTCACAAACTCACAAATTCACAAACTCACATCCAAACTTTCGCATTTATAATATTAGTATGGATACGCGAATAAATCCCAACAAATCTCAACGAAGTAATATTATAAATGCGCAAATGAGTTTGTTACCTCTTGACGCTTTATCTGCTAAACCAATCTTCCTGAAATTTTGCATACACATAGTTAGGAGTACTGTGAAGGTCATTGGGTACCTTTCATCCCAGAAAAAAGCACTGTTCCCGTGGGAAATTTATGCTTATAAAATCCTACTAATATTACAAATGCGAAAGCTTTAACGTGAGTTAGTGAGGATGTTTGTTACTCAATCACGCAAAATCCACTAGGCGGATTTTGACGAAATTTGGTAAACAGGTAGAAAAATGACGGGAATAGCACTTAAGGTACATTTTATCCCGAAATTTCCACGGGAATGAAGCCCCGGGGCTCAGCTAGTTTTTTTTCATTTAGCTACTAGGTCTGCTGGCCAAAAGCCTCCCCATTATTTCTTAAACTACTTCTATCGCTCGCCAGTTATTGCCACCGCTTAAGGCTGACAATACGTCAGCCTCAGCTAGCAAATTTTATAAATCGTCGACTCCACTCATTTCTCTGTTCTCTACATATGGGCAGCACGTGGCCTGCTGAAGCCAGATTTCAGGAAACATTGATGTATTAATACTTCCCTCTTGTTAATACGAGAATGATTCACATACAGATTTACACATTGCCACATGATTGTAGCTGTTCGTAGATTATATTCTAGGAAAATGACTGGTTATGTTATTTAGTCATAGAGATAAAAAATCTACTTCCATGCTGGTCTGGGAGCGAAGAAAAAACATAGAATGTTCCAGCTGCTTCTCTTCCCGCGCAGATTGTAAAAGTCAATCGAGGGAAAGAGCTTTAAAGTGGGGATTCCTCCACTCATAGGCGATGGGCTAGCACCCTGTCACTATTTCTGAATCTCCATTCCATCAGAAACCCCACTTTTCAGCTAAGCGTGACCTTCGAGTCTCACGACTCATGGCTCTGTCTACCCGTAAGAGATAAAGACGTGATTCTATGTATGAATGTAAAACAAAAACGAAATTTCACCAAATTCTATATATATAGCTGTGCCTAGGGGCTCCAATAAAAAGCTAAAGATCTAAAAGTGACCTTCGAGGCTCGACTCTTGGCTCTGTCTACCCCGTAAAGGATAAACTCGTGATACTATATCTTTAAGCGTTAGGCGTGATAACTTGTATGTATGTAGGTACTATATCTGTACGGTACAAATACACATATACATACAATTCAAACACAGCGGTAACTAATATTAATTCTGTGACAGCGGTTCAAACCAAAATAAAGAATCATTTGTCCGATAAGAACTACCATTTATCAATAGATAAATATTAAGTTAAATTCATTAATGCACGACACTGTCGTTTCACCTTATCTACAGATAATTAATTGACCGAGCGAGCGAACCGAGTGACTTTGGCCGTAAACCTAAATCAGATTTTTAAAAGGTGTATACGCGTTTTTTATATATTGGTCGTAGGAAGCTGAAATTTGTCATGTAGGTTCCTTAGGGAGTGTAGGGGAGCACTAAGAGAGGATTTCCTGAAATTCCCACGGGAACAAAAGCCCGGGCCAATGCTAGTACTCAATAAACCTAAACTCCGTGTTTTTATATTTGTCCTATTATGTAAACAATCTTCACAGTACTTTTTGTTGAATTTTGTTGAAAATAAATCAAATATTAGTTCAAACCCAAACATTCTATAGTAAAACATTTATTAACCACGAAAGTATCATGATAGGCACCTGCGTTCTTCCAACTCTCTCATCCTAGCAACCCCCCCTCATAGAACTATCTTCTTTGCTAATTCTTTTACCGTTAAAGCTGTGCGACTCTGGAATTCGCTACCCGACTCCATCAGAAGGGCTCCTAGTAGAGATTCTTTTAAAGTGACTGTCTACAAACATATGCTGAATCATCGACAAAACTGACCCTTGTTTGATTGCTTCATCTTTATTTGTAATTTATGTAAGTATATTATATATATTCATAGGTACATATATATTCATATTATATATGTATTATATGTTTATTAATTTATTTTATTTACGTAGCATCTTAATATGTATCTGTTTAATTTACCAATAATTAATTTGTATAATATTTACACCCACATGAACTCTCTGCTCAACCCTAAGGATTGACTGTCAGACAATGCTTTTAGCATTAAGTCCACCTTTTGTACTGTACTTTTGTATGTGTGTACAATAAAGTTTAAATAAAATAAAATAAAATAAAATAAAATAAAAATAAAATAAAATAAAATAAAATAAAAATAAAAAGTAATTTCCTAAAAAGTCTATTTTAATTTATATTGTTGTAAAATCATAAAAAAACGTGGTAAGATTGTTTACACAATAGGACAAGTAGGGAAAAACGGAGTTTAGATAAAACTTGAACATATAGTATGGCATACCTTTGTGGAATTATCCAAAAACCAAACATAAGACCATGTTGTGTGGACACGGTAGTTCCCAGGATATTTGGTGAATCCATGCGTTAAGGCTATTATAGGGATGGACGCTATTATCGATATCGATTTGTTTGCGAAGCTGACGGCCAACCTCCAGTCAAAATCAAATCAAAACTTCTTTATTGAAACTTGGCCTTCAAAGAAGGCTCTTTTTCACGTCGAAAACTAATTATATAATCTTAATATATTGTGTCTCAAAGCTAGAAACTACTAGCAGTATACTTCTACTCTAGTATGGAGAGGCACTACAAGAAGAAGAAGAAGATCGATATCGACTACATTTCGTCCATTCATTTTATCGTTTTAAGCAAACAAAGTCAAAGGCAATTGTTTTTAGTTAAATAGTCTTAAAAATAGCACATTTAAATCGTTATATTCTTGTTTTATAGTTAGTTGACGTCATAAAATTACTTGAAGCCAAGGTCACCAGTATCGATAGTAAGAGTCCGAATGCAGTATCGACAATAAATATCGTAATGACCCCATCACTACGTCGCCTAAGGCGTCGCACACGGCCCTTTGTCCTGAACGCATCCTAATAATAATCCAGTTTTGACGTCTCCCATCCAGTAGGATTGCATAGGGGCTTCGCAATCCACAGTTGTGGAAACGTGTGCAATGAGCTTTATTGATCTTTAACCGACGATCAGGAATTCGAACGAGCGTTACATAGCTGAGGGTTTCAGCTAGTCTCCATCAATATAAAATGCTCAATGCGCCTTTGTTTGTTACCTCTTCACGCTTTATCTACTGTGCCAATTTTAATGAAATTTCGCTTACACATAGTTAGAAGTACGGAGAAGGACATAGGGCACCTTTCTTCTTTACTATAAAAACCTTGTGTCCGTTGCACATATTCGAGGTCTCTAGACAATAAGTATACTTAACTAGTATTGGCCCGGGACTTGTTTCCGTAGGAATTTCGGGAAATCCCCCCTTAGTGCTCACCTACACTCCCTAAGGAACCTACATTACAAATTTCAGCTTCCTACGCCCAATAGTTTTAGCTGTGCGGTGTCTTTTTTTTATTAAAGATGGGTTTGCTCTTGACCACAATCTTGCCCGAGGACAGAGATGAGGTCTACGATGTAGCGAGCTTACCCAGAAGCAGCCTATTCATTCTGGTTTTGAAGAGAGTCAGGTTGTACGTGCTCGAGAACACAGACACATGCAGGGAGTTCAAATGCCTCGCAATGTCCGTCAATAACGGAAGAATTTTATATATTGACTAGCTGGCGACCGCGGCTTCGTTCGCGTTAATCCTTTCTTAGCGGATGCCTACGTCATAACATCTACCTGCATGCCAAATTTCAGCCCGATCCGTCCAGTGTTTTGGGCTGTGCGTTGATAGATCACTATGTCAGTCAGTCAGTCAATCAGTCACCTTTGAGTTAATATATATATATATAATATAGATTGATGATTGATTAAATAACCCTAATGTTCTAATTACTAATTCTATGAACATATATTGGAGTGGCAGTCGTGTAGAATAGACTGACTCCTTTTGTGCGGGATGTAGGACCTTGAGATATACCTAAGGCTTGGATAAGCATTCGGTTAAAACGGCCTATATGTGGATATATGAAGGGGTAGAAGTTTCAGCAATTCGGCAACTCGACAGGGGGCTTGATAATCGCTTACCTTGCTCGCTTGCTGATGATTTCTCCTGGTGATCACCAGATTTCTTCTGGACACAAGTGGCTCCTTCGGAAGATACTGGCTCTGCGGCGAATTTCAAAACGGCGCGCGCGCGGGCCATAGAGGCGCTGGACACACGCGATCTCAATGACGTACGGATCGAAACTAAATTGTGGTAGTCGGCGAGACTCCGGGGAGGGCAAGTCGATTCTATCTCGCTCCCTCATTTGCCCGCTAAAGGGGACAGCGATATCAAGTTGTCTTGTCACCGAATCGTTGAGAAAAAAAGGAAAGTATAAAAAAATTGGAGGCTGATGGCCTCAACATAGCTCCCCGCCTTGAAAGGTCCAGAGCTTTCAAATTAAAATATAGACAAGAAGCTAGGTGGATAGATTAGAGGTAATAGCGGTCTGAGAATATCAGCGAATCGATATCTACGGTAGAAATTATGAGTAAATAAGCGGTTTAATTAAATTGCGGTTTGATTAAATTGCGGTTGATTAAATTGCGGTTTGATTAAGTTGCGGTTGATTAAATTGCGGTTTGATTAAGTTGCGGTTGATTATTGGGTAGGCAAAGGACACAGCTTTGTGACAGGACGCCCACATGTGCCTGACACAGTCTTGACTAAAGCCACACGAACCATACCATCCGATCCAGGAAACACCTCCTTTATGACACCTAATGGCCAAGTCAAGGGCGGTACGTTATCTTGACCCAAGAGAACGACAGTGCCTATCTCTATGGGACGATCGTGAGTGCACCATTTCTGACGGACTTGCAGCGTATGCAGGTATTCAATACGCCATTTTTTCCAATATGATAACACGAGTTGATCCAAAAGTTTTTTACGCTTTGTCAAATTCATACTTTCCTCTGTCAATTCAGAAGAAGGTAAATAAGTAATGGGACTGGACATTAAAAAATGAGCCGGCGTGAGAACGTCAGGATGCGGATCAGATGATAAAACACTAAGAGGCCGTGAGTTCAAAGGACATTCTATCTGTACGAGGACAGTTAAGAGCTCCTCATAAGTGAGAAGCTGCTTTCCTATCACTCGGTACATTATAGGCTGACGAAGCCAGGGCGGGCCGTTATAATATAAGGAATGTACAATTAACTCCGAAGGCAGCATGCCACGTGAAAGACAATCGCTAGGATTCTCTTTCCCTGATACGTGATTAAAACAAGCGGCAGGTAAATTTTCCTGAATTTTTGCAATGCGGTTGCTAACAAATATAGACCACCTATGAGGGGCAGAATGGATCCACGAGAGCGCAATAGTGGAATCCGAAAACGCATAAGTACCGGCAATCGGAATGCGGGCAGAAAGCTTCTCTCTGACAACCTTAACAAGCTTAGACAGCAACAAAGCAGCAACGAGTTCTAATCGAGCTAGTGTTGTTACTTTAGCGGGGAAACCTTGGATTTCGCACAAAGAAGGCGGACCGTTATATTACCTTGAGCATCAGAAATGTGTAAATATACACAGCAACCATAGCCACTAAAGCTAGTATCACAAAAGGCCACAATGTTTACGACAGATTCTGCAAAAACTCCAACATGACGTGGGATTTTAAGAGCAGATAGTGCGGGAAAATCCCGTGCTAAAGCAGTGAAGCGGTCTATGATTGGCTGCGGAGGTACCTCATCCCAATCTATCTTGGCTAACCAAAGTTCTTTAATAAGTATTTTAGCGTACAAAACGACCGGCGCTACAAGGCCAAGTACGTCGAATAAGCGAGCAATTAATGATAAAATGGTGCGTTTTGTACATTTACTGTCCACTGGGCTGGTTGTCAAAGAAAAAGTATCTTCAGCGGGCTCCCAGGTTAAACCAAGGATTTTAAAATTGTTAATATTGTTATCCATACTAGAAAAATTAACTGATAAGCGGTGAGACGCAGGGAGGGTCTCTAACAAAGCGGGTGAATTGCTGGCCCATTTGACAAGGTCGAAGGAACCTAATTTAAATAAATCAATTAAGTTGTGTGACAACTTTATAGCGGTTTGTTCATCAGGAACAGAATAAACATAATCATCCATATAAAACTGGGTTTCTACCAATTTGGATGCGTCCGGAAAGCGGTCGCTATGCTCACACGCCAGATGGCGTAGTGTGCGCATGGCTAAATAAGGACTAGACGCCAACCCAAAAGGCACGCGGTTGAAATTAAAGGTGCGAATAGACTCATTCTTATTGAAGCGGAATAAAATTCGCAAGTATTCGCGGTGATGCGGATTAACACCGATTCTTAAAAACATATGTTTAATATCTGCGGTCATAGCTATGGGAAACGTACGAAAATCAAGTAATAACAAAAATAAGTCGGCCTGTAAATTCGGTCCGACATGTAAAATGTCATTGAGTGACAACCCTGAGTGCGTCTTAGCGCTGGCGTCCAAAACCACACGAATACTATCTTTGTCGGGCCTAATGACCGCATGGTGCGGTATGTAATAGCCCTGTTCTGTTAATTCAGAATCAGGTACTTCCGATAAATAACCCTGAGATATATAGTCGGTGATGGTTTTATTATAATTTTCGCGTAGGGTTGGTACGTGCGCAAATTTACGCTCGAGGGCCAACAGGCGGCGGTGGGCTACTGCACGAGAATTGCCCAACTCAGAGGGGTTCCGCGAAAAAGGTAGGTCAACAAAATACCTACTGTCTTTAAACGTGACGGAAGAACAAAAATATCTTCGCACTCTTTTTCGGATGGACTAATAAGCCGTGAAAATGGTACTTCCTCCAATTCAAAGAACTTCTGTAAACCCGACTCAATGTCAGTATTAGTCAGCGCGGTAAACGAGGAAGACTGAGAAAACGAGTCACAATGACCTGCCGCACCTCCCATCAGTACGTAACCGAAGCTAGTCAGGACAGCTGGGGGCGCTACTGCCCGACTCAATCATATTACCTAAATAAATATATGGAAAAAGTTGCGCGCCGAGAATAATGTCAATATTTCCCGGCACATTCCAAGTTAAATCGGCCAGTGGTAATTTATTTATATATGACATGTCGTCATTTAATTCAATATAATTTGCGGGTAACTTACCTGTGATGCAATCTACCACTAACGCATGAATATAATATTTATCTTCGGGGTTAACGCGCGATTCTATTGTTATATGTATATAACCATGCACTAGCTGCGTGGACATTCCAACACCCTGTAACGATGAGTTATGTAGCTTAACTATAGGTAAGTTCAAACGCTTACAACAATTCAAAGTTATTAAATTATTCTGAGACGCACTATCTATCAAACACCTGACCACAATTTTGTCATGACCATTGTTGTGAGTCGCATACACTTGAGCCGTAGACAATAAAACATAATTTGAATTTGGCATTCCTGTGTTTAACGTCACAGAAGTTATATTTTCTACTGATGGCGAGGGCTGGGCGCGCGCAGACTGCGTGGCGTCTGCTCGATAACAAACCGGTTTGCCGTCGCCTGGCGCTGGGTCCGATTTGCTATTCTCAGAGAAATGCAACAATGAATGGTGCTGTTTTTTACAAAACTTGCATGTCGAATGCGACTTACATTTATTCAATGTGTGGGTTAGGCTTAAGCAGTTAATACAGGCACGCTTTGACTTAATAAAATCGAAACGAATTTGCGGTGTACTCATATTTTTAAATTGCTCACACCTAAACAATGGATGTTTTTCGCCTGCGCATATTGGGCAGGGCGTTTCTATTTCACACCGTGGCGCGCTATTTGATATGAAAGTTTTTGAAGTACTAGGGGGATTCGTCACTCGCGTTTCAAACCGCGAACAATTATTAGTATGTGATCTTTCGCGTGCCTTTATATGATCTTGTATAAAAGATATAAATTCTGTATAAGACGGCAATTCCTTCCCACTAATATGTGTTTCGAATAGCTGGGCTGTTTGAGAGTCAACCTTTCGTAGACCACAATGTAATAACATAAAATCCAATAATTTAGGTATCTTTAGCTGCTTGAGCGCTGCAATAGACGCCGAATATTTTTCAATAAAAGTGTTTAAGCTAGCGGTATTATTGACACAATTTTTAATGTCCAAAATGTTGTTTAAATAATGAATACCTAAAGTGCGATTATCTTGGTACTTCTTAACGAGAGAATCCCAAATTGTATTATAAGTTTCTCCCGTGGGAACAATACCTGCAGTTAATTTTAAAGCACTGTGGGTAAGTTTGCCCATGAGATATTGGACACGCTGCGAGTCCGTCAGATCTGCGTTTTCGTGAATATTACTACGAAATATTTCGTAAAATATCGGCCAATTTTCAATTTTACCATCTGTGACGTATAGTGTTGTATACGTCGCCCCCACCACTGGCCGGTGGTGTGGGGATGTGTCAGTGCGCACTGCGCATTCTGATACGATACGTTGTGGTGGACGGACGTGTGTCCGGACATACTCATTGTCCTGGTGATTACGGTGGAACATCAGGATACCTGGTTGCGATGTACAGTTACGTGCGGTGGACGGGGCACGTAACCTTGCCGTAGGACGTCACAAATGGCAACGAGGAAAAAACCGTGAGTAAATTATAATTACTAATCGTTTGAAATCGTTCGTTATTTTCAACATCATGAAAAAAAAAAACTGGAAAGGAAAAGGGAGGTAAATGAATATTACACAGATGCCAATTCGATATTTTATAGAAATATATGCAAAGTTTTACCCGATTCAATTATTTTTCAATGTAGGTAGTTCACAATTTGCAATATGAATACATACTTGCCGAATAATATTAAAATTGGAGTCGAGTTATTTTTCCAATGTCGAAAAGTATGTAACTAATGTCGAGTTCGGGCCGGACCGGCGACAAAGACAGAAACAAATGCATAGTACTGATTGATATTTTGCTCAGAGTAAATATATATTCAAATCTAAATTATTTTGATTAGAAACTTTCAATTTAATTTCGTCTACCTCTGAAAAGTCATGTTAATTTGACAGACAAAAAGCATATTTACCAAATTATGTAAATCGGTGAAATTTATAAACAAGGTATATTCTTTGAAAAAGAATACAATTGAAATAAAAGTTGACAAGTAAAATTTATTGTAAATGACTTTGTTTAAACCTACCTTAACAAGGTTATGTGTGGAACCAAACGATATAAAATTCATTTGTATTAAAATTAATTTCGATAAATAAAAAAGTAACATCAACAAGAATGCAATTCATTCACACTATTTTGCATCTATAAATCAAAGTAAGTGCATTATGATGATAACACTAATTATCTACCAGTGTAGTGAGCCTTCCCTGGTATGAAATACATGGCTAAATGTCACAGCCAATCAATCATTCATTTAAAATTAAGATTTACACAATACAGATAACAAACAAAGGTTTTGAGTCAAATTATGTCCCAAAAAACATAATAAGCATTAGTAAACAACAGTGCTAACAAAAAAAAAGATGAATTATTTCAGTTTACTACAGTACAAAGAATGAATGGTTTCATATGCATAGTGTTTGTGTGTTGGATAAAAACTATTGTATCAAAGTAGAAGAAAATGTAAATCAGTAGATGAGACGGTCAGTGAAACGATTAATTCTGTTTGAAAAGATTAGTTTTATACAAAATATTGCTTACCCAAATAAAGTTCATTGTAAGAATGACACATGTAAATTCTAACTGCAATTAGATCACCACTAAGCTGCGCAACAGAAACTAATTATGTCTGACAAATAATTTCCGTTAACTGCGGAGAAACACCAACCAATGTATATATAGCACATGTTGTTGACATGACTGTAATGAATAAAAGTGCTAAATCAGGTCAGTAGATTTTGGATATCCGTTTTATGTTGTGGATGACTCATAACCATAGATTTTACAAACCAACATCATTATAAATTGACGGCCTCTGGGCACAACAATGGGGATTTCCTCTAAATCACGGGTTCGATTCCCGATCAAGTTATATACGTTCAAATCTACCTAAATAATGCTGTAAGGAATGAATGAGCCAAAAGTCCTTGTGTTTAGTTTGTGTACAGTTTGACGTTGTAATAAGCTAATGTACAGAGTTCTTGTGTGTAGCACAATTTGGCGGTGCTGTGTAACGTCCAGGGTAACGTCAAAATGAGAAGGAAATGAGGAGTAGAGACTATTGTCTGCTATTAGTCCAAAAGGTGAAATAACAATTGGAGATGACCAATGTTGACAAATCAACAGATTGTAAACCCAATAAAATATTTATGTAACAGAATTAATGATGATCAAATGATAGTTTTATTTAACTATCGCCTGGGTTTTGTCGTTGTGACTTAAACAAAAGAAAATGATGATGGTAACTCGGTGTTGACGATATACTAAAAAAAAAAAAAAAAAAAATATATATAAATATGTTGTTACGATGTTATCAGTAAGGGTACGTAAATATTGAGTAGTTAACTGGTACGTAAGTTAGTACTATTTGAAATAAAAGTTTTACAGATTGAATTGTGAACTGAAAATGTGAGATGGTACTAATAAAGAAAACGGTATACAAATTCAGTAGTAAACTGAAAATGTCAGTTGGTACTAATAAAAATAAATGGTGTACAAATTTAGTAGTAAACTGAAATGTCAGTTGGTACTAATAAAAATAAATGGTGTACAAATTTAGTAGTAAACTGAAAATGTCAGTTGGTACTAATAAAAATAAATGGTGTACAAATGTAGTAGTAAACTGAAATGTCAGTTGGTACTAATAAAAAAATGGTGTACAAATTTAGTAGTAAACTGATAATGTCAGTTGGTACTAATAAAAAAAAGGTGTACAAATTTAGTAGTAAACTGAAATGTCAGTTGGTACTAACAAAAATAAATGGTTACAAATTTAGTAGTAAACTGAAAATGTCAGTTGGTACTAATAAAAAAAAGGTGTACAAATTTATTAGTAAACTGAAATGTCAGTTGGTACTAACAAAAATAAATGGTTACAAATTTAGTAGTAAACTGAAAATGTCAGTTGGTACAAATAAAAATAAATGGTGTACAAATTTAGTAGTAAACTGGAAATATCAGTTCTTACGGATAATAAATACATGTTGTTACAAATTAAGTAATAAACTGGAAATGCCTTTTGGTACTAAAAATAATACATGTTGTTGCATAATGAGTATTAAACTGGAAATGCAAGTATAATCAATTTCGTTACAAATTGAGTAGTACCTGGAATGCCAGTTGGTACTAATTCAAATAGGTACATGCTTTTACAAATTAAGTAGCAAACTGGAAATTCCAGTTGGTACTAACAAGAAACAATTGAATAAAATGAATAATAAGCTGACTTGGTTAGGTCAGCTGGTATTAACAAGAAACAATTGATTCAAATAAGTATTCAGTTGACTTGGTTAGGTCAGCTGGTGATAACAAGAAACAATAGATTAAAATAAGTAGTAAGCTGACTTGGTTAGATCAGCTGGTACTAATAAGAAACAACTGATTAAAATAAGTAGTAAGTTGACTTGGTTAGGTCAGCTGGTGATAAGAAACAATAGATTCAAATAAGTAGTAAGCTGACTTAGTTAGATCAGCTGGTACTAACAGGAAACAATTGATTCAAATAAGTGGTAAGTTGACTTGGTTGGGTCAGCTGGTGATAACAAGAAACAATAGATTAAAATAAGTAGTAAGCTGAATTGGTTAGATCAGCTGGTACTAACAAGAAACAATTGATTCAAATAAGTAGTAAGCTGACTTGGTTTGGTTAGCCGGTACTAACAAGAAACAATTATCTAAGTATGAGGCAGACTTGTGTTGGTCAGCTGATATTAACAAGACACGATTAATTAAGTAGTAGGCTGATTTGGTGATCAGCTGGTACTAATAGGCAACAATTGATTAAGATTAAGTAGTAGGGTGACTTAGTTTGGTCAACCGGTAATTACCGGTAATAAAAAGAAACAACTGTTAAAGATACAAGTACTAACAAGTTTCTATTGTATAAATGGCCCCAAATGTATCAAATACCACGTTTGAATTGTTGGGCTGCAAAAATGATTTCGCGAAATCTAAATTTATGGTCATTTGTTAATCACACATTTTTGAAATTGAACGTTTATTGACAAATTGATAACAATAAAACGAGTACACACAATTAATTATAATGGCGTACTAATCCGATTCAAAAATAATTGTTGCGTAAACTGCTGACCGCAGCGATATTGTACGGTGACACCGTACATATTATAGTATCATTTGTTGACAATCGACAACTTGCAATTTAATACTGATACAGCTAATACATACTTTTAATCTATCTAGTCTTGGCAAAGTAAAGGCCGACATAAATGACAATTAAGCATCATTACTTAATATGTGGTATACTAAGTTACTAAATATATGGTAAGCGGTGTTGAATGCACAATAACACAGTTTTCACAATGCCTGATAGAATCTGTGCCATAGTTTTTTAGCTATACCTAAGTACCCGAAAGAAAAAAACAAAACAGGACTAATTTAATTAGCCCGCTCATTTTTGAAAAGGAATTTTCGCCTCCAAGAATATAGTCTCTAGTCAGGATCAGCTGGCTAAAACGAAGAGGGGAAATTCAGTGTTTTATAAATGACGCCATTGCGTACTAAATTATCAGTGACCGACCACAATACTAGTTCTTTGGGTTTAATTTCGTGGTATTTATAAAGTTAAGTATCATTATGAATTAGAGGTGTGTTGCCTTTGATGTTCAAATGAAAAACAAATAAATAAATTCTATAATTTTGACTTACTTCACTAAGTAATATCCTGAGTACGCTAAATGTGTACGTATTATATTGGGATCATAAAGTTACGTTACCTTTGTAGGCCACGGTGTAAACACTATGTACTGAATGTTATTTCCTACAGAATATATCTGACTCTGTGTATATGTTTGTTAGGTGTGAGAGCCTAAATTAATTGAACGAGCAAAATGGATACACCGACACAAGTTCACTGGTAAAAGTTCATTTTTAACTGTCAATTGAGTACCAACAAAGTTTATGGTATTTACCCTAAAATAGAAGCCACAATGCAGTTAACACAAATACTTCTAATTCATGGCAGCATGGCTAAAGATTTATTTACATAGGTACAAGCGATATGGATCGCTGCGAGGTGCCGACTGAAGTGAGTCGCCACGGAGTATATAAAACAAGTATCATAACAATTTAACAATATGTGCCCCTACACCTTCGTATTCTTTAAGAATACACTTGTACTGTCAGAATAGATGATTAAGATTTACTTATTCATTCATGACTCGAGATTACGGATCAGTCTTCTCGGACTTGGCTGTTGCTCTCACGATATTCAGGTACTGGACAGTGAGTTGTACTTTTCATAAGAACAATCTAACAAGAGATCAATCGCGTGACCGAATATAGCTCTAGATGGGGAGCCGGAGCTCCGACAATGTCATGTCGGAGGTTGTATATATACTAGCAATTTTGAAATGAAAAACAAAACGAAAAATGATTTATTGACCGCAATATACACAATAAAGTACAACTAAACAGGTTAATGTTTGTAACATTTGTAACATGCATTGCAGAATTTGAATATCTACATCACTTAACATCTATGTCTTCCTTACTAGCGAGGAAGTCAACAAAAGTTAACAATACAGAATAAAAATAAAGTAGATAGTCAGAAATATGACGTTTTGTCATTATATAACATTCTCTGTATCATCTAAGATCAAAGATATATTTTAGAAATAAACTAACCTTTGGTGAATAGAATACATAAATAGCCTTGTTCTATTACAAGGTTAAGATGAAAAAAATAGATTTCATTTGCAATAACTATTATGATATTAAAATAGTTATTGAAATTCTTAATATAATACAAATAATGAACTCTAAACTAGTATCAATAATCCTTCAATAAAGATCTTTGTGCCACCTGAGTTAACGCGTGCAGAAAAAATCTATCAATATATTTTCTTCTGCAACTCTGTAGTGCAGTCAGAAGCGTTGGATGCTAAGTTTTACTCAACAACAATACACAATGGCAAGTACTTTTATACTGGAAAATATAATATTAAATAATAGAATTCTATGGAGTCAGCAGAAAAAAGATTACACATAAACAGATTTTATTAGTTCATTTTATATTAAGAACAATGCTTTAGTTCTTTCTCGGTTTATACAAATAATTAATATATTTAGTCCGACATCCTGATAAGTCGAGAACAAAGCTATTACCAACAAAATAAAGTCGTTCATTCTACACGATCTGGCATACAAATTTAAAATAAATACATGTTTATTTAAGCCACCAGTCACCATGCAAAATATCAAACAATTTGAAATCGAGTCGAATTTGAAAATAATTCGAATTAGTTCAGATTTAAAGTCAATAGAAAAAAAAAAACTAAATGTTTTTTGTAATCTAAATGATTACATCTGCTAAAAAAAATTAGTATTACAGAATAGAATTCTTATTTAACCCCAATTTAATAAAATGTGATTCATTCATATTATTTTATTTGCAATAATGCTGCATACAATACATGTAGTTGTCAAACTGGATACTGATATGGTAAAAAAAAAAAAAAACATTTGTTTTTCAAATCAAATATTAACAAAAGAGGGGATTGTGGGGCATCTGCTACTTTAATTCAAATTATTGTAAGATTACGCACATGATACATCTTCATAGTAAAGTTTATGAAATTGGAGTTTTCGGTTAATTTGGAAAATATCTAAATTGGAAACTACTTACCTCTTGGACCTTCATTTATATTTCGGAATGGAAAGTAGCAAAAAAGTAAATTATCGAGATAAGCATATAGATTCTTTGTCGATATCTATTAGATTCACTCGCAGTCATACTACCTCTTTGTATTTATCAAAATCATAAAAAGGAGAGGTGTGACGTATAGTGTTGTATACGTCGCCCCCACCACTGGCCGGTGGTGTGGGGATGTGTCAGTGCGCACTGCGCATTCTGATACGATACGTTGTGGTGGACGGACGTGTGTCCGGACATACTCATTGTCCTGGTGATTACGGTGGAACATCAGGATACCTGGTTGCGATGTACAGTTACGTGCGGTGGACGGGGCACGTAACCTTGCCGTAGGACGTCACACCATCAAAGGAAGGTATTTGTATAGGTGGTAATTTTATAGGGCCTTTCTTAAGTGACACGCCAACGTTAGTCTTATCTCTGGCTAAAATTAGATTACGTTTGTACTTAATCGCTGAATATAATTCTTCGAACGAGTTTAAAGCCGCGTAATCGGGTGGGGTTTCTTTCAGTTCAAAGTTCAACTCATTAATATGTTCTATGATTACTTCAAATTTGTCATAAATTTCGCTGATAGTCTCAGATTGGGCTAGAAATGACTCATTCGAACGATAATCGTAATTAGAAATGCCTTTGCTTATATCGTATAAACGATTAATTCGTTCATAAATAGCTTCTTTTTTGGCAATGAGTTGTTTTAATTTGGCTTCGAGTTTGTTAGAAGCCATTATTGGAAATTACTATAAGAAAGTATATGGAAGGTGAATTAGCAAAATGCAATTAACAAGATGGCGGTTAGCACTAGCGCCGAAGCGAAAGTACATATAATATTAAAAGCTGGACAAATCCGCTCGTAAAGGACCAAATTATGGAGTGGCAGTCGTGTAGAATAGACTGACTCCTTTTGTGCGGGATGTAGGACCTTGAGATATACCTAAGGCTTGGATAAGCATTCGGTTAAAACGGCCTATATGTGGATATATGAAGGGGTAGAAGTTTCAGCAATTCGGCAACTCGACAGGGGGCTTGATAATCGCTTACCTTGCTCGCTTGCTGATGATTTCTCCTGGTGATCACCAGATTTCTTCTGGACACAAGTGGCTCCTTCGGAAGATACTGGCTCTGCGGCGAATTTCAAAACGGCGCGCGCGCGGGCCATAGAGGCGCTGGACACACGCGATCTCAATGACGTACGGATCGAAACTAAATTGTGGTAGTCGGCGAGACTCCGGGGAGGGCAAGTCGATTCTATCTCGCTCCCTCATTTGCCCGCTAAAGGGGACAGCGATATCAAGTTGTCTTGTCACCGAATCGTTGAGAAAAGGAAAGTATAAAAAAATTGGAGGCTGATGGCCTCAACATATATGGTTTCGTTCCCGTTTTATGGTCTCACGCGTCATTCGATACATGGGTTTCTAGGACGCCATATGGCGGTCCTAGTACAAAGTCTAGGACTGTAAGGCTTCTAGTACTTGTTTCTAATACAAAAAAGAAAAAAAAACAAATAAGAAATGACCAAGGAGGGAAATGACATAGTAGCTTGTGATATTCGTATCCAATGCTGTTGCATTCTATAAGTGACTATTTAAAAAAAATCTATAATCTATAAAGCTTCTTAGAGCCCACAGGCATAGAGCCCTCAGTGGGAGGAGCAAGCCGCCCAAAGACCGGAATGGAAAGCTTTGGTTAAAACCAAAGTCGTTGACTTTGAAATCCAAAGACGCGCTGAGCTCGACACCAAGCGCGATGAGTTAAAAGCCTGACCTTCTATGCTCAATATAATTATATTAACAGTGTGCTCACATGCCCGCAGTGTGCGAGGATCTTCTCCAATAAGATTGGCTACATAAGCCACATGCGAGCTCACGAAAGAGCCCTTAATTCTTGAAGTGGTCGCCATGACCGAAATCGGTCGGACACGTCATCATTATATTGAAGCGGTGGTGGCCAAGTGGTAATGACACCCGCCTGAGATCGGATAAGACTACCTGTGCACATGAGTTTGTAGACCAATCTGACTCATGTATAGTAGTAAGGTGTTTTCTCATAGACCACCTGCTTCCGGTGAAGGAAAACATCGTGAGGAAACCTGCACATTTGCTGACTGTTTAGTTTACTAGTGTGTATACGGCCACTGCCACTAGATGGCGGTAGTCGTAAAAGTCATGTCAGATGCCTTTAGGCGACTTGAATAAAATCTGACCCCAGTGTTAGTAATAACACACTCGATAAGAAGCTTCAAGTATTCTTTGAGTTTCACAATTTGACCACAAGCGTGATCTGGTCATCTCCTTCCTTGTGGACTTATGGCAAACTCATTGTGAATAACTGTTTTTACTTAGCGCAGGGCTCCAGTACTTGTAATTTGTAACTTTTCTGTAATAAATGATTTATGATTAAAAAAAAAAACTGTGGCTATCTAGCCAAACGCAACAGATTCCCGTTCAGACAGTAATCAAGCCGGTAAAAAACTTAATCTATTTCTAAAAACCTCAAAATTTATAGAACTGTCGAAATCCCGTTTTCCAAAATTCGAACTAGCGACTTCCCGCCAAAACTTCAAAGACGCTACGGCTACGGCACGCTTCGGTGCGGATAGCATAGATTCATCATAGATTAGTAAGAATTTTTATCGCTTCCTGCATTCTGTTACAAAATAGCGACGATATAGAATGATAACTTCTTTTACGATGATAGGTGGAGTAAGTACTCCTTTTACGATGATACATGGAAGAAAAAAGGGTAAGCTTTTGCCCAGCAGTGGGAAACACCTCCTCCTTCAGTCGTGTTCCTCATGACTGAGGGTCGTGGTCATTAAATGGAATGAAACACACACAACGACTACCTTGGCAAAGTTAATGGAGTGGTTTGCCATTGTCTTTACCCGTCTCCATTTCACACAGTAGCTGATAATTATCAACCAGAGTGCAGGTTTCTTCACGATGTTTTCCTTCACCGGAAGCAAGTGGTGGTCGAAGATATAGATGATATAAGATGGTACACACATACAAAAGTACAGTGCAAAAGGTGGACTTAATTTACAAAGCATTGTCCGTTCAGTCAAACCTTAGCGTGGCTACTTCACAGTAGCTGCTCTGTATGCTATCTATTTTGTAATTTTGCTTATAAAGTGATTTCACCATAATTCATTGGAGACTTTGATAGGTCTGGCTGGATGTTTATGTCTCGTAAACTCAACGTGTAATAAATCTTTCGCGGTCTTAAAGCGAGACTTTGATTTTACCTTTAATTTCGAACAGGTATTATAATAAATTAAACAGATAATTTGGCTATTTAATTAAGGTAAATTAATTCTCTATATTAATTTAATCGCCAAATAAATAGTATAAATATAAATACAATAGGCATGGTCTTTCTGACTGTAACAAAAGTACTTTTTGCAAACGAACTATCAGTCTATTTAGCAGACACAGTTTTTTCTATTCTAATCACACAGTTTCCTTATTAAAGACACAGTTTTCCTTATTTTAAACACACACTTTAACTTTGAAAACAATCTAATGGAACGGAAATTATTTGCAAAGTCTATTATTAAATAGTAAGTCCGATCTCATATTTGACCTAAAGGTTTCCATAACGAAACGAACGGGCGAAATTGAGAGCAGACGCTAATGAAATAAATTTTTGTCTAATAATATGTGTAATAGTCAACTCATTTGCTTTAAGTAACTAATAATAGCGTTTTTTAAGTTTATAATCTACTTTATTACTCGATTAAATAGGTAAGTACATATTTTTTCCACCATGTTTATCTCCGATCATCAAAGAATCAATGGAGATAGATGGAGATCAAAGAATATTTATGTTTTGGCTGTATAATCCTACTCGCCTTTGCCTCAAATAGAAACAAAGTTATCTACGATCTTTCATAATGTCATAATACATTTCCGAACGGCGACGACGAAAAAGAAAAAGAATTTGACATTTGAAGTTCTGAAGCGCGCGCTTTTCAAATTTAGAATTCCGTGCACATTAACATGGCGTCTGTCTGACTTAAAATAAATATTATTGTTTTCACGCCGTTTAGAATATCTCGCGTTTTAATGGCTCTTCGCAAGATGCCACATTTGTAATGAAAACAAATTGTGATTTAGAATTTCCTAGCGTTTCCGTTTCGTTTGAGATGAATGAATTTGGTTTGAATGCATCTGTGAAATGACCATAGAATCTTTGTAACGGACACTGCACCTGTCATCTCTTCTACAGACAGAAAAAATAAAATGTCATTTGAATTTATAGAAAAAATAAAATGTCATCTGCATTTATTTCTCACATTTTTATTCTATTTTTTTTGGGGTCTTTTGTCGATGATGACATGTCAGTCCTATTGAACAGAAAAAAAAACATTAAACACAAAAATAGAAAACATAGAAGAGGAAAACTAAAAAAATCACAAACCCACATTTTGATCTCTATTTTAATTTACACCACAGTATAAATTTATTATATACTGGTGTAATTTATACTGTGGTAAAAATAAAATAGAGATCATAAAGTGCACTTGCTTTGGCAGTTAAAGACGCATTTACAAAAAGACGCGCTTCAATTTTAGGTATTTGATTGTACTACTACATGCGCAGGGCACACAGTCACAGCGACGCACGCTAAGCGGGAATCTTTTGAGCAAACACATTTTGATACTTTTAATATTATTTTTTGTAGAATATTTATTTTATATTAGTATTTTTTTTATCTATACATATAATAAAACAGTAAAAATATTTTGTCTGTACATTTAGTATTTTTGACTGAAATGGATAGAGGGACACTTAAAAAGAATAATAGAAAGCAAAAAAAATTATTTGGAATTTCTTGTCTGTCTGTCTGTATGTATGTACGCGTTTCACGCAAAAACTACTGGACGGATTTAAATGAAACTTTCAATCAATAAATGTTTTACTTTAGAATGTTTAGGTTTGAACTAATATTTGATTTATTTTTAACAAAATTCAACAAAAAGTACAGTGAAGATTGTTTACATGATAGGACTGGTAAGAATAAATAGAGTTTAGTGAAAAACTCTATCTCGAAGCTCTGAGAGCTTCTGAGTAATAAAATATTATTGAGGTATTTATAAAGATTGTTATATGATGATATCTATAACAGTTATCGCAATAAAGATATGTTGAGGCAGAATGTCCAATTCGCAAAATGTCCAATTTGCTAAATGTATATTTTGCAAATTTGACATTCTGCGAACTGGACATTTTGCGTTTTGGACATTTTGCGATTAGAACATTTTGCGAATTAGACATTTTGCGAAATGAACATTTTGCGAATGGGGCATTCTGTGTATTGGACATTCTGCGAACTGAACATTTTGCAAATTAAACGTTTTGCGACCGCTGGACCTTTTGCGAATTGGATGAATCATATAGGTAGGCTGTGATATAAGTATGGATATCGTAAAAGGTCCAATTCGCAAAAGGTACAATTTGTAAAATGTATTGGACATTTTGCGAATTGGACATTTTGCGAATTGGGCATTCTGTGAATTTGACATTCTGTCTATGGATTTCGCAAATGGTCCAATTCGCAAAATGTCCAAATCGCAAATGTCCAATACATTTTACGAGTTGGACCTTTTACGAAATCCATACTTATATCACAGCCTACCTATATGATTAATCCAATTCGCAAAAGGTCCAGCGGTCGCAAAACGTTCATTTTGCAAAATGTTCAGTTCGCAGAATGCCTAATACACAGAATTCCCAATTCGCAGAATGTCCAATTCGCAAAATGTCTAATAAATTTTGCAAAATGTTCAGTTCGCAGAATGTCCAACACGCAAAATGTCCAGGTTGCAGAATGTCCAATTCGCAAAATGTCTAATAAATTTTGCAAATTGGACATTTTGCGAATTGGACATTTTGCGAATTGGACATTTTGCGAATTGGACATTTTGTGAATTGGACCTTCTGCGAAATCCATACTTATATGATTCATACAGTCGGTCGTCGAAAGCCCCTATTTGCTTAGAAAATCGCAGACATGCAAGATACATACTGACTGGATATCGAAGCGCATTTATTATAAAAATGCTTAAAAAAATACATAAAAAAACATACTTCGAAACATATAACCTCCTCCTTTTCTGGGAAGTCGGTTAAAAATAATAAAAACTACGCATGTAATCAGATTACTGACTACTGTAATCAAAACTAACGATTACAAATGTAATCATGATTGAAAGTAATCTAGATTAAAAGTAATCATGATTGATGTAGTCATGATTACTTTCAATCAGATTATTAATCCGATTACAAAAGTAGTTGATTACGCCCAACTCTGCCTATGGCAACTTTCCGTCTCCATCATCAGGACGCTGGACTTCATGTAGGACCAGAGTACTAAAGAACACAAACCAAACAAGCCCAAACTCGACCAGGTTACATGGTTTAATTACAGAGTTCCTATGGCAACCTTCCGTCTCCATCATCAGGACGCTGGACTTCATGTAGGACCAGAGTACTAAAGAACACAAACCAAACAAGCCCAAACTCGACCAGGTTACATGGTTTAATTACAGAGTTCCTATGGCAACCTTCCGTCTCCATCATCAGGACGCTGGACTTCATGTAGGACCAGAGTACTAAAGAACACAAACCAAACAAGCCCAAACTCGACCAGGATACATGGTTTAGTTACAGAGTTCCTATGGCAACCTTCCGTCTCCAACATCAGGACGCTGGACTTCATGTAGGACCAGAGTACTAAAGAACACAAACCAAACAAGCCCAAACTCGACCAGGTTACATGGTTAAGTTACAGAGTTCCTATGGCAACCTTCCGTCTCCATCATCAGGACGCTGGACTTCATGTAGGACCAGAGTACTAAAGAACACAAACCAAACAAGCCCAAACTCGACCAGGTTACATGGTTTAATTACAGAGTTCCTATGGCAACCTTCCGTCTCCATCATCAGGACGCTGGACTTCATGTAGGACCAGAGTACTAAAGAACACAAACCAAACAAGCCCAAACTCGACCAGGTTACATGGTTTAGTTACAGAGTTCCTATGGCAACCTTCCGTCTCCATCATCAGGACGCTGGACTTCATGTGGGACCAGAGTACTAAAGAACACAAACCAAACAAGCCCAAACTCGACCAGGATACATGGTTTAGTTACAGAGTTCCTATGGCAACCTTCCGTCTCCAACATCAGGACGCTGGACTTCATGTAGGACCAGAGTACTAAAGAACACAAACCAAACAAGCCCAAACTCGACCAGGTTACATGGTTTAGTTACAGAGTTCCTATGGCAACCTTCCGTCTCCATCATCAGGACGCTGGACTTCATGTAGGACCAGAGTACTAAAGAACACAAACCAAACAAGCCCAAACTCGACCAGGTTACATGGTTTAATTACAGAGTTCCTATGGCAACCTTCTGTCTCCATCATCAGGACGCTGGACTTCATGTATGACTAGAGTACTAAGGAAGACAAAACACACACTGGAATATTAACGAAGAAAAATAAAAAGGTACTTTCTTTTCCGCACAAGTATCAAAACCAGTTGATCTAACTGAGTTTTCGTATATGCACAGCGATGTATTTGTCCGTGGGATTTTGCTGCTGAGCGACAGGGAGCGACACAGGGACGTCCTTTCACAGAGGCTCACATGAGCCGACTGAAGCTTCGTTTGAAATGTTCGTCACTTTATACTATAGAAAAACGAAACAGTTAAACTGATAATTTTTATTTTATATAAATTTTGTTAAAACTTGATGGTTTTTTTTTGAAATAAATAATATTGATTATATATATTATATGTTTCTATTTTTCTTTTAAAGAATATTTCACAAATTACTCAGTTTTTTATACCGAAACCTTACCCTGTTTTCGTTGTTTTCGCGGAAAGAGGCTAGGAAAAACTAATTTTATAGTATTTAATACTACTTTTTACACAAAATAAAATAGAAACTAATATAGTCAAAGGTTAACAGTACCCATCAGTACCCGTAACACTTTATAAAATTCAATGAATTTATCGGAAATCGAACCGGCAAATGGCAAATTTCATTGATTTTTGTAAACGCGTTCTTAAAAGTGGATACAGGATGATGGTGGAGTGTTAAGAGTCATCGAGATATCATGTACTAATGTTAAGAGTAGAACTTCTAACCATAGACTTATAATTTACTTATGGTTCTACAACACACTCCATAAGAAGAATATTTTTTTTTCCAAAAAAATGAACCGACTTCCGATACAAAACTTAAAATCATGAAATAACCTAATAGGCAGATCAATCAAAAAGAAAAATGTATTGGAAAAAAAAATCATTTTATCATTTTTAGTGCACCTATAACACCTAAAATAGGTACCTATTTTCTTTAATTTTGTTGTCACGAAAACTTAAACTTATTTTATCACTGGCCGAAAATTAAGAAATCGAAACTTTGTTAGTTTTCAGTCTTATCGACCACTAGCTTTTGCCCGCGGCTTCGCCCGCATGAATTTCCCACGGGAACAGTGCTTTTTCCCGGGATGAAAGGTACCCTATTTCCTTCTCCGTACTTCTAGCTGTGTATGCGAAATTTTAGTAGATAAAGCGTGAAGAGGTAACAAACAAACAAACTCACTTTCGCATTTATAATATTAGTTAGGATTTCCGAAAATAACAGCTCCAATACCAATACAGTACATGAATCATAGCTAGCTTTTGATCAAAACAAGAGATAGACTATACTATGTTAACACTAAGCCGATGTAATCACATTCCGTACGCACTGATTCGAGCACTGTAACAGATTATAAAATTGTGTGGTACAATGGAAGAGTTAGTCGCGATTTTGAAGTTATTATTAAAAAAAATAACTTGTTTTTAACTGGCTGGGAAAGTAATCTTTTTGCCTGAATTTTCATTAAAATTTACAAGCTAAAACTGGAATCACTAAACACTTGGATAATACAAATACAAAATGATTTGTATATTTTAAATGGGTTTTTGATAAATATTTCATAACACACACATCATATTGTGATTTGTCGAGGGTTGGTGAGCATGAGGAAAAATACCCTAATTCTTTACCCTAATTTATAGCCTTAGATCGAGAGTCTTAGAAGGAGAGAGAGGCATTTGTCCTGTAATTGGACATTTATGGCTATTAAATGCTTTCCCAATACCGGAAACAGGATAGAATTCAGTCGAATACACCCTAAAATCTAATTTTAATTGTTTAATACTACACTAAGCTGCCTGTAGTGTAGGTAATCTCCATTCCATACGCCTAGTCTAGTATTAGCAGATTATAATTAATCGATATTTGACGTGTGGTACAAGTGATAGTCTACAGCGAGTCGGTGTGATGACGTAAATAAAAAGCTCGTAAAAGTTTTTATTTATTAATTTATTTATTTGATTGAAAGTTTTATAGTCACTTGATTTCAAAGTTTTTGTTATATAATTTGATATATTTATTAATACAATTGATTATAGTACAATAATTTTAATTAATGTAAAACGTAAGGAATTCAAGAATTTCTAACACAACTATATCTGGTTAGGCGTCAAAGAATTATGGTGCAATCAAGAAACTCACACACACCAATTAAATACAAACATGAACACTAAAAACAACACTGATCCAATGACAATTCTTATTATTTTTTTATTCCCATCTAATTCACTGTGTAAACTTTACTATTACCGTCTGATCCTCTTACGTCCCTCTGCGATGGATCGAACTGGAATAGAAAATATTTTAAAAATATAACCGAAAGCGAAAGAGCAACAACAGCATCTTGCGAATGATCGCAGGCTGGACTGTGCTTACGTAGGCCATTGCTGCAATATAGCGTGGGGGATGGTGCAGGAATAAATTAAATTTTCCTACCTACTAACATAGCATAAGTTTACTAACATTTTGAGCCCTGGTTACTTAAATAAATACTATTTCATTCATTCATACCTCATCCGTTCTGGTGGGGATCTGACGGGAACTTTTTGGAATCACCACCCGTCCTACCATTCGCTTATGACTTGAGGCGCGTCAAAAACACAATTATTAATTACCTATCAATAGTATGCATTGCCATTTAGTTCAGACGGTGCATATACTCTGCCAGTCTGTCTGTCTGTATGCATTTAGAAACGTTTATAGAACTTGTTTAATGTGTGGACTAATCTAGCGTTGAATTTTTAAGCAGTTCTTAGTCGCTCTCTTCTGTTTTTCGGCACTTGGCACTTCCCAAAGTGAATTTTAATTTTTTCACTCACTGATTGAGGTCTGTTAGGTCTGTCCAGCAGTGGACGTCATTAGGCTGAGAGAGAGAGAGAGAGAGAGAGATAGTATTATTATTTTTTCAGAGCCACGGGTCCATTGGGACCCGGTCCTTTGAGGCATTCATGGGGCCAAAGCCAACATGAAGAGGCCTTTTTGTACCTTTTTAATCAAAAAGTGAGATGGCTGCATCTGCGGAGATCTCTCCCTTAGTGTACCATAGGGATATACTAACGGACAGTCCTCCACAGCTGCCGAACTATTGCCAGGTTTGGGCTATGTGGATGAGATGCTAGTGGACCGGATTGCTGGGTTATGGAGTGAGATACGGACATCTACCTTTAAATCTCTCACAAAAATTTAAGTTAGGCAGATGGTGACTTGCTGCTCTTTGGCTGTACAGCCTGTGGGCCTCCCTAATTAAGCCACCAGTTGGCGGCCAGGGCGCAACACAATGTGAGCAGCTAAGGGTGTCGAGAGGTGCGGCTCCGGTTTCACCTTCACGGGGGTGAACCCCGAGAGCGGGTTTCCCCGTTATTACGCCATTACGTGCAATACACTTCCACCCTGGAGCGAGTGTTCCGCTCTTGCTACTCCACTCTGAGCCGGCCGGCTAAGGCAAGCCAGAGGCGGGGTGTGTCACTGTGTGTATGTGTGTGTGTAAGTGCGTGTGTGTGTGTGGTCCCCCTGGAGATCGGGTCCGTGGTGACGCCACTCACCAACAGCTCGCCACAAGCTGCCCCTGCGTTGACTGATTGCACTGGAGATCCAGCGGGCGATTATTATTATTTACTATATGGGGACGCCAGCGCGAGCACCAGACGGGTGATCAGTCCACTTATGCTGGGACCATTTCACCCAATTTACCGAGACCCGTATAATGTTTTGAGTTACCTGGTAACTCACGTTGGTGGCGACCCACTGAATCTACCTGTTACTTTGCAGAATTTTAACAACTGCCCTATTGTAATGTCGCTCATCATCTTCAGATAGGACGTCTGAGCACAATCCGATCCAATCGTTGAACCGCCGTTTTACAAAACAGCGCCGTTTTGTAAAACGGCTAGCCGTAATGTAATACAGCGCATTATACAATCCGACTGCGACACATACATTAGATTATGTACAATCAAACTATAACAGGTGATTCTAAAATTTGCCACGAAGAGATAAGAATACTTTTTGGAGAATTACAGAATTTTCCAAAATTCCGCTTCCATCTTCGAAGCTTATTAAATCTACAGTCCGTAGTTAAGTACCGACATAATTAATTTTATTACACACATACAGCTTATCTTTATTGATTTATTAATATTGCGGCTTGTTTGAAGTTTGATAAAGTGTTGCCAACAGTGGCGTAAGTGTTGCCACTCACCGTCAGCTACAGTTTCTGATGCAGACGAAAAAACAGGTACAGAATCACTTTTTTTATCCCTTACGGGGTAGACAGAGCCCAGACTAGTGAGACTCGAAGGCCACGCTTAACTGAATAGTGGGCTTATTGATGGAATGGGGATTCAGATATGAATTTATAGTTCGTGATTCCATGCTGGTCTGGGAGCGAAGAAAATGTGCTAGCTGCTTCTCTCCCCGCGCAGATTGTAAAAGTCAATCGAGGGAAAGGGCTATACTAGGGATTCCTCCACTCATAGGCGATGGGCTAGCATCCTGTCACTATACCTCAATCTCCATTCCGTCAGAGCCCACTATTCAGCTAAGCGTGGCCTTCGAGTCTCACGACTCTTGGCTCTGACTACCCCGTAAGGGATACAGATGTGATTCTATGTATGTATATACTTAGTAACAAGTTGGTAACCCAACGCCTATGAATGGACTTATCTTCATTTTAAAACCCTTTTGCAATATCCCTCGAATGACCTTTACAATCTGCGAGCAGCTGGCACCTGCTATTTCTTTGCTCCCAGATCAGCAAGGAAGACAATAGAAAAAACTACAGTAAAAATTAAAATCTTCGTTCATACTTAATTTTCTATTGAAGAAAAAAAAAATCACTTGGACACTCTTTTTAAGGCAATGAGCGATTTTCTGACAGCTAAATTAATATAAAAAAGTCAGTATAAAAAAGTCTCAACAGATAGCGTTTTATGAAAGCCAAGTTGTTATAATGGCTGAACCTATATGGTGCGTTTTTTCTTGTCAACCAGCGGCAGAAAAAAAAATCACCTAACAGTTTGACAGTTAGGTGACAATCACAATATTGGTGCAATATTGATACCTACTTTAAGATGTTTTTTTTTACTAAGATTTTTTTTTTTTAAATTCAATCCCGTTAATTTTTGCTTTTTGTATGGTCCTTTTCTTTCGCCTTTTACTTAAGTGCAATCTATGAAGTCATCTGGAACTATTTTTTTTTATTTGGATCTTGGAAAATCCCTCATTCAACCGTTTTTCCGCTCACTATAATAGTTACCGAGTGAGGTCTGTCATTAGATACATTGAGTTTCGAATTCCTCCTTACTATTAGAGTAATTGTATAGGCCAAATCCTATTGTATTCTTCAATCAGAAAATTTATAAACAAGGTAGAAACAAATGACAAGATAGATGTATTAGTGATTGGCACAGCCGACACTCACACATAAATATATCATATCATAATCAATAGATTCATTTAAATATGGAGTTCATTTGTTACATGTAAATAATTTAAAGTAATGTATAAAGTTCATAACACAAAATAAAAATGCAAACAGGCCTCAAATATTTTATTTATCTTCTATTTTATTATAATCGAAATTAAATACCTAAAAAAACAGCATGATTAATGATTGAGAAGTTTACATGTCCCATCACTATCGAATTTAACTGTCAAAAGATGCACCACGCGATGCACCGACGTGTCACGATTTGCTAATTATAGGCTCTATACTAAGGAACGATTCAATAGTCTATGGTCAGATAGTACATCACTGTCATCAGTTGTCAAATTCAAATGACAATATTGTACCATCTGACAGACCTCGCTAGTAGCGCCTTCTAGTGACCGCAAAAACGATTACTCTCATTGTGTATTTAGAAAATTTATTTTCCTTGAGGTATACATATACCACAACGCGATGCGGACAAATTCGCGTGCAAGATCCAGTTTAAAAAATAATTTTCTGGCAATTTTGACAGCAGCTTTTGTACAGTCACTTTCAGACGACGTTACCCTACATCTCTACTTTATTTATCGGTAATAGAGGCTATTTTACAATAAAGGCAGGTTGATACGCTGCCTGTACACCCCTCCCTAGTCCATTTTCTTGCAATAACAAACGTAAACAACTGAAATCTACCAACAGTAGAGAGGGACAGATGTATACAGCAGTACTGTGGTTAGAAAGAGAGGGGGAACTAAGCGGTAATGCCTACAGGTTTGTTAAGCTGCTACAAAGGGAATAGGTCACGGCTTCGTACAAAATATGGATAGGATAGGGAAAACACCTTTATGACAATGAAAATAAAAATAATTTTATTTAAATTGGCTAAAAAATATAAAGCTAAGGTTACCAACCACCTCCAAAGCGCAAGTTGAGAAGAGGCGGCGCACATACGGCAAAATGAACACTTTAGGAGGACAAAAATATTTTTTCCAACTTTAACTTAAGGTTGAAATTGGTTTGTATTCTTGTAGCCAGGTAGTTGAGCCATCTTTACCGCTATTGTACCCTTATGAATTTAGAAACAAAAGGCGTCCAGAAATTCCAATAGATAACGATTGTGCCATGTACGTTCAGTTGCCTGATAGAACCGGAAGTGTGATAACGTGTTTTTCGTTCTTTTAGAGCAAAAATATTAATTATTCACTATGGACATCCAAGCCACAGGTATGTACGTGTTATTTTAAATTCATTTTAATTTCAATTTCCTTTGTATTAGTATTATTTATTGACAAGTTTATTCCATACTTATTTTCCGTCAAAAAAATTATTTTATTTAGACTTTTCTAAAATGTTCCCCTTAGTACCGCTTTCTTTCCTTATTATTTGCATTCATGTGCCTGTTGACTGTCATTATTGTTAATTCTAGGAACTCAGTTCAACTCATTTTAACAATAGACCCTTTTTTCTACAGGTAGTTCGAGTGGACCGAGTTACTCGGATTTGAACATCCAAAAAATGGAGTTAATATAACTGGATATGTAGAAGATAAGGACGACGTTGATGATGATGCGAATATGAGTGATAATTGATGTAACATTCTAATTATTAAAAACAAAATATACTTAACTTCACGTCTTATATATGTATTTTTATTTCTCGTTCGTAATACCTTTTAGGAATTAGGTACTAGCAAAACCTGGTAACCCCGAAACAAAGTTAGCTACGAATATATAGCTCAGAGACATTTCTAAAGTGATTGCAATAATTATTTCCTATTTTTGATTTTTGTCCTCCTAAAGTGTTCATTTTGCCGTATGTGCGGCGCAACAAACTCCACTGCTGCATTTTCTTCAAAGACGTCACTTCACAACATATGTCTTACAATTAAAGAACTATCTATGTGGACGAATATACAGTGAATTAAAAAAAAAAGTGTATATGAGTTATGACTTTTTTTTTTATTTGAGTAAAAAAAAAATCTGCTTGTGAAGTCTTTTAATTGGTGCTTGATTTTTGATTTCTTAGAAACAAAATCAAATAATATAAATTACATTTTTTTTAAAAACCCCCGACATCACGTTCAAAAAAGGCTGATAACTCCTTAACAGCTAAACCGATTTCCATGAAACATGCTAAGAACGCTCTCGATTAAGTCACCTTTCAAACAAAAAATACTAGATCAAAATCGGTTCATCGATTTGGGAGCTACGAGGCGACAGATGGATATTACAGATCGTTTCATTTGGAAACCCTCATTTATTTTATTTATTAACTAGCTTTTGCCCGCGGCTTCGCTCGCGTTAATCCTTTCTTGGCGGATGCCTACGTCATAACATCTAGCTGCATGCCGAATTTCAGCCCGATCCGTCCAGTGGTTTGGGCTGTGCGTTGATAGATCACTATGTCAGCCAGTCACCTTTGAGTTATGTATATAGATTTTTTGTATACAACAAATACATAGATAGTAAACATAAAATATAGTTAAACTTGTTACAAAGGTACAACTTATTTCTGTAGAAATTTCTTCCAGTAGACCCGCAAAATAAAAATGGGATTTTTTTTTTTAAATTTAAAAAAGTTCGCGAACCAATAAAATCACTATCACTACATAGTATAAAACAAAGTCGCTTTCTCTGTCCCTATGTCCCTTTGTATGCTTAAATCTTTGAAACTACGCAACGGATTTTGATGCGGTTTTTTTTAATAGATAGAGTGATTCAAGAGGAAGGTTTATACCCCGTGCGAAGCCGGGGCGGGTCGCTAGTAAAAATATAAATGGTGTTTAGGCTTTTTGCAAGTTTTGAATTATTTTTTTTGTTCTTTGTGTATTTAGGTACTAATTATGAAATATTTTCTGTTTCAGGTATGTATGCTGGTCATCTATCGTGGCAGTAATGTATATTTATTTATTATTTTTTAAGTACTTACTTACTTCGATGGCTCGACGACCAAATAAGGATCTTGGCCTCCGATACTAGAAGCTTCCACTCCTTCCTGTTCTGTGCTACTAAAAATAAAAATAAAAAGTAAAATTTAAAAAAATAATTATGTAAACGAAAATAATTTGAATAGGAAAATAATATAGATAGACCGAATATTAGGCCCTTAAAACAACAAAACAAGCTAATTTTCGACCCACCTTCAGTGTGACCGTTTTAAAATTTGACAAAATACCAGAACATAGTGCTGTCAGTACTAAAAAATACTAAAAAGCAAAATACAAAAATACCAAAATTGTACTAACATTTTTTTCAGAAATATGCTACATAAAACACACATTTCAATAACAAATCCGAATAATCTTTTCAAAATTTTACATTTTACCGGACGTGCAACCAAAAAAAAAACGGACGCGTACGGAGGAGCAAAAGAAGGAAGCGTACGGGTAGTGATGTGTTTCAAGGAAAAAGGGGAAACTTTCTTGGAAATATTCACGAAAACGGAAAAAATTCTTAAAAACCCGAGGAATTCCGAAATTTTCAACGCAAGAAATTTTCGGGAGGAGGGTGGGAGGGGTTTTTACGTGAAAGCACGCGAAAATACCAAAATAGACAAAATAGTTAAAATTCTACCAATGTTATACTAAAATTTGGTTAAGTACTAAAATTATACTAACATCATTCTGAGATGCCCCAATTATACTAAATTAGTACTGAAAATACCAAAAACGGTCACACTGCCCACCTTTCGTCCTGGGAAAAAGCACTGTTCCCGTGGGAAATTCGCAGGCAAGAGCTAGTAAATCATATTAGATACAAGATACGCGCGAAAAACATAACATTTCCTTTGAAGTCCGGTAAAACAACGTCTGTCAGGCTGAACTCCTGCCTAACTAACTCCTCAATATTGTTAACTTACAATTTGATAATCTGTATCTTACACGTCTAACATCAAAGAGGTAGTTACATAATTAATTAACAAGGCTTCGTGATAATTAACAGAGGAGGTAACTTAATCTCCTGTCTATCAGTGTAGGGATAAAATGGATATCCGGTAGTCGGTAATCCCAACTAGTATTATAAATGCGAAAGTGAATTTGTTACTTCTTTACGCTTTATCTACTGCACCAATCTTGCTGAAATTTCGCATACACATAGTTAGAAGTATTGAGAAGGACATAGGGTACTTTTCATTCCGGGAAAAAGCACTGATCCCGTGGGAAATTCACTCGGGCGAAGCCGAGGGCAAATGTTAGTCCTAACTATTATAAATGCGAAAGTGAGTTTGTTTGTTGGTTTGTTTGTTTGTTTGTTACCTCTTCACGTTTTATCTACTGAACCAATCTTCCTGAAATTTTGCATACACATAACTGAAAGTACGGAGAAGGACATAGGGTACCTTTCATCCCGGGAAAAAGCACTGTTCCCGTGGGAAATTCACGCGGGTGAAGCCGAGGGCAAATGCTAGTACGAGAAATAATAAAGCTGATCTCTGCATTTATTTTAGGATTTTTGAGCATCTCAGATACAATTAGTACTAAAGTACTGTCATATAGAAATTAGATATTTATGGTGAAAAAATTCCATGCGAGCTGGACTTGAACCCGCGACCAGGTCTTTATACGACCTTGCTCTTCCAACTGAGCTATCGCATTTCAATCCTGCATATCGAAAATCTTCACCATATCCGATTTCTATTGAAACGCATTAGGCATGCGTCGGTTTAACTCCTGCTCGCATGGAATTTTTTCACCATATCTAATTTCTATATGACAGTACTAATCTCTGCAATTGACAGTGTATTATTTTACTTGAGTAGAGGGAATTAGGGGAGGCTTTTGCCCAGCAGTGGACATAAACAGCTAGATACAAAAACAAAATATTTTACTTATATTATAGCCAAGCCATAATGCTAATAAATAGCATATATATAGCATACATACATAGAATCACGTCTTTATCCCTTACGGACGACAGAGCCAAGAGTCGTGAGACTCGAAGGCCACGCGTTCTAATAGAATGGAGATATAGTGACAGGTTGCTAGCCCATCGCCTATGAGTGGAGGAATCCCCAGTTTAAAGCCTTTTTCCTCGATTGACTTTTACAATCTGCGCGGGAAGAGAAGCAGCTGGCACATTCATATAGCATATAGCTTTATAGGGTATCTATTTAGTACCACGAAATACTGTAGTATCCTATGGTATTTTTTGTAAAGCGCGGGATAAGAACAGGATAAACAAAAAGATGACAAAATTTTTATCCCGAAATAAAAGTGATAAATATCTTTACTGTACTAAATAGGATCGTAGAGTCATTGAGTCCGGCATCTGAATTGTTAATAGTTAGCAAAACGCTTGACGTAATCTGCGGCACGCATTGACACCGAATTGTAACCTCATGTCCGCTGTACACTCTCGGTGAGAGCACACGAGACATGGCGTACATTGCGTAGTTTATGAGATTTCAGAATTTCGCACTGATTAAAAACTATGCAATGTACGCGATGTCTCGTGTGCCCTCACCGAGAGTGTACAGCGGGCATCAAGACCTCTACACTCACCCCGATTTAGGGCCCAAAATCGGGAGCAGTGTTGCCAGATCCAATTTTAAAAAAATGCTCGATAATCCGGGATGAAATTGTAAAGTGACGTCTTTGGAGAAAATTCAGCAGTGGAGTTTATTGCGCCGCCTCTTCTCCTCTTGCGCTTTGGAGGCGGTAGTAACCTTAGCGTTAAGTAATTTTCTGACGTCAATTAATTAAAAAACAAGTATACGGTCAAGTAACTATTAAGTAATCTGTGATACGGCTCTGATACGCCAATTTTTTTATTCTCTTATGTTGCGTGTGCCCATGAATTTTTAAATAAATAAAATAATTGTCTTAAATGATTTTTGCAATAATGAACTCTAAATGACTCTAGCAATCCTGAAATTCTCACAGCTAGTTAAACAATACAAATATGGGACAAATTGTGTCAATCCACGGGAAATAGTACCTTATGGTGATTGACGCTTAAGACGTTCCGAAAAACAAATCTTATGAGTTTACTAAGCTTATAATAAGAACAATGTCGTAAGTGCCCGCGACCATAAGGTACCTTTTCCCGTGGATTGACACAATTATACCGTTTTAGAAAATACAACGTTACTGTTCGGTGTATAACGGTGTGTCGGTTCGAATCACTGCCTAAGCCGATTTGCATTGTAATACATTAATGCAATCCTAATTAGACAATGTAAGCTAACCGAGCGTTTTTTAGGGGATGCATCAATGTATTTCAATCTAATAACCATAAAAGACATTGTTCATCGCCGGCTTACTGCGGACAGTTCGTGCAATAAATAAAAGTATTATCATTCATCATAATTAATGTCAAATAGATTTTCTCAATATGTATTGGAGTATGAATATCTATAATCAAAATATACAATTTAGTAAGTATTGTTTGCGTTTCCGTTATTAAAATCAAAGATGTCGGCCTTCACGTCTGTGCTGGGATGCCAGTATCTAAAATAATATTACATTTATGTAGTTTATTTTTTATTCTTTGATGAAATACTGGATTAATTAGGTAATTTTTTAGAATAATATGTTAGTTTTATGTATTAAGTACACTCATATCATTTCATATTTATATTTTTGAATGAAGAATTATGTATTTATTTTAATTTTTACTAAAGTAATTCATACCTGGTAACACTCGATTCTTCAGCGCGGCTTGTTTTTGACGTTGACATGTTGTCTTCGGTCGACATTGACACTTGGATACTTGTCCAACTGTCAACGTCAAAATAAAGCCGAGCTCAAGAATCGAGTGTTACCAGGTAAAGAAAACGCAATATTGAATTAAGTATTTAACTAAAAATTAAAATAAATTCATTCTAAAATATAAATATGAAATGATATGCGTGTACTTAATATAAAACTAACATAATATGCTAAAAAAAATACTTAATTAATCCAATCTTTCATCAAAGAATAAAAAATATACTACTTAAATGTGATATTATTTTAGATAATGGCATCCCAGAACAGACGTGAAGGCCGACATCTTTGATTTTAATAACGGAAACGCAAACAATACTTACTAAATGGTATATTTTAATTACAGATATTCATACTCCAATATATATTCCGAAAATCTATTTGACATTAATTATGGTGAATGATAATACTATTATTTATTGAACGAACTGTCCGCAGTAAGCCAAGCTCCCATACACTTTGAACGAAGTCCTTTAAATAGTAGAAAGTAGACGAAATTACCTGTAATGTGTACGAAGTATGTGGCCTGTGGTGTGGCCCTAGAATAGCACCAACCCATCTCTTCCCGTGGGTGTCGTAAGAGGCGACTAAGGGTTTTAAAAAACCGGAGGATGGGCAGCAGCATCTTCCGCGTACTATGCCATCACACTGCGATCGCCAACCCGCCTGCCAAGCGTGGCGATTACGGCAAAACCCTCCACGGATAAAATCCTTGGGGGAGGCCTTTGTCCAGCAGTGGACGTCTTTAGGCTGAGAGAGAGACGAAATTACAAATATAACTCTGCTATATTGTAGACTAGATTCGCCCGCGTAAATTTCCCACGGGAACAGTGCTTTTTCCCGGGATGAAAAGTACCCTATGTCCTTCTCCGTGCTTCCAGCATATGTGTATGCGAAATTTCAGGAAGATTGGTTCAGTAGATAAAGCGTGAAGAGGTAACAAACCAACAAACAAACTCACTTTTGCATTTATAATATTAGTAGGACTAGCTTTAGCCCGCGGCTTCGCCCGCGTGAATTTATCAACAGTGATTTTTCCCGGGATGATACGTCCTTCGCAGTATTTCGAATGTGTATGCGAAATTTCAGGAAGATTGGTTCAGTAGATAAAGCGTGAAGTGAAGAGGTAACAAACAAACAAACAAATAAATACACAAATTAACTCACTTTCGCATACAATATTAGTTAGGATGAGATGAGGATGAAAAAATACTGGTCACTATTTTCTGAATTTAATAATGAAAAAACTAAAACGATAAAAAGTTAAAAACTTGGAATAATTCAGTCTGCGTGCGCGCGTGTTGACAAGCACACACTCTCTTCGTTTAAACTGGTTTCGTTCTAGTTTCGCGATCAAAATACGCACTTATTCCATAGTGATACGGCACAAATTCAAATAACTGTGATTTCATCGCGATACTATTTTAATAAAAATAAATTAATTATATTAATAGCTTAAATCTTCCAGTGATTAGCGTGAAATTACTCAACATGAGTTTACAACGAGGCTCACCGGACCACTTCAGCTCACAGCCCAATATTACTGAGTTGACGGGTAGTGATTATGAACAGCAGGTGACCTTTAGGAAAAGAAAAAATCCTCACGAGTTCGACGCTGAGGAATTTAATAAAAAACTGGAAGAAATACTGGCGAGTATGCGGTCTACATTATTATCGACGTCAACAACTCATTGGCCACATTCCGGGACCATATGAGCACTACTTTGCAAGTTATGATTGACAATCAAAATGACACCATAAAGGAGTTAGCCAACGAGGTATCCGGCCTCACCTCGCAAATAAGCGAAATGAAGAAATCAAGTGACAAAATCCAGTCGGAAAATAAGCGGATCACTAAGGAGGTTACCATTTTAAAGTCAGATAACGTTAACCTACACTCCAAGCTGTCATTACTTGAGAAAAAGTTGACTGATAGCACAAACACCATCGCTGATCTCTCCAACCAGCTCTCATATAAAGACCAGCAATGTCGTATGAACAATTTGGAGTTTGCTGGGATACCATACACCAAATCAGAAAATCTGTTACACATTATGCAATCCGTTTCGACAAAAATAGGTATATCTTTGTGTTCATCCGATATTGACCATATTCATCGTGTGCGACGTTTTCCCTCAGCGAAAACGACTACAGACAACAGTGGTCAAGCACAAACACAAATCCCCAATATCATCGTCAAGTTTACTCAACGACAGAAAAAATCTGATGTGCTGGCGGCAGTCCGGGCGAGGCGCGGTCTAACTACCTCCGATGTGGATATCGACGGCCCTGCACGACCAATATTTGTAAACGAACACCTTACGCCTAGCAACAAAATCTTGTACGGTCGAGCGCGTAAACTAGGCAGGGAATGCGGATATGCCTATATTTGGATTAAAGACTGTAGGATTTTTGTCCGGAAAAATGATGTATCAAAACCACTATTAATTTCTAGTGAAAGTGATCTCGCAAAAATAAAATGACTATTTTTCCATGGATTACATATATATGTTTATAGTAAATATTTTTTTCACTTGTCTCAATATCAAATTTTTTACTCTAACAATAGCACATACAGCAAGATTTCAACATTAAAGTACAATAACATTCTTATGTGTATGAACGAATTTGCCTACTTTAACTTTTGTAATAAAATTTGTAATAGACGGCGTTTAGAAAATATGATTGTCGATCTGACTATACCTTATCGTTTTTACTTATGTTTATCATGTTTATTATTGCGAAGCGGTTGGTACGTTTGTTTTCTGCATAGAATTTTAGTAAAATATATCAATAATGATTGATCAACGTGATTTATTAATTTACTATCAAAATGCGAGAGGATTGCGAACCAAGTCGGATTTATTTCTAAGAGAAGTTCTAAATAATAATTATGATATTATTTGTATAACGGAGTCCTGGCTAAATGATGGTTTTTATAGCTCTGAATACTTTGATTCCCGGTATGAAGTATTTCGCTGCGATCGTGATAAGGACGCGAGCGGCTTCGAGCGCGGGGGAGGTGTGATGGTTGGCGTGCGCCGTGAGCTGTGCGCGTCGGCGCGGCCCGAGTGGTGCGCGCCGCCGCCGGCCGACGAGCTGTGGCTGAGCATCCCGCTGCGCGGCCGCACCGTCCTGCACCCAGCGGCCGCCCACGACGCTTCTGCTACTGCTTGTCATACCGCACCCTCGTGCCTTTACGTAGGATGTACTTACATTCCTCATTCACCGTCACACCAAAGTATCTTATCTACTTATTATGATCGAACAGCCGACTTGGCTCACTCGAAACCTAATGACGTTTTCTTGATACTGGGGGATTTTAATGTTACAAAGGCCATATGGCACAGTGACGGCGAAAATAATAGTATGACTGCAGAAACCAGTAGCGATGTCCCAACGTGTCTCACAATTGAATTTATGAACTTTTCAGCATTACAACAACATAACAAAGAACCTAATATTAACAATAGATTTTTGGATTTGGTATTTTGCAATAGACCCTGTACAGTTACTCATTCCTGTAAACCCTTAGTAGTAGAAGATCCGCATCACAAAGCCCTAGAAATTTGTTTACCTTCTTGTTCACCTGTCATTACGCTTAAAAATAATAACTCCCTTAAAAAAATATTTTACAAAGCTGACTATGATTCAATTAATAGGGAACTTAATTCATATAACTGGGAGTCCTTGTTTTCGTCTTTGAATGATGTTAACAGTTCTATTGATTACTTTTATGACGTTTTGAAAACACAAATAGACAAATATGTTCCCACAAGTTATTCATCAATAAACAGTAAGTATCCTCCATGGTACAACAAGCCATTGGTAAAATTAAGTAATGAGAAAAAAAAATATCATCGCAAATGGAAAACATACGGAAATATATCTGATTATAGAACTTTCTCTTTACTAAGAAAGAGATTACGTAAATTAGAACAAGCTCAACATAATAATTTTATAGCTTTATCTGAAGACAGAATTAAAGATAATCCAAATTATTTCTGGACCTATGTTAAGTCTAAAAAGCAACTTAGTGATATCCCTAACATAATGTATGATAAATACAATGATCCACTTACTACAGGAAAAGATATTTGTGATGCTTTTAACTCTTATTTCCAATCTGTTTTCATAAAATCAAACACGGATCCACCTATTGATTTTTCTACTTTACCTGAGAATGATCAGTCCAGATCACTTATAAATTCAATAAATATTGATAAAGAGACAATTTTATATGAGTTCAAGCATATCAACTTAAATAAAGGTGCTGGATCTGATGGTATCCCCCCGATTTTTATTCGTAAATGTGCTGATACTTTACTTATACCCATATATTTAATTCTTAAAAAATCTATGGATACGGGTATCTTCCCAGATAAATGGAAACAGGCACTTGTCACTCCCATCCCTAAAAATAACCGCCGTCAGCTAATTGCAGAGCATAGACCTATATCAAAACTAAGCAAATTTGGGCAAATATTTGAAAAAAATGTTACTAGACAATTGTCCATCGCACTGAAGCATGTCATATCCGAAAAACAACATGGGTTTAGTAAACAAAGAAGCGTCGATACCAATATGGTTACTTTTGTGGACCACTTATTGAATGCATTGGATAAGGGTGCTCAAGTGGACGTCGTGTACACTGACTTTTCCAAAGCCTTTGATAAAATTAACCATAACTTACTCATAACTAAGCTTTGGAAGGTCGGTGTTCACGGCAACCTGCTGAGATGGGTTGATTCTTATATAAGAAACAGAAGTCAAGCGGTATGTGTGAAGGGTTACTGTTCTAGTTTCTTACCTATTCCATCTGGCGTACCACAAGGTTCCCACCTAGGCCCAGTTCTCTTTACTGTGTATATTAATGATATACATGATGCTCTTACAAACACTAATCAACTCCTATATGCCGATGATACTAAACTTTTCAGAGTGGTTAATAATACTGATGACTGTCTCAAAATTCAACATGATCTAGATTCTCTGGTTGAGTATTGCGAAGAAAACCAACTTTACCTTAATATTGATAAATGTCAAGTTATTACATATACTCGCAAAAAACAGTGCATTAAGTTCAACTATTATCTTAACAACAACTTGGTTACAAGAGTTGATTCAATTCGAGATCTAGGTGTCATCATGGATAGCGAACTATCTTTTAAACGCCACTTCGATTATATGATTAGAAAAGCATTTAAAAATTTAGGGTTCATTAACAGGATTACTAAACCTTTTAAAAATATAAGTACATTAAAAATTTTATACTTTAGTTTTGTTAGATCTATTTTGGACTTTGGTTGTATTGTTTGGAACCCTTCTTATCAGGATGATATTAATGAAATCGAGAAAGTACAAAAGAAATTTATTAAAATACTTAATTATCGCAATAATATAACAGACTTCTCATATGATGACTCCCTTAATAGTTATAAAATCCTATCTCTTCAAAACCGCCGAACCCAATTCGACATAGCTTTCTTACACAAAATTGTAAATAACCTTATCGACTCCTCTACACTACTTTCTAAAATTAATTTCATAACTAAAGCTCGACTTCCAGTTCGCCCCTCTCGCAAACTTAACATTTTAGTACCACCGCTGTTTCGCAAGAACTATACTCGAAATAACTTCTTTCATCGATGTTTGGTAAATTATAACAATAACTTTTCAGATATTGACATTTTTTCCAACTCTCTGATGGCTACTAAAAGCAAAGTTTGTACAAAATTAATTATGAAACAGAAGTCTTAACCTTGTCTTCAATGAAATGTATGAATTTATTTTATTTTTATTTTTGTTCTTGTTGAATTATTTTTTAAAGGATATAATTAATGAAATGTATGAATTTATTTTATTTTTATTTTTGTTCTTGTTGAATTATTTTTTAAAGGATATAATTAATGTACTTAAAGTGATGTGTCTATCAATAATCATCAAGTTTATGATATGATGACTATCAATAATCATCAAGTTTGTCAACACACGTAGTCTTAAGTTTATTAATACTTTATACATATTCGGCACTGTTTGGTCTATAATATAGTACACTGCTTTGTAAAATTTTATTTTGTTTATGACTGTTTGTGCCAAAATAAATGAAAAAAAAAAAAATAATAATTACGAGAAATTCATCAAAAGTTTTGATGAATTTCGCACTCAGTAGTTTTCGCGCCAAAAAACTAGCAGGTTTCCGAATTTCGTATGTGGGATGGGGATTTTGAGATATTCCATATTGGTAACTCATCTTGTTCGTACTATCTGCGACTCAGGACTTTGCTTTCGTAGGAATTTTGGGATAACAAGAAACACTGTAATTAAAAAAAAATATCTTTATTTTTTGCATTTATGCATCCCGATAAATGGGCACTGCGCATCACACCCTGGGTTTCTGAATGTGGTCGACGTCGGAGAGGAAGGCCATCGAAAAGATGGCGCGACGATTTTGACGCTTTCCAGTCGGATTGGTCGAATGTCGCTATGGACAGGGATAGCTGGAAGCAAGTGGGGGAAACCTTTCTCCAGCAGTGGGACAATATACGTTAAATAAAAACAAAAAAATCTTTATTTTTTATTTATTAACTGCACTTGATATATTAGAGGAAGTGGATGGACGACATCACGACCTGGACAGGACTTAAGTTTTGGAGTCTAAAACGGGCCGCTAATGACCGGGAGAGATACCGCATGCTGGCCTCCAAACTTCATCTTGAAGATGGCACCCCCTGATGATGATATATTATAGCTAATCTTATTAAACTTAATACTATTTACAAATTCTAAATTGCATTTTTATAAGCATTTTTTCCTTTCATGCTGGTCTGGGAGCGAATAAAAAACATAGAATGTGCCAGCTGCTTCTCTTCCCGCGCAGATTGTAAAAGTCAATCAAGGGAAAGGGCTTTAAACTGGGGATTCCTCCACTCATAGGCGATGGGCTAGCAACCTGTCACTATATCTAAATCTCCATTCCATCAGAAAGCCCACTATTCAGCTAAGCGTGGCCTTCGAGTCTCAAGACTCTTGGCTCTGTCTACCCCGTATAGGATACAGACGTGATTCTATGTATGTATTTTTATAACCATTCACATTTTTCATTGAATTCTTCGGAGATAGAGTAACCAAGGTCCATCATGTCCTAACGATGCGTTTTTAGGTCTATTCTTCATTCGGCCCACTGATTTTCGTCCCACATATAAATCATCCCAAAAAAACTTTCGTCCCAAAATATAAATAAAGGAAGCATATTGTTTGGGACTTCCCGAAAAAAAAAACAAGTGAATCTAGCTGTGAGGTTTCTAAATGTGTGACAAAAATGAAATATTTATTTTTGGGGCGTATAATTTTTAGAATATAACAGGAAAAGTGTTAGGCAAATATGGCATAAATCTTCTAAGTTCACAATCAACTCCCTTATCAATAAAGTACTTATTATAAAACATGATTCATAATACGCCCACATTTCTTATCAGGTGGAAATTTCTAAGAATTTTTCCTTACCTCATTTAGCAAACATTTATTAATAAATCTCAGCCGCCATTCTCGTGCAGTTTCCGAGAAGAGTATTCTTGTAGAAGTAAGTCTAACGCACACAATAGCAATCCGCCTTGGATATGCTATAACTATTTTTATCTATGAACGAGACACATCTCTCTCTCAGCCGAAAGACGTCCACTGCTGGACAAAGACCTCCCCCAAGGATTTCCACAACGACCGGTCCTGCGCTGCCCGCATCCATGCGCGTCCCGCGACCTTCACCAGGTCGTCGGTCTACCGAGTGGGAGGCCTGCCAACACTACGTTTTCCGGTTCGTGGTCGCCAATCGAGAACTTTTCTGCCCCAACGGCTATCTGTTCTACGAGCTATGTGCCCCGCCCACTGCCACTTAAGTTTTACGAATGAACGAGACTTATAATAAGTTTAATTGTTCTTTCTGCAATAAATTTTCGATTTACCACGAACGAATACCACTGGTATTACTTTGAATTTTTGATTATTTTTTATTCCAAACGGATAACTGTTTAAACCAATACCAAAAGTTCAAAGGTACAGTCAGTTAAAACATGTTTTGTATATGATTACAACATTTTGATTTGCAAAAAATAATCTGTTAGAGCAATGTAAATTACGCATATACGAAATTCGCGGGCAAGGCTAGTATTAAATATTTAAAAACGAATTGCAATTTCTTTCAAGGCGTAAACCCTCAGATTTCCAGAATAAAGAATTTAACTCAGAGACAGTGAGCAAACATTAACGTTTCTTTCGAGGGTCGGCTAAAATTACATTATAAACGGGACTCGTAATATAGTGGATGTAAATTGATGGAACGTACTCTTTATCAAGTAAAAAAATGGCGGGGTATAGGTCTTATTAAGGGAGCGGAGGCGGATTATAATGGTAAATGTTCCAAAAAAACTTAAAAAAGAAAAAAATATTCATCACAATTTTCGTCAGTACAAAAATAACCTTAAAAATAAAAAGAAATCAGTAAAAAATGCCACCCGGACTGTACCCGGCTCAAAGGTACCCAAAATACTTTTTAGATCATAATTTTTTCAATTGTCTACAATTTTGTCGACAAAGACTCGAGTTCTTTGAGTCCTAATTTAAGGACTGTGGCAGATCTCTCGACTCGCGACTCAAATGAGTCCTAAGTTCCGAGTCTTGAATCCTGTCGCCAAGTCCTAATGCAAAAAAGACACGACTCAAGTCATTTGAAAAATCTCCAGTCCTTTAAAAGTCTCTTAGTCTTTCCTTTAAAACTTGAGTCTTAAAAAAAACCAGTCTTACTGAGTCCTAATTTACGACTCCAGTCCTTAATAAAGGACTTAAAGAACCCGAGTTCTTGCCAACACTACACACAATGGTTCTGTAGTTTCTGTTATTTAATCCAGAGCCGTACGGAACCTACAATCCTTTATTAATCGTCAAGTGTAAACAGTAAAACGCAGAAAATATCTAGATAGGTATTTTCCTTAGACTAAGGTCACCCATCCTTTATAAGCCTCTATTCTCGTGTTAAGGTCGACTTTGATGTATCAGGAGAATTCACGGCTACTTGGCTAATTGCTTTCATCTTGACCTGAATAATAGACCGTGTGTTCGTTAGATATAAGATATAAATGAATTTAATTTTAGTTTAGATGGTCGATTGGGCAGTAAGTCCCGATATAGTGGATCCTTAGGGGGTCCATTATTTATTTATTCACTCAAATCATACATAGAATTACGTCTTTATCCCTTACGGGGTAGACAGAGCCGAGTCGTGAGACTCAAAGGCCACGCTTAGCTAAATAGTGGGTTCTCTGATGGAATTGAGATTCAGGTATAGTGACAGGTTGCTAGCCCATTGCCTATGAGTGGAGGAATCCCCAGTTTAAAGCCCGTTCCCTCGATTGACTTTTACAATCTGCGCGGTAAGAGAAGCAGCTGGCACATTCTATGTTTTTTCTTCGCTCCCAGACCAGCTTGGAAGAATTAGAATAATTAGAATTTTCTTTACTTAGACACTAGACACTATAAGACACTATAAAAATTTCTTAATGTCTTTTTTAGAATTTAGTGTGAAAGAGGAAAATCTCGGATCCTTCCAAGCAATATGCTCCCTTCGTCCTAAAATAATTATATTTCGGGACGAAAGTAGATATTTTATCGGTCGTTGTCGTCCCGAAAATGTTCTACGTGGGACGAAAATGAGTGGGACGAATGAAGAATAAACCCTTTCCGCCATTTTCATCACAATAACCGCAGCCTTACCCAACATCGCCTGTCTAAATACTTGCGGACGAGAATTGTATTTTTCATAAAATTTACTTTTAGAATATAAAATGAAGACGCCCCAGGCTCTCTTGACTTGGCTTTGTTTTTCCAAACTTCTCCCCCCTCTTTGGGTAAATAATTATCAAATTGAAAATTGAAAAGAATTATACAGGTACGAACTATTAATTTACTTTCTTGGACCACTTTTACTGCAAATAAATATTAATTTAACTCATTTAATAATTTTGAAAAATAAACGACAGCTAGGCTTTTATAGAGTTACTAGCTGGCGCCCGCGGCTTCGTTCGCGTTAATGCTTTCTTAGTGGGTGCCTATGTCATAACATCTACCTGCATGCCAAATTTCAGCCCGATCCGTCCAGTGGTTTGGGCTGCGCGTTGATAAATCACTATGTCAGTTAGTCAGTCACCTTTGAGTTATGTATATATACAGGGTTATTTGTAATAAACGAAAAACCTTCCTTGGGGTGAAAGTACTCATAAATATGAACATCTTCTTGTATGGGACCGACTCTGAAATCTCAAAAAAAAAATCAGCTGTTCCATACATTTTGCAATACCTACTCGCCCAAATTTCCCAGAGGAAGGTTTTTCGTTTATTACAAATAACCCTGTATAGATTTTGGAAAAGAAAGTTTACGTTCGGCTATTTTCATCCCAACAAAAAAAAACAAAGAAGGCCTGAAAATTTGCCTAATGTTTAATTTTATGTAGTAGGCAGTTGGTCAAAGGTACGTAAGTCATTTAAATGACACAATGTAATTCTCGGATCCTATGAAATCCTATAAAATTTCAGTTCAGCACTAGTAAACTATCGATATGTTTTTATCGACTCGCATGCATCACTAGTAGT